>JAECWQ010000031.1:14145000-14605000 GCA_018150835.1 Drosophila repletoides | reverse complement strand
TTGATTCATTCTCAGCGCTATGATCAATAATAAATGCACTTTATAAGGTCGCAAAATGAATATACCCTCTGCGAAAGGGTATTTGAAAAAGGACAGCGAAAAAACTTTGAACAGAATATTGATATATTTCGCAATCAAAGGTAATGTGAAAATGTGAACTGATGCTAGCCAAATGGAAATTAAATTTGAAATCCATGTGAATGACATATGTAAATGACGTCATAATCAATAGAGTAGGACAAGGGCTTAAATTCAATTTTATTGCCAAATGGATTTCCTTTGTGATTGTTTACTGGGCCATATAGACCATATAGACCAAAATGAACGTTTGGCTGTCTTTATTTATTCGATTTAAATGTATTTTTCAGTATTCTCTCTGCTCTGCTCTAAACTGATTGAAGCGAACAACACTTTATACGCTTATCTACAAGCCGTGAATTTTTTATTGTGTGAGGTGACGTGCAAAAAGCCAACAGCGATTGGCAAAAAGCAAAAACCAAAAAAAAACCAAGAAAAAAATAAACACAATAAAAGTTGAAATCAAAATATACAAACAAAAAAACGCTGCGTCGATTGACCGCAACGAGAATACAAAAAAAAAAAAAAAACCAAAAAGAAAAAAAAAGAATCATACTATATAAAAAAATGATTATTTATAGGTGTATCGAGAGCTGTGGCTCCATGACATCATCGAAGATTAGACGAACAAATTTATGAATCCATTGTAATGCGCTAAATTTAACAAGTTGCATGCCATTCGGAGTCGGAGTCGGAGTCAGAGGTGAGTTGGAGGCGAGCTGGTGGCGAGTTCTGCTGGGTTGCTCTCCCTGGGCTGACTAATTGGACAAATGGCATTCACAGCTGCCGCGCCTGCCACATAAATCTGCCTACGACACAACAACATCCTGAGAGGGGCAAAAAAGAGAGAAAAAAAACAAAAACAAAAACGAGAACGTTGCATTTCCTTTTGCGATTTGCTCATTAGAATTTATTGCTGCCGCTTGTCAAGATTTACGTATCCTTGCAAACAGCTCCACACAGCAGATGACAGATGACAGGCAATAGGGGCCGCCGTTTGCCGCCTGCTGCCCGCCTTCCGCCCCTCTCTCTCTCTCTCTCTTTCTGCTGCATGTTGCATGTTGCATGGAGCATGGAGCTGGCAGGCTCACGATCTTTAGACGTTGCTCGTTGGTTTGCTGCTTTGCAAATTAGTCAAAGTCAAAGAGATCGGCGCTACGAACAATGGCAGAGACTTAGATAATTGCTGACCAAGCAAGGCTTTCACAATGCCAATGAAAAGTGCTGTAAGTTGTTGTACCCTTTCCGAAAGGGTATATACATTTTCTTACGAAATAGAGCCAGATACATCTGTCTGTGCGTCTGCCTGTTTTTTATGTAAGCCAGCTAAACGATTTTAGAATGTTATCTTAAGTTTTCTGGAAGGGTATTCAAGTGTTCGGCGCGCCGCAGTTAACTTTCCTTGGCAGTTTTTCTTTGCTTCTTTTCTTTGCCCCAACTTCCTATTAGTTGCAACAGATTGTGCGATAGCAATAAGTTAGCCGTAGGCCTCTCAGACAGCCAGCTGCCTGGGCAAAACTCTTCTTTTAAGCCCATTGTCTTCTGCTGGCTTCAATGCATCATTTGGCCAAGAAATAAAAAAGCCAGCAGAAATATAATAACTAGAATATTGTTCTGCTATTTATTCTGAATATTTCGCTATTTTCCCTATATTTATATATTTCTCTATATTCCCACTTTTATTTGCTATGCAAATTTGAAAAGTTTACTCATCTGCCCCGCTCAAGTTTATGTAAAAGTTTCAACTGTTTTTGTTGGCCAAAGTAAGTAAATTGTGGTTTTACCCCATTTCAATGACTCTACAGTGTTTACCAACAGTTTTGCCTCTGACCTTCATTCTCTCTTCATTTTTTTTTTAGCTGTTTTCGCTTTATTATTACGAATATTTTTAGCCTTAATTTAGCTTGACCATTTGTTTATCTACAAATGTTTTAATTGTTTGATCTTTCGTTTTACTTTGCTTTGAACTTGTTTCCCTATGCAAAACACATATCTGTCGCTCTGCGACTGACTAATCTGACCAAATATTCATATACCTATATATATATATATATATATATATGCCAGATATTTATATATATCGAATAAAGTCTATAAATATGTCTAAACAAGCTATGCAAATGGGATCTAATGTCATCAGAAAACTACAGCCAGAATTAATTTTAATACCTTTTGGCAGCTGCTGAACTTACACTGCGTCTCTGTAATATGCCACATTAAATTTTGTTTAAATTTTCTGAAAAATTAACTCTTAATGAAAATAAATATGAAAATTTGGCTACAAACTCGCCAAAATAATGCAGAATATTTAAGAAAAACTGCAAGTGTTGAGGCTGCTTTTCTATTTAAAATGAAAATTTGCTGCCGAGCTGCTTCGGTTTTGGGCGACTTTGTTCTCTACTTTTAGAGGAAAACTATTAAAAATGTTTTCCCTTTGGAAAATTTTGCTATTAATTTTATTTACTCTATATTTTTGCTTGTTATTTCAAAACTTTTATTTCGAAAATATTCCTGAGATTAAAATTGGTCTAAGTTTTAGGTTTAGTTAATATTTGAAATGAAAAAAACCAGTGAATTTTTTTTGGCATAATTTTTTAAAGTGGCTCAAATACTTTTCGAACAAACTGTTTAAAGTTATGTCCAGTTTTTTAGACCAGTAGTCAAATCAAGATGCGAATATTTTGCGAGCAAAACGATAATCGAAAATCTTCTCATATAAATAAAGTAAAAGACCTTCGGCAGCAACACACGCGAAATAGCTATGCAAAAAACACTGAAAAATCTTGATAAAGCGCTAGATAGTATATATACCTATATATATATATATATATATATATATATATATATATATGCATAGATAAAGTACGTATGGAAACAAAAAAAAGAGTCAAATACCGATTAAGCTAACTCAAAACAAAAAAGAGAAACGTGGAAGATTTGGGGAGCTGATAAGACTCCCCAAGACAAGATAAGTTAAGCAGGGTTAAGTATGCCCCCTATTTAATTAGATTATGGTAAAAAAAAAACATATATATATATATATATATATAGAGAGAGAGATTCCTCCGCTCAGCTTAACATAGATTATATAGAAGAGTGATCCTTACGCTCTGCGGTGCATTCAGCAGCCGGAGGATGGAGCCCAGCTGATGACCCAGGGGCATGGTCGTGACAAAGGCGTAGGTCGGAGCACGCACGGGCAGCGGGAAGAAGGTGGTTGCCGACAACGGATCGCTGTCCAGCAGATATTGGACACGAAACTTGATGAGTTCGTCGGGTTCCATTTTCACAATCATTTTGCTCAGTCCAAAATGGCTTTCAACACGCAGATTTTGTTTGTTTTTATTTATTTATTATTATTATTTCTTTAGGCACTTTTATTTTTGATTTTATTTCAAGTATTCACGTTGTCTTTTTATTTACATTTTCACTTAATTGTTCCACTGTAAATGAACGGTTTTTATTATTTTTTATTTGCTTGCAATTTATTTTAATTTTGATTTTTTGCCCGACCAATCCCCAAAAATATTCAAACGCGTTGCATAATTGCAGTGTATTATTTTCATTTCTTTTTTTGTATTTTTTGATTTTTTTCTTTATGATTGTCTCACACGCATGTTGCGCAATTTTATGCTAAATATTGCAAATTGTGGCGCTGCCACGCCCACTTTTCACATACAGCCAACATTTTTTTTTTTTCTTCTGTTTGGCTTTTTTGCTGCAGATAATTGCTATGCGCAGCGGCTCGCTGTGTAAATATTTGCCTTGATTTGTGGCTCCGTTACGTGCCAGGGGCGTAGTCAGAGGGGGGTTTTAAATAACATTTTTTTTAAGCTTTAAAAAAATGCAATCCATTATTGGGTTGGCGTGAAGTTGAAGTGTTTTTTTCACAAACATTTTCTCGAATCAAAAAACCAATTCAATTTATTACAGACACCTTCATTGATTGATTGAAAATCCCTCTCGTTTCGATGAGAAAAAGTGTAAAACTAATTAACGTCACGAAATTTCAAGAGAAATTGATGATTGCCCGAAAGGTTTGCAACAGAATCAAAGCAAAAAAGCTTAAGGAAAAAATATTACTGCTACGTCGTCTTGCAAAGGTGATTTTGGGTAAATCTGCTGAGTATTATTTCAATTGGAAATATTGCATCAAATTTATATTAAAATTTAGAATACAACCCAACTCAATACAATTCTCCAAAATGTAGTCCATCCCCTTTGCTAAATTTTCTAACTACGCCTCTGCTTGGCATCGACTAATGGTTGTGTAACTTTCAATTCAATGTCAGTTAAATGTTCAACCGCCCCCCCGTTTTTTTTTTCTCTCTTTCTTTCTTTGTGGCTTGAATCATCAGCATGCAGCACCTCGTCTCAAATCAAAATCAAAATCAAAAGCAAATCAAGACCCAAAATATTTGTAAACTAAAGAAAGGAGGAGGAGGAGGAGCAGGCGGAGGAGGAGATGGAGGAGGAGGAGGAGGCAACGGCTTGGAGGAGGTCTCTCTCCACATGTACCGCTAAATGGCTGTCGGAATGTGCGTAAGTTGTTTATGCAAATGTACTAGAAATTCATGTTGTTTGTTGTTGTTTTTGTTGTTTGTTGTTGTTTGTTGTTTGTTGTTTTTTATATGTTTTTTACTGTGGTTTATGGGCCGCTCTTGCTGCTGTTGCTGTGCTCCCTGCTCGCATAATTGCTTATAACGTGACTTAAATGGGCTCTGCTTTTCTTCTTGGTAGTCCGAAGCACTTGGCTAACTGACATTGAACTCATCGCGGGCCAAAGTCTGCCCAGAGAACGGGTATTGGGTAATGGTTAACCAACATTTCGAGTGCAGCGAAATAACTCAAAAGAGAATTCAAATTTGGATATTCAAATATAAATTCCAGAGAAGAATATTAAATGAAAAGCGTTTACAGAAGAAAATAGAAGCAGGGGAAACTCTATGCTCAGCTGCCCCTCTCGGAAAGTCTACTAAGAATTGGTAGTTATCTAGAATTCTCTGGAACTCTAATAAAAATATTGGAAAATTTCTAGTTTTTTATAGGGTCGACTACCTCACAGCACTCAATCAAAAATATATAAAAATATTGAAAGTTTTCTAGTTTTTTATATAGCTTGCTATATGGCCATCTCTCTCCTGGAACGACGTTTCGGAGGATGAATCAAGTGTGAATGTAACATGGAATATAACTGTTGAAAATGTGTAAAAATTATTAGGGTATTTGAGAGTCTTTTGAAAAAAAATAGTGGATTTTCCAATTATTATTGACTATTTTTCAAATAGTTTTAAATGGCTTATTCAACCTGTGTGAATGAATACCTCCATATGGACTAATACTCTTTCGAGTCTGAGCCACTTTCTAAGTGATGGCAATTGGAGATAATATTTGAATAAGATGTACAAATTTATTCACTTGATTTAAAAGTAAATTATTTATATAAATTTTAAATAAATAAGTCATTAAATTTAAGAATCTCCGTTTAAAGAAACCACAAAGAAAAGATTTAATTGCAGCTAATTAAGGCAGAGCAATAATCATCAATTTCTTGGCAGTAAAAGAAGTGCTTCAATAGAAGCAGCCAAATTCTGGCTAATTCTAGCGAGACCCAGTAGGAAATAGCCATGCGTATTGAATGTATTTTTTGTTCGTGTGGCAGTTGTGGTATCAACAATTTTAATTGTTGCTTTCGGCTTTGAGCAGCAGCAAAATAAACTGCAAAAATGTTTAGTAATTTGTGTGCTACACACACAGAAAACATGTAATTATTAAATATTTGCTACTAACTCGCCACTTTGCAACTCTAAACGCAGCTGCCAATTTGTGCGAACCGACAGGAAAAAAAGAAGGAAAAAAAACCCGGCTAAAAAAGAAGGCGGCTTTTAAAAAGCCACAAAAAACTGCGCTTAATTGCAATAATTCATTGTGAAGCGAAGCGGCGGCCAACACAGAACACAACACGAAATAAAATTAAAACGAAAGCCATAAAAAAGCTAATAAACTACTCGTACAACAACAACAACAACAACAACGAAAGCAACAACAACAAACAAAATAATATAAAATAAAATAAAGAGTTGTACACAAAAACGTAAACAGCTGTTGAGCGGCATTACGAGAGGTTCTTGAGAAATGCGATTGAAAAAACAAAAAAACAAAAAACGAAAAATAAAAATAATAAAAAATAATAATAAAAAAAATAAAAACAAAATCGCGTCATTAAGAGCCGCGGGGCTTCAAAAAGGAAGTGCAGAAACAAAAGCTCAGCTTAGGGGCATATGAAAAGGGATGAGGAAAAGGCCAGCAGCGGCAGCACCAGCAGCAGCAGCATTTAGCCGTTTTTTTGGTATGCCCTTTCAGAGAGGGTATGTGGCTTTTCTTAAGGATATAGTCAAGCCTGCCTGTCCGTCTGTCTGTCTGTTTCTATGCAGAACACTTTATACCCAGCTCTCAGAGAGGGTATGGAAAGAAGCCTGCTTAGGGCTGAGAATAAGTCTATGTTAAACAGTGTTGAAAGTTTATTTAGGGATCGGGTTAGATGGATAATATCTCAATGGAATTTTAGATATATAAATAAGCTAATATCTTAAGGAATTATACAAAATATAGTGGGAAATTTGAGTTCTTCTTATAGAAATCTCAGCTAAGCCAACCACAACAAATGCAGCAAGCATTCAGTAGGGTATTAAGCTAAGCGGCTTGCTGCACTTAGCCGCCTCTTTCCGCCTGTTTTTTATGTTTATTTTTGAGGTATTTTATTTTGTTTTTTTATTTTTTTTTAGCAGGCTTCTTTTCTGAGGGCAGGTGTGCCAAAAGTGGTTTGCAGGAAAGCAGCAAAAGCGGCAAAAGCAGCAACAAACAGCACAGAAAACCACTTGAAGAACAACTCGTTCTCTCGTCATGCGAAAGTCAGAAAAGAAGGCAGAAAGCAGCGGCCAGCAGCAGCGTTGACTTGACTTGAGTTCAGTTTTTTTTTTTTTTTGCACTCTTCGTTTTGGCCAAATGAAATTGAAAATACACCCGGGAATTTTTCCTTCTTTTTTTTTCTTCTTGAATTTTACTTTCACGCACAAACGAAGAGACGGAGAGAGAGACAGAGAGAGAGAGAGAGAGACACGTACATTCAGGCTCAAATATAGATAGGGAATGAAGCGGAAACTCGTCTTGGCCAAAGGGTTTTTGTTGGCCAAAAGTTAAGTGGCAAACGTATATTTTTTAGCTCTTTTTTTTTTTGATTTTTTTGGCTATGGCTTCCTTATTGGCGACGTGCACAAATTTAATGAAATTAAATAAATATTATAGTGAAAATTGCTGTTGTAAGCTGCTGCTGCTGCTGCTGTTGTTGTTGCTGTTGTTGTTAAGTTAACTTGGCCAACACCGAATGTCGCATATTTAGTTACAAATTACGACAATGGCGCCGACGACGACGACGGCGACGTCGACGATGACGCCAACAATGTTGGCCATATTAAATGGTAAATGGTAAATAATTTATGCAAATGCTGCACTCGCAGCAATTTGGCAGCAGCAGCAGCAGCGGCACCCACAACAGTTGCTGCCGCTGCAACAGCAACAGCAACAGCAGCAACAACAACAACAACAACTATCAGGTAATGAAACCCGCCCGCTGGCTCAAGGAAACTCTCGACTCTACTGGTCTCACTGGTCGCCTCTTTTTTTTGTTTTTTTTTATTCGCCTTGACTCTTGCCAAATGAACTTTCACTTTTACTGCCTTGTGGTCTCGGAACTGAAGCTCTCTGGTCTCTGGTCTCGGGTCTCGGGTCTCCAGTCTCCAAGTCTCAAAGATCTCTTGTTCCCGTTGCATGTCGCAACATTTTCTGCTTCATTTTGCTCATCATCATCCTCCTGCCTCGGCCCCCCACCCGCAGCTTCCTCTCCCTGTCTCTCGGGTCATTCGTTTCTGACTGATTTTTTATGCCATCAATTATGTAAATTTTTCTTTGGCTAATAAGTTTGCAATTTACAAGCCAACTAATTGACAGCTACTGTGCGGCAGCTTCCCTCTCCCAAAAAAAAAAGCATATTTGCCCACGGCCCACGCCCCGATTGGAGTATTGGAAACAATGAAACGCTGACAAGATAATCATAAATCCGATAGACAACAAAGCTTTCCCACTGGGTTGTTGTGTTTTTTGTGTGGAAACAGGAAATTATATCGCTAAAGTTTATCAATTTAAAATTTAGGTAATTAAATATATATAGAAAATAATGGGAAACTCAAGCTGGCAAAAAGGTAGCACAAAAATTGTTTAAATCAAATAGATAAAATATGCTAAGTCCGTCCATTCCGGGAAATGGGAAAAGTATGAAGAAATATGTCATAGACGATCAATTATATATACTTAATAATTCCTCTTAAAAATGTCCTTTATAGAGGGGGTATATCAGTCCTGTCTCTCAGTAGAAAATGATCAGCTTTGAGACATTTCCTGTTAGCCAAAGAACTTCCAATTCAGCTTAAAAAAGAATCTTTATAAAGATCAGCAAATGCTTAAAGAAATAATACATATTTTATCTAAAATTCCGAGTCAAAAGTTTCTAATAAAGATTCTACATAATCAGCCAAGTTTTTCAATTAAAAAGAAGAACACATTTAAAACACGCCAGTTAAACTATTAAATTTTGATAGCTAAAGAATTTGTTATTAGGCGTAATAAAATATATATGAGGATCAGGGAAATCTGAGGCATGTTGTGTGGGGGCTATAGAAATCACGTGAATCACGTGGGACCCTGATAAATTTCAAGTTCATTCGATTGGGAATTTAATTAGGAGTTCTTGTACAAACAGCCAGGGCTTGTCTTATCTAGCTCAATCAATGTCCGAATAAGGCAGACAAACGACGACACTGTTTATGCGATTCGAATCGAATCGAATCGAACAAAGAGAACCCATTTTCGATACTTATCGTTTATCGTTTTGCTAATAAAGACATAAACTACAGAAAAAAATCGAATTCGGATTCACAGAATGCGCAAAAAGAGACCCGTTTTGGCTATTTGACATTGCCACTTTTTGCCATTTGTGCCACTCTTTGCTGCGCTTCACTGCACAACAAATATTTGTTTCGGCTTTTCGGAATATGGAAAACCATTGCAGACAGTTACAGGCACATTCCAAGACAATTTGTCATGGCTTGGGGCCAGGGCCAGGGGCCAGGGGCTTCTTAGAAAACAAAGAAACAAAGAGAGACAAAAAAATTGAAAAAAAAATGAAACCATATATGCATTTTTCCAAGGTGCAAACAAACAACAAGCCAACAAATGACAAAATAATTAGAAGAACACAAAGAAAAACTTGTAAGGAAAGTTATCTGCAGCGCGCCGAGGCTTTAATACCCTTGCCAAGGTTTAATAAGAAAATATTCCTCTAGCTGCTATATAGTAAAGTGTTTCGATCTTTAAGATCTTTGGGCAGCTATAAGAAAGCATATTCTTTGCTCTGATTACGCTCTATTGCTCCTAGGAGAGCTGTATGATATAGTAAGCCGATCTGCCCAGTTCTGCCTTATGTACTGCCCCCCCAACAAAAAGAAGCTTTCATGAGAAAATAGTTGGACAGAGAGATGGACCGGACAGACAGCTGTGGCAAGGATGCCTTCCACAGAATGCAGTGCACACATAACGAGAGAAATGTATGTTACCCTTTGTAAGGGTATCGAAAGAAAAGAGTTAAACAATCCAGTAGAAGAAAAGCACAGAAAAGTTGTTTGACCTCTTGACTGACTGAATGACTGAGTGAATGACTGCAGCATATAAAATTGTTAAGCGACTGCATTTAAAAATAATTTCAGCTGCCAATAAAATAGAGAAACAACAACAACAACAACAGCAGCAGCAACCAGAAGAAACGATGGTCCGTATACTCTAATAGGGCTCGAAACGAGTTTGTACCGCACGGAGCCAGAAAATTGTGTCACGTTGCTGCTGCAGCAACAGCAAAACAGTTAACACACACACACACACACACATATAGAGAGATACACAGATACAGATACCCTGTAGAACTGTATAGAGAGTCTCCATAGAGATCTGTTTAATTCATACCAAGGCATAATGTGCGTGTGCTTCGACCATTTGATTTATTGAATTCTGAGCTCTGAGCTCTGAGCTCAGAGCCGGGGCTAACAACTGATTTTGTATGCGACGGATGCGTTGCTGAAGAATGCCAACTCATTATGCGAAGACCCAGTAGGAAGGCAAAAGGGAGAAGGGGCAGAAGAAGGTCTCTCAACTGTTCACAGTTAATTATAACAATAGCAACAGAACGGAAATGAAACGCGAACATTCTTCAGACGTGTTTAAATGTCACTTCCCCGGCTTACCAAAGTGCCAAATGTAAGTGTCAAAAGTGTTAATTGCAATGGCTTCTTTCCCATGTAGGAGAGTGTGGGAAGAAAACCCCATGGATTGGGGTCAAGCTACAACATAGAGAGTCGCCTTCTGGAGTGCCTCGCTTCTTCGCCGAGAAGTGCGCTACTTGCTATGCTAATGCTCCACAGATGATGCTTGAATAGAGTGCAGCAGCCAAAAGTATTCATTCATTCATCTGCATAAAAAACGGTAGCACTCAAGCATCAAAGAAAAGGTTTATATGGCTCTGGAAGTCGGCCTAAAGTTGTATAATTTATGCAGCTTATAAGCTGGAACAGAATGAGCCACAATGAGCAGATGAAAGTGTCATGAAACAAGAGCCATGAAATTAGGTTAGAACCCAATAAATTGCTCCAAAAGATAGCCAAGATCAATGAGATAAGTGTAAATAATTCATTCGAAAGAAGATTAAAAATAGATAAATTAGTTGAGCTCGAACTGGGAAATATTTCTATGAAAACATGTATTAATCGAGGGAAGAATTCCTTTAAAAAGTAGGAATCTTGATAGCCGCAGAATTTATATGTAAAAAGAATCATCTGAATAGATTAAAAGATTACAAATTAAAGTTTATTTCTAATGAACAATTAATTATGGCTCTTTTTTTCGAAATAAAATAGCAGCATCCCCGAAAATTTACATATTTTTTCATTAGTTTTTTGAGTTGTATCTCAAAGAATTTCCTTATTAAATATATATTTCTTTATCATTTAGAAGCATCCAATGGTAGGGCAAGGAATCTTTTATTAACCACTTTTCTATATAGTCAAAGATCACTAAAATTTCCACTCAATTTGCTCGGGAAGAATACCTTTTATTTTAAAAACAATTTACGTTCGAACGGCTGGAATAATATGGGGGAAAAAAAAGTTGTAAAATCTGAAGACTTGACGTCATATTTTGTTTTTTGATTTAACAATAATCATAGAGAGAACCTGCATCTAAAATATTATGTCAGTTTGATGGATCGCCGCCCCTTCCCCATTTCCCTTTCTTCTTTTTTTATTTTATCTGTTTCTACATTTGTAAGAATGTGTCAGCTCGTAACTCTGCCCGGTTCACAGGTCTCCGGTCTCCGGTCTCCGCTCTTCGCTCATCTCATTTTGTGGTTATTTTTAATGCAGTTGACATGAATTTCTTACAAAATATCAGCACACAGATGCAGATATATATATATATATATATATATATTCGATTTAATATGTATTTGCTCCACTAATTTGTTGTTGTTTGTGTGTGAATGCGTGACTAATATTTTGATTGCAGTGGGCCAAAAAACTTGGCCCACGATTTTGGCGCTTGTGCAACAACAATAATAATAATAACAGGGGGAATAAAGAAAGAGATAATCATCGTAATAATAAAGGCAAAAATAAATATCTTTTTCTCATTCCTTTTTCTTTTTTTTGGCAGTCATAGAAAACTACCGGGTAAATGACCCACATTTCAATTTTCCCCCGAATATTTCTTCTGTGTGTTTGTGACAGTTTTCAGTTTTCCGTTTTCACGAAAATTGGGAACTCGTTCACTCAATTCTTCTGTTATTTTTAGTGCCCAGCTGATGTATTTGTAGACTTTTATTTTCTTCTTTTTTTTTATATGCAAATGCGATGATGAAATCAACGCGCGTTAATCATACGCAACGTTGACGCCTGTTTGCACAAATGTTCTACCAAAAAGAGAAGAGACAAAAAAAAAACAGCGAAGAAAGAATATAAATAATAAAAATAATAAACAAAAGAGACAAGAAAGGTTTGCTTTAGCCGCTCAAATATTTAGTTTAGTCATAGTTTATGGATGCTTAAGCATTTTCACTATCACTCTTAGCCGCTCAGCCGCTCAGCCGCTTAGCTGGCTGCTGTAAACCCAAATTTGTATAACAATAAAAGGTCAACAGAAGAAACATTTCTTTATAATTTTATAATTTGTTGGACTAATGAGCGAGCCTCTGCCAGCCAGCCAGCCAGCCAGTCAGCCATCACTTAATAGTTATAGTCTAATAAACAATCTGCCTTTTAACTGTCTACTCTTCTATTACTGCTACTACCACTACTGCAGCTGTTTCGTGTGAGCGTGTTTTCACTTTACCTCCATGATAAATTGCACATCTTTTTCGATACACTGGCAGAAAAGGGTATCATCAGTTTGTCGCTATGCAAGCCAGGTTTTTTTTTCAATGTGTTAAAGGAATTTATATTTCAAGTGCAGGCTAAGAAAAAGATCCGACCAATGTCTATATATACAGGGTCGAAATTGGGCCAGCAGAATTATGCAATGACCAAAGTTTTCAATTAGCAAGGATTTCGGGAAATTCCACCTTTAGGAGGAGAAAAGTTTAGTGTCAAAAAGTCTGAAATCTGCTTGTAATTTGACATTGACAGGGTGATGACGCCCAAAGCCAGAAGGTATATCAAGAGTATAGAATGGAAAATAAAGTTGTAGTAGAAAAATTCGATATTAATTTTTCAAATATTTAAAAGAGTATTTAAAGTTCGATGCGCTGCAGTGAACTTTCCTTATTAGTTTTTTTCCTTTTCGTTGCTTTTGATTGTTGGTCTTTCCAATTCGATTGCATCTTCAAAAAAAAACACACACTTTTCATTGCATTTTCAAACATAAATCAACTCGGACGACTCATAAAGCATACAACAATTTATTTATTGAATTTTTTTCTGTTTTTTTCTGTTTTTTTTTTTTTTGAAAATATTATTTGAATACGAGTATAAATAATAAATGGTCAATGGTCGTCGAGGCAGGCGCCTAATGCGACGCCGCGTCGCGTTAATTTTATGCAGATTTCAGATTTCAGTTTCCATGCAACCCCGCTTAAATGTTGCAAAGTATTTTGATAAATTGCCGCGGCATTTGGGTATTTTTTCTTGCAGCTTTTGATTTGGAGGAGGAGCAGCAGTAGGAGCAGTAGGAGCAGCGGGAGGAGGAGGAGGAGGAGGAGGCTCCACACTGCGAAATGTGTTGCAATTTGTAGGGGCAGCTGCAGCCGCGACAGCAGTTTGGCACCCTGACAGCTGCCTATCTGATTATTATGGACACTAAATTATGGGTCTGGCAACGCTACGCTGTGTTGCTGCTGCGATCAAGGCAAGGTCAAGTTGAGGTTGATTGATTTGATATGAAATTATTTAACTATAAACTTTTTTAAATGTCTCTAAACTGGTAAAAAGTTCAATAGAAAACTGTGGGGTGTGTTTTTCCCCAGACTTGCCACACATTGTGGAATAAATTTCAAATTTTAATTACCCCCCAAAATTTTTAATATTTTATTCAAGACTTAAATTAATGCCATAATATTATTTATTCCTTTATTTTCGAAGTTTTTTCCAGCTCAATTTCTGCTGTCGACTCTGTAGTATTACAGCAAGAAGGGACTCCAATATTGGAAGGGAATATAAATAGTATTTCTTGGAATGTGCCACTGATAACAAATTTCTAATTATATATATATAAAAAATTGTCTATCAATATAAATTTGGCAAGCTTTAATTTTTAGCAATCAAGTTTTAAATAGTTCTTATATCATTTCGCAATCAATTATATTATCAAGATATAAATTATCTGATTTTTGCAGTGTACTCGCATACAATTTCTTTGTGATACCCCGCATCAAGGTCGCAAAAAAAGAGTTTTCGCAATCCCAATCAACTCCTCACATAATACTCAATACTCAATACTGAATACTGAATACTGTGAATACTCCAATATTCAATACTCCAATAACTGCATGCGGTAATAATTTTTATTGTATTTCACGTGGCCAACAAAACCGCAAATCGTTTTGAAATCGTTGCCTTGATTGAGGCCAGAAGAAGAAAAGGAAGCGGCGCGTAAAAAAAAAAAAAAAAAAAACAGATACCCTAATACTCATATCTTCTCTGGACTTATCTGCATATAGAGTTACTCTGCCTTTTTTTTTTCTTTCTTTCGTATACTCAATTTGGGTTTATACTGCAGTTTTATTTAATTGTTTTTATGATCACTTTTCATGCCATAAACTTTTTAATGAGCCCACAATCAAACTGCTTTGCATTTTATGGGCGAGGAGGCAAAGAGAGGGGCAAAGAGAGAGGCGGAGAGAGGGGCAGAGGGAGAGGGAAACACGAAGCATAATCAACTATTATTACAACTATTGAAAAGCCAATTTTACTGCCAATAAAAATCATAGAAAATTCGTTGAATTTTACTTGATAAGCGTCAAATTATCACTTCATTAGAAAGCTGCAGAAAAAAACCAAATAAAATGTTTGAGTTAACGCTTCGTTTTGACCAGAAATTAATGTTTGTACTGAGAAAAAGATCCATTTGTTTGTTTAGATATCTCACTCAGAATTCTCCTCAAGAGAAATGAGATACTTTCGAGCACTGACAAATTACAGCCATATTCATCAGTAGACCCCCCCCCCTCCCCCCGCGGGGGCTCTTGACCCATTTATTTATAGAGGTGTGCAAAAAAGATATTTAGACGTATTTGCACAAACCATATTTCAATGTTAGACCTGCTTATTACGGCCTAAAAGCAGAACAAGGAAAAAAACTGCAGCGATCTATGCCAAACGAAAGTAAAAGAAAAATCGCGTGTTGATGAGGAAAATCAATAAATTCTCGTTGGGGCTCTGAGGCGAAAACAAAAAAAAACCTTCGTGCTAATAGGTTATTTATTTTCCAGGCGAATATACCGAGTACTACACATAAAAAAAAACTCTATATAGATATAGATTGTGGCGTGCACCAAGCAACTGACCCCAATAGTTGTATTTAGCAGTACGAAAGAAAGGTTCATTTTTTGTTGTTTTTTGTTTTTTGGGCGTGGCTGCAACACCAACACTTTCATTGTTAGGTTGTTGCTTTCATGGCTTTATCGCTAAAAGATATGCATATATAATATATATATATATAATATATATATGACATATAATGGCCAAAATATAAAAGTGAGAAATGCAGAAAGGAAATTACTCAAAATAAAAGGGGGGAAAAAAAGCAGTTTTGAAGTTCGCACAGATTAGTTGGGTGCTGTTTTTTAGGGTCTTATATAAGCTGCAGCGAATTCCACGAATTCCCACGCAATTGAGTAGACTAAGCAGCTTAAAAAACCACAGAGCTCGTCATCCAACTTAATTTGACAATAAGTTGAGAATTATAATTAACTGTCAGCCAGACTATAGACCTAACCTCACCTTGACTTTGTACAGCTCCTCAAAGAGCAATAACAAAAACATTAACAACTAAAGTCAGTAGCTAGATAAGCGCCCAACGATAAGACGTAAAAAACGAAGAAACGAAAAAAAACAACAACTGAGCGAAAAAAAATGTGAAAAACTGGGGAAAAAGTAAACAGAGTAGAAAAATAAAATAATGCACACTTTGAGGGCAGCATTTTTAGTTATACCCTGCACAAAAAAACACTCTCTCAAAAGGGGTATATTAGCTGTGAAGCTCTAAAACAGAAAGGTAACGTTACTCAAATTATTTTTTAACTGATTTCAGCGATTTTTATAGAAGAGTGTGGCATAAAAAAGTGAGTTTTATTGATCTAAATTTCAGAACGATCGCACAGTAATTTCACAATTATTTTTTTTTATAGAGTATCAGCTAGTCGATCAGCCTGACTTTTGTTGACTTTGACTGGAGCTTAAGCTCAAACTAAGCCAAGTGCAGTATGCTGTTCTTAGCCTTTATCTCTCGCTCTACCTCTGCCCTCTGTTCTAGTCCCACAATTAAAAAATTGGATTAGCGCTGCTGCTGAAGCCAACAAAGCAAAAAAAAAGAGTTAAAAAAAAAGTTGGCTATTGCTGTGGATGCCACTGAAGTGTCTAGCTCGGTTGGCACGTCAGCAGCGCAGTCGCTGGCGGCAGCAGCGCTTGGGCAAAGATTACGCTGACAGATAATTAAAAAATTGTAACTACGTTTGCAGTGCAGTCAGTGCGAAAAGTATGTGGACGACCTATTAGAATTTAGCTCTGCTCAAAGTAACAATTTACTATGAATATATATGGATATAGTTTGAATAAAATCTTTGAAAAGTTTAGTTTAATAAAAAATATATATTTTGATTATATTATATATAGTGTATATTTGTATATAGTAAACAAATTTATTTAATTTAAATAAAGAATAAATCATTTTAAGCTAGTAGAAACTTTTAAGGATTTTTGAGCTGACTTAAAACCTAAAGAATTTTCATTTGATTTGAGTAGTACGGAAATTGTTGGGCGCTTACTGCTTTCACCCACTGTTAATATATGTATGTATGTATGTATGTATGCATGTGCAATACATACATATATTCTCTCAGTTGAAATGTGCGCTTGTGTCTGTGCTTATAACTAAATAGAAGCGCTATTTAGTGGCAGGTACTACATAGAGACAGATACTAACGTACTTCGTACTTCGCATTGAAATGAGGTTTATCCCCTCCCCAAAACCGCTCATTCTGCGACTTTTATTTTTCTTTTTTTTTGCAAAGATAGCTACGGTTCTGTCTGTTCTGTTCTTTTTTCTTTTCATTATAAATTCCAGAGCATTATTTGCATATTAAAGTAAGTAAATGTTGGAATCGTGTTGAGACTCGAGCAGACAAGAAGAAGACGAAGACGAAGACGAGGAGGGGGAGGAAGAAGAAGAAGCGGCAGCACAAGATTTAGATTTTAGTGGGAAGTTCGCTGAGCTTTATAATGCAATTACGCCTAATTGAAAGACAATGGAATTTAGAGCAGCGTACTATGATAATTTGTAGGTTAGCAGGCGACAACAGCTGCTGCTGCTGCTGCAGCGAGGGGTATTCCTCCGGCTGGCCAATTTCGTTAATAGGTGAAAATAAATAATAATATTCGTTCGATTTGTTTCCCTCTGTTTCGAGAGTTCGCGCTTGCTGCTGCTTCTTCCTGTGCAGAGAGTTCAAAAGCGAACAGAGCAAGGAAACATAGACAAAGACGCAGAGAAAGAAGACGAGGATGAGGAAGGAGAAGGAGAAGAAGCTACCAAGTCTGATATCGAGATTTATTTGCACAATTCCGGTTTTGGGATTTTCTTTTGGGCTTTGCCTTTTATTTTTCTTTCAATTTCAATTTTTAGTGTCACTATTTTTTCTACTAAGTCGCTCTGCCAACAGATCGGCAGAGCGCGAGAGACAGAGTGCGGGAGCAGAGGACCAAAGAGAGTGCAAAAGAACAGGAGTTTCGTATGATAACAAGGCGAAACGGTTGACAAAGAGGAATGAGGAAACAAAGCGACGACAGCTGTTTAGGGCTATTTTTATTTTTTTTCTTCTCATTTTTAATCTTCTCTTCTCCTTCGTTCCTTTTGACACTGAGCTTTGAGCCGCAACGGAAGCTTAAAGTGGCGCCCACATAAGAGAGCTTTTTTAGCGTCTTTAAATGCTTCTCTTTTGCTTTTTGTTTTTACTGTTGACACTGACACAGTGACACGCAAAAAATCAATATTAAAATAAATTGCAATTAAATTTTTACTGTTTTTTTTTTTACCCATCATTTAAAACCAATTTGGTTTTTCTTGCACAATTTTCCCGTTTTTCTTTACCAAATTTTTTTTGTTGTAGCAACCAATGCAGTTCAAATATTTACTATTTATTTATTATTCGTAATTGTTGCCAACGACAACTTTAACAACAAACACATGAAAAAAACAACACAGAAGTACTAGAGGCGCGACGCGCGCAGCTGAGCGGCAGCTGCTTTTAGATTTGCCGTTACGTTTACGTTCACCGACTCGCGAGACGTACGTCCAAACTTGAGCGCGTTCGGACAGCAACTGAAAAGCCACAAAAATTTTGTCGTGCGGCTTGTGAGACACTTGCAAGAAGCAGAAATAGAAACATGAGAGAGAGCGAGTGAGCGAGTGAGCGAGCGTAAGAAACAACGTAAGGTTCAGCCACCTTACGTGACGTTAGGCTGCTTGAGGCAGGTTGGAACGCCGCTGCTTTGCCGCTGCTCCACTCTTTCTTGGACTGTGGTGAATTTGAAGTGCGTGCATTGTGGTCGGGTGAGTTTGCGTGCGCTGCACCTTCAGCAACATGTTGTTGTTGCTGCCGCTGCTCCTTTTGCCTACTCTTTGTGGCGGGCAGTTCAAATTAGTCACAAAATGTGTAATTATTTTTAATTATTTAAATTTCAAGCACTACTTATGATATACGTACTTTAATATAGGGATTTTTTTTTATTTATTACAAAAAGTAGAAATATTTTGAGTGGAAACACACCACGGGCAGCGAATAGAGAGACGCATTTGTATACGTTTTTGCTTGAAATTAAATTATATATAGAGTATTTAGACACCCGGGAAGAGTATTTAATGATGCGACGTGCCGCAGAGCACCTTTCCTTTCTTGTTTTATTTTTAATTGAACGTGCACTGCCGACTGCAACTGATAGGAGTCCCGCACTCGCACTCGCACTGGCACTCGCACTAGTCGCATTCATACCTACATAAACCTAACCTATAAATAGCTCAGCCTCAGCTATGGCTATGGCTATGGCTATGGCTATGGCTAGATCCACAGTGGAGCGTGTGCCACAATTTAGTTTTATCGTTGATTGAGCGTTAGCCTATCATTAGCTGGACATTTGGCTGGCTTTGGCTATTTAAGTTATGTTTCTATATCTATACACACACACACACATACATATACACATATATATATATGTATATGGATATATTTATATATGTAAATATGTGCGATTGGGGTACATTAATTTGTGGGTGTGCTTGGCTATAGCTTTGATTATGTGCTGCGATTTTGAATGGGGCGTTTACGGCTTAAGTGTAGCCACATTTGATATGCAACTAAATCGTTGTAGCAACTAGATCCAAGCAGAGGAAATATCGCTGAAAATCTTGGAATTTATTTATTTGGAAATCACAGTATAGAAAAGCTTGTGATCGAATCCCTTGCTAAAAGCTCGAAGCTTTTGACTTGAGATTTATATTCGAACTTCAGTCAAATCTTCTGCCAGACTTTTTGTATTTCAGCCAAAATAATAATTGAGTTTCCTTCAATGGGAGTTCCAGCCCTTTCTGAAATATCTGTGACGCTTACTTCCTGATTAACTATCGAGAAATTCCCTTGGGTTCGTATCAGTAATTTATAATTATAATTGTATGTACACATCATACTACTTAAAAGCTGTGTTTTCCACTGATAATGATACTCTTTGGGCAATAAATATGCTGCCTTGAGTAGCAGCATCGAAAGAAGTTCGGAGCGGCCCAACTGAGTCACCAGACGGGCAGACAGACAGACAGAGAGACAGACGGACTGATTTCAGTTGATGTCATTACGAGACAATTGCGTATTTACACACATGAAAACACGAATAGGAATACGTATTTATTTTTTTTTTATTTTATTTTTATTTTTATTTTTGCAAAAATTGCTCTGTGGCAGCTGCGGCCAAAAGAAATAAAATGTGTTTTATAATGTAATTTGGGTTTTTGTTTTCACGCATCAATGCCAGTGGCTATTTTTGGGGTCTATGATTTTCGTATGACTAATCAGAGGAAAAAGGGGAGCAGCTGTCACAATCTGGCTCGGAATCGGCATCGGCATCGGAATCGGGTTCAATATAAAAGCCCATAGAAAGCGGCAAAACCGGGTTGCTTAATAATCCCTCGAACCGGACAATTAGGGATTAAAAAAGCGGATTATATAGCTACTTCTACTGAACCTCTTTGAATTTGGCTCTTTGAAGCTGGAGCTGAATGAAACCGGTAAAACTATTTACTTAACATCAGGTATTATATTCAATTCTTTTAATTTTTAAGAAAGAAAATATTATTTTTCAGTACTTAAAAAGATTAATCATTTTTTTTAAGTCTTGGGTTCGAATCAAGGGCTCCTAAAAGCCCCTTGCCCTCAATTTCAGACTGCCAAAAAGAACCTTTAAGACTCTAAGCAAGCCAAGGCCCGAACTGGTATCTCAGGAACAAAGGATCTTTAGACCGCTCGTCCAACCACAGCAAAAGCTTCCCTAACGTTCAAAATCACCCGAATCGAACTAGATTCAAAAATGATTTAAAAGCTCACGGCTCGTTCTCGAAGTTGAATGCACTTTCAATTTTTTTAATGTTTCCGAGACGGTTTTTATGGTCTCATTGGCTGCACAAAGTCAACAATTGGCTGAAGAAAGTAAACAAAATAAATATTTGCAATCATTTATGAGTTTTGTTTTTGTTTTTTCTTTTCGGCTTTTTTCTTCTGTATTTTCTGTTTTTTAATTTCTTTTTCAAGTTGCCCGCTAAGGCAAACTTAATGAAGTGCTGCCAACCTTTGTCGGCTTCACGGTTAAAGCCCTGTTCTACGCTCAGTTCACTTGAGATTTGACTCCGGGCCTCTGCTGGATGATAATTGTTTTATGACCCACATATAACTGAAAGGAGAACTGGAGCAGCAGAAGGCAACAGAAGAAACCGAAACAGAAATGCAATTCTTCTGCTGCATCCGAATTCTCAGTCTCTGAGACTGCATGTAATTAAGATACTCGTAATATTTTTTAACTCTTCCGCATTTTATTCGAATTCTGCGCTTTGTGACTCACAGGCCACAGGGCCACACTTGAGAGCTGTCATTCAAGACCGAATCTCAAGAAAGAGATCCAAGATGATAAGCCCTCTCAATGTGGGTGTGCTTTGTGCCTGGTGCCTGGTGCCTTGTGCCTTGCGCCTTAACGTGACTTGCCTTGCCCTTTGGCATATCTCACACATATATCGGGCGTATATATCTTTTTTCTTTTACATATATATAGTTAAGGCTTTAAGGCACAGCTGCAAGCTGTAAGCGATATATTGCAAGAGCTCCGTAGGATTCTACGCTTGCAGCCAACCTTCTCTGACCGAAACTTGAATGCACTACCTGGAGCTAAGGATTGGTCCATGAGGGAAATAGTTTGAGTATACAATATTATTATTACTAAAAAGATTATTAAGAAAAGATTTGGAAAAAATCTCCACTAAGAAGGGAATTTTTGAAGAGGAAAGAATTGGTAAGTATAATACCCTAAGAGAAACTTATTTTGTTTATTTAAAAAAAAGGATTGCATATTATATATTAAAATATAGTTTTAATCGCATTATAAATATTAATAAGTATCATTAATTATTTCAATAATAAATATTTTAGTTAAGTTACAAACTCTGCGACAAAGTGTGCATAGCCTCAGACTTGGTTAGGGTATTGTTGGGTGTACTATTTGTAAATAAAGACACGCGTGGGCGTCTTTGGCGACGAGCAGTCGATAACGTAATAAGCCGGGCAGGTTGCCAAAATTGTCGCAATATGTTGAGGGTGTGTGTTGGGTGAGTGGGGGAGCAGTGAGAGGGGCGGGGGGAGAAATGCCACTTACCCTGCGCTGCTGCGGCTGCTGCTGTTGCTGCTCATAAAAGTTGCTGCTGTTGTTGCCATTCTCTAGCCATTCCACGTCACTGCAAAGATCAAAAGAGAAGACAACCACATGTTGAAGAACAAAACTCACCACACAACAAACGAGCGATCGCTCTCTGAAAGCTCTCTCTCTCTCTCTCTCTCTCTCTATCGTTTTCTATTACTCACCGCTGCATGCGCTGTATGACCGGCAACTGAGCGGTGCTGTCGTGAATGCGCACCTGATCCGGCGTAATTTCCTCGAGCAGAAATATATTTTTGCTCGCTGGTGGCAGAGACGTTGACGTTGGCTCGCCGCTATCCGTGGCACCGTTATAAAAGAGCGGACTGAGCGGGCGGCATGCACCACCCAAAAGCTCATCAATGTTTTGATGACGCGATATGAAAAGCTTATCGCCCACGCGGCCTGCCTGTGGTGTGTATGCATAACGTGGCGGCAGCGACGTCGACTGCGACTGCGGCTGCGGCGCTGACATTTGAACTTTTGACATTGGAATGTTATCGTAGGGCGATGATGCACGCAGTTGTTCGGGCGGCACGGGACTGGCGCATTGTCCCAATGGCGGCGGTCGCACGGAGTAGGTGAAATTAAAGGAGTTGCTCAGCTCTGAGGCTGCTGCTGCATCCTGTTGCTGCTGCTGCTGCACCACTGTACAGCGATCCACTTCATCTATTGCAGGCGCCGTATTCTCCACTTTTGGTTCATCCTCCTGCAGCCACCAGGCACGCTCACCGCTCTCCCAATGCTTGATGATACGTGGCGGTGGTGTGGGTGGTTTAACTGGCGGCGGTTCGTTCTCCTTCTCCTGCCACCAAGCGCGTTCGCCGGACTCCACGCGCTGCACATTAAACAGCTTCTTGGCGGGTCCCGAGAGCCACCAGTGCTGGTTGCTATCACCAGAGTTGCTTGATGGTGGCTTTTGGCTGCTGCGGGAGCTGCGTTCACTATTGCTGGGCAGCTTCAGGGTCACTTCTACATGTGGCGCCTCATCCTCATGGTAACCATTTTGTTTGCTCTCCACCTCCGGCTCCTCCAGCCACCAGGCATCGTGCTCTGGGGAGATGCGACTACGCGGCATTTTCTTGACTTCTTCTTCTCCTTGGCCATTTTGCTGCTGCTCCTCCATTTCTGTGGCGAATCCATTGCTTCGTTTGTTTTCGTTTTCATTATCGTTTTCATCCTTATTACTGCTCCACCAGCCACCGCCTGTCTTGCTCTGCTCTTCTGTCCGCGGCTCAGTGGCTGCACTGGCATCTTGTTCATCATCTAAGGGATTAAGCGTTTCTTCGGCTAGTGTATCATCCTCATCGGCTGCTTCATCCTGTCGCAGCCACCAGGCTTCCTGTTCATCCCCGGAATCAATATGCCTCAGTCTATAAGGCATTTCAGGGCGATTATTATAGTCTAAAGCAGATGCGGTGTTGATCTGTAAGCTGGTATCCTGCCACCAGCTGGGTTCCTCTGTGTCCTCCGGCTCTAAGGAGGGATGCGTTTCACTTGTCAAACTCTCCGTAGTCAGAGTATCCTTTTGGTGGCTAAAGTGGCTAGTAGTGGCTGTTTCTCTAGGACAATTTGTGGTGGAACTCAAAGAGCTCGTTGGTTCGCTGGGTAGCGTCGTCGTTGGTTCGTTCGTTCGAGTGTCTTGGGATAGACTGAGCACAGAGAGCTGGGCATCTGTTTCGCCAGCGCTCTCGGAGCTTTCGAGGAAGATTGGCTCACTATTTGCGTCTTGCTGACGTGTCGCAAAAAAATTCGATACCTCTGAGAGCTTCTGCAGTCGCGACTGCTGGCTGATTGCCGCCTCAACAGAAGGTGAGTCAGTCGTCGACTTGTGGCTATTTTGGTGTCCTATTATTGATTGGGTGGTGGCATTCGCATCCGAATCACAACAATCACCTGCCATCTTATTGTTGGCGACGACCTTCGATGCTGCTTTCTCTTTATGCTGTCCGCCGTTTGCCGGCGACTTTTTCTTGCTCTGCTTTTTGGCTGTTTTCCCGCGCTGCTCACTGTCCGACGAGGAGCAGGTGGAGCTTGTTGTCGAGCAGCTGGCAGAGCTCCCAGTAGTGGTCGTCGTGCCATTACTGGGCGCACATGATTTATGAGCTTTCAACTGGCGACCAGCTGTTGCTTTGCCATTGCTGAGCTTTGTACCCTTTCGGACGGAGGCAACGCTGCCTTCAGAGCCACCACTGGGTGAGCGTTCTAGCTGGCCGCCTCCATTGGTTGCTGGTGAAGGTTCCTCCGACTCGCCGCCACTGCTGGGAGTGCGAGATTTGCGTGGACGATCTGTGGGTCCCACATTCAGCGAGCTCTTGCGGAAATCCTTGTTGGGCCATGGCCATTTGGCCAAGGAACTGCTCGAATTGGTACTACAAGTCTTGGTGGGTGATTCAGCCTTGCTGGGCGCTGTCGGTGGCTTATTAGCTAAATTTTCTACCGAGGATTGGCGGGAATTCAGACGTACAGCCTTTGGTGGCGACAGTTTAGACTTGCTGCTGCTGTTGCTCTTGGTGCTGGCAACGCTTCCATTGCTCTTGCTCGGTGAGGCTGCCTCCTGTATCGGTTGTGGCTTGGATTCCAAGCTGGGCGTGCTGGATTTGGACTGAGGACTCGCACTGGCCTGGGGACTGGCACTATAGCGCAAACTGCTGATTCGATCCCTATGCGAACTGTAGTTGGAGCTAATGCTGCTGCTGCCGGCGCTGTAGCGCAAATAACGCGTGGAGTCATCCAGTCGATCCGACTGTATTTCCTTCTCCAGCATCTGGCGCGGCTTTGTGGAGCGTTGAATGGTCTTCTCAATGGTTTTGGATATATCAATGCGTCGTGTCCGCTGCACCGTAGTGCTGCCAGGCGGCGTGGGTGAAGTGGCTCGTGTAACCACCGAAACAGATATAAATGTTTCCTCTGGCTCTGGCTGCTCTTCTTGCTGCTTTGTTTCCTGCTCTTTCTTTTTGGTTACCACTTCCTCGGCCAACTCCTTTGAAGGCTCGGTAGCTACCTCTGGTTCCTCTAGCTCCTTCTCCCTGCTGGCCTTGGCCCGACTGGCAGTTCTTGCATGAAAATCACTTGTGGTCAAATAGGATATGGATTTGTCCAGCATGGTGCTCGTATTGCCATTCCCATTGAGTCTGGCAGCTGAGCCATAACGATTGCCATAACCATTCCTTGTGGCAGTGCTGCGATAGGAGGAGCCAGTGCTTCCACCCAGTTTGCTTCTTGTGCTGTCTATGACTGGACTGGGATCTCGTGACTTGGATTTGGCACGATTTGTGTGCTCCAGTGCCACCGGACTGGGATCCCGGGATCTGCCATATTTGCCCAGTTTGCTAGTTGTGCCCGTATAGCGCTTAATGGGGCTACTTCTATCACTGGAACTGGCGGCATCTTTGCTATCTGTGGTTTTCCCTGCGCAACCATAGCGACTCACATAGCTGGTGACGGGCGTAGTTGTTGCTGGCGGATCGCGCTTAATTCGATATGTTCCACCGGAAAATGAGGGCCTATAGGCGCTAGGCGTGGCCAATGAAGTATACCTTGAAGTAGCGCCGCCTCCAATATCACTGCCCAATCCATACTGCAAAGAAATGGAATAGAGTTGAGTGGGTGGGCAACAAATTTAGAAATTGAGTGACTAACCGTCGAACTGCTTGGCTTGTAGGAGCTGCTCAGGTTCGATTTCCAAGGTGTCTGCAAAAGAACAATTTCAGGAATTAGATTAGAAAGTTAATTAGTTTCCAAGTATCTTCGGCCCTATAAGAAGAGGATGTCTTAAGAGCAGTCCTCAGATTGTCAAGGACTTACTACCAAGATCCGCCCTTTCCAGGTCACTTTTGAACCCATACAGAGAGACGAAAGAATCTATCAAAATTTATTTATTTTGGCCGAGATTCGCAGATATTTCCTGCTTGGCCCATCTTAACCTGAATTTCCCAGAAAAAGAAGCAGTCCGACCAGAATCTATCACTCAATATGCATTTTTCTGTCTGCTTTTCAGAGTATTTTTTGTAGCCGTTGGAGGTTAACGAAGTTGAATTGATTGATTGGAGCACTTAGGCAGCTCGAATACACTTTCCTTTTGAGTATTCTGTTGGGTTTACTCTTGCTGAGAGATGCATTCGACAATTATTCGCACACAGATTCTATCGACATGCAGAGCTTCATCATCCACACTATGAAGGCCCCACCCCCTTTGGGAGGAGGCCCCCCGTCGGAGCTTTTGAACTCGCCTCTATTTTGATTTTCGTTGTATTTCGATTTCAATTTCAATTAAATGGCGCTGTAGCACGCGTTTTTCAATTAATTTGGACGTGTAAACAGATTCATTTCGATTATTTCAACATCTGCCGTCTAATCTTGGGACGAGCACAGTGCACAGTGCATTAGAAGATGCCTCTGTCCCTTGGCAATCCCCCAAAGATTTGGACGCTGTTGCCCTTTGCCAAAGTTGAGGCAACTAAGGGGGGGAATTTTCTTTTTGTTTGAGCATATATCACTTGAACCGACAGACAGACAGACGGACGGACAGAGAGACAGACGGACAGATTAATATTGCGAAATCCATGTTGGCTTTTTATAGTTTTTGGCACACAGGCGAATTGTGGCAGAAAAGAAAAGAAAAACAACGAGACTCTGGTTAGAACTTAAGAAGGAAAATCATATAGGAAATTCTATAGTAAAATGGGAATTTTAATACTCAGGTGAAGTGCTAGTGGAAAATAAAAGGCTATAAAAGAGGCGATTTACTTTTAGAATTCTCAAATGAGAGTCGTGCATGAAATTCCATGTCGATGATTAAACTAAACTGTCCCAAGTGGAGCTCAACGCTGGCGCCACTCGAATGACATGATGCATATATTCCGCTCCAGTGGAAGGGGAGGATCTCTCTCTCCCTCTCTCTCTCTATCTCAGAGTTAATTGTTTTTGCTCTGTGGAATGCCACAACACAAATAGCACAACAATGTGCAAAATAAGCAAAGGAAAAACTAAGAGATTCTTCCGGAGAATGGCAGATGCAAGATGGAAGATGGAAGGGTCGGAGTAGCGGAGTAGTAGCGGAGCAGGGGAGCAGTCTGCCTGCCGGCCTGCCCTGATCAAGATTGCCATGTGTACTTTGTACAGAGTGTTGTCCCTCTCCACGCAGAGATTTGACAGCGTTATTATGTGAACTCAATTAGGCGCTGCCGTTCAGGACCAAAGAATTATATAGCATCTGCCTATCTGTCAGTTGCCAGAGCCTATAAAATAGACCGGCAAATGTTTATGCATTTAGCGAATATTTTTTAAAATTACTCAAAAACATTCGCGTGCCATCGACGCAGCCGCCGCCGCCGCCGCAGCCGTAGACAAATGATTTATTTATAAATCGTTTTTAGTGTCAAAATATGTCTGTGCGAATAGAATAAAAAAAAAACGATAGATTTAGAGAATAAAGAATGAAATCAGGGAGAAGTTTGAATAAAAAACTACTGAGGAATGGGTGTCTTTGGCGCACCGAAGATTGAATACCCTTGCAGGCTGGAAAGGGCATTTCAAAATTCCTTTAAAATTTGTTTTTTACCGACTGTTTCTAGTCTGATCTGAATAGTTTTAGACAGGCATTTCGGACTATATCTGAAGGTACAAAAAAGATTTCTATATAATATATATGGTGGCCTAATCCAGCCAGTTGCGGCAATAAAGAAGGAAGACAGACGGCCAGACAGGCAGCCCTATCGTCTCGTCTCATCGCCCTGATCAAGAATATATATGTATAATACTTTTTGGGGTGTTGACAAGGTTGGAAAAGCCCTCTACAAAAGGGTATAAGCTTTCTACTTTCAAATGAATTCCTGTTCAATTAATTAGCTTCCAATGAATTCCTGCTAGAAGTTTAATCTATTGACTTGGAGATGCAGGGTTCATTATATCGATACTAGACTGTAGTTGGGGAAACATTTCTTTCCAAGAAAATTCCATCTTTGATAGTTTTCTATATTCAAAGTGAATTTATTGGGATAAACTTGGAGAAAGTTTAATCAACGAAAACTGATTAAATATTTCGTAGATTATTAAAAATATCATCAAAGGATGCTCTAGAAAACATAAAAAAAAAACTCTATCAGGAAAAAAGGAAAAAACTGTACTAAAATTTGGAATTAAAGAGTTAGGCAGGAAGTTTAAGTGTAGTAAAAAATAACATAATTATTTATTATACAAGAGATCAAAATAATTAAATAAATCAAATGGCGAACTGGTTGAAACTTTGAGCTTTTCTATGTTTCTTGAGTTTGAAATCAATCCAAGGTTTTAGCTATGATTTCAGGTATATTTGCAAAATATTTGAAAGTTTTGATATGTAGAGTGTTTCAATGACTGGCGAAATGGTTGCTGGCTGTCGAAAGGTGCCGGCAAAAAGTGGAAAATAAAAAAACAGCAATTTAAAAATGTGAGTTGCCAAATGGACATCAAACTATGGAGATTTTTCATGTACTGAGAGCGACGACAAGCTGGCAACGGGAATGAGCAAGCCCAAATTTCTGGTTTCCGGCACAAATGATTCCCAGAGAGGCGCCCTAGTCGGAAATTTATCTATGGCATTTCGCATACCCCGCATGCCCAGCTCCAGCGCACAGTTGGCTGAGCTGCGCTCGGCCGGCTGTTGGGTAAATGGCCCATTGAAATGGACATAGATATCGCCACGACTGGCCAAATCCAGGCCGTATGTGGTCAAATCTTCGCCTATGGCCATTTGCAAAGCATTTGCATTGTTGCGTGTGGCACGCAGATTGACGGCTAAGCCGGCCAAGCCAAACAGATCCTGCAGCAAAGGGGTCGACAAGGAGGCGGAGGAGGTGGAACTAAACCTATTCTCATCATGAAGATCATCCTCCTGCTGTTGAGCAATTGTTAAATTCTCCACGCAAATAACTTCGGCATATTGGCCAAAAACATCTGTAAATGTGGGCAAACAGGGCAGGTGATTATGCAGCTCGGGAAACAGTTTATACTCCCAATTCCTGCCAAGCACACTAGGTGCACTGCAAGCTGTAATATCGGATGTTTCTATGGTGTTTACATCTAGCTCGTCGCTCCTACTCTCAATCTCCGTATCTTGACTCCCATCGCTATAGCCGGATACGGATTCCTGTAGCAGCGTATTCAAAGGTTTCGACTTGCAACGGGGTCGACGACGTCTGGGCATGTTATTTGTGTACTTTACTATATAAAATCTGACTTTCAAATAGCTTGAAAAACAATTGTTAACTGTAACATAGCCTACCCCCCAACTCCCCCGCCTTATACCCTATAAAAACCATCTCCAACAAATTGCTCGAGCAACAAAATTCACACTTTGTTAATTAATTAGGTGGTGCGTGCTTCTTCACTTCGAACCGGGCCAGCCAAGCAAATGCTTCCCATTAAAATTTACAACTTCCTTTCGGGCCATAAAAGTCATCCAAAACTTACAGCGACACAATATTACTCGTAAAAAAAAAAAAAACACGATATTATTTTTTCCTTTTTCGAGCATTTCTAGCAAACGACCCACCTACCCTAAAAATAAACCATCTCTCCAGACCTCAAGGCAAATACTTGGAGCAGGCGAGGGGAGGGCCAGGGGTAGTGGAAGTGGAAGCTGGACTGGTTGGGCACATCTCCCATAAATTGATCGGTTTATTAAGCACAATCTTTAATTGATTTATGACCCAAGAGTTTATCGAGAGTCAAAAGATCACATCAAGTTGAGATCTTAACACGTTCTCTGGCCTTTCGCCTCAGAAAAGGGATGAAATTTTATAGCTCAGATCTCAACGTGTTCTCTCAAGTAGAAAAGCATAAAATGAGCGGAAGAGCTACAGTTTTGGATCTCAACAAGTACTTAGGAGTTATCCTGAAGAAGGGCATAAAATGGGTAGAAAACTTGAAGCATAAAGATAGATTCAGATTCCTGGGTAAAGTTAAAGATACAGATACGGACAGTTTGTCTCTTTCCTGAAGAAACGGTTAAGAAAATAGATACAGATTCATGAAGAAAGCAGCGAAATGAGTAGCAGTTTTTTCGAGATACAAAAACAGATTCCAAAGGACAACTACAGAAAAAGTTTGTGGTTTTACAGATACAAATCTAGATGGCTCATGCTCTGCCTTCTTTTATAAAGAATAGGACAAAATTAGTAAAATATACAAATTATCAAAAACTGAATATTTTATGATATTTAAAACAGATCTTAGCAAGTTCTTTGGCTTTTTCGGGAAGAAAAGGAAGAAATGAGCAGATGATAAAATGATTCACATGCAGATAGTTGATAAATGAACTGCTGCTCTAAGTAGACAGGTTAACAGATACAAACACAAAGACAAAGATACAGCTACAATGTGGATCCGTGCGCTGAACAAATGATTAAAGGATTTTAAACAGAAATTGCCAAATTTCAGTAAATGAACAAGCCGACTGTGAATGATTGAAAAACAGGGGAGAACAACTCATCCATGAATGAGTAAATTAGAACAGATATCAATTACCAATAAGTCCCACAATAGTTTTGAAAATTGTTTATCATGAAACTGGGCCATTAACACGAACTGAACTGAACGCTGAGCACTGAACGCCGAACGTCGAACGCTGAACGTTGAAATGTTGGCGAAAAACGTGAAAATACAAAAAGGCCAAAAGGAAAAGGCAGAAAAAGCTGAAAAAAAATGTTCATGTACCGAATACAATACGTATACGTAATTATTTACGTGTGTAGCTGCTGCGCTGCTGCGCTGTGGCTGTGGCTGTGCTGTGTGTGGGCGAAATAAACTAGATACTAAATAGATTGGCAGCAACAATTAGAAAACAAACAAAATGCGAATTTAAAACTAAACTGCAAACAAAAACTGTCGAAATGCTGCAGAGCGAACAGAACAGATACACAAATTGAGATACAGCAACAGATACAGATACAGATACAGATACAGATAGAGCCAAAGAGTTGTAGATACTTGGCGCTGCATTAAGTTTTACTTACATAACTGCGATAGGATGACATGGCTGATTACGTTCCTTTTGGCAGCTGTTTGGCTATTTGGCTATTTGGCTAGTTGGCTGTTTTCACTAACTTATTTTTATTTGAATATTTATTTTGGTTATTTAAAAATGCACAGAATTTTCAGTTTTTCTTTGGCGTTAATTTTCATTTCAGTATTTCGAGCTGGTAATTCAATACACACACACACAACTAACACAACAAACACTCGCGCGAGAGTAATAAAAAAATATTTAAAAAAATAGATAAATAACTGCGGGGCAATTAAAAAGAAGAAACGAGCGCGTATCTTACGGATGCATCCACGGTGGCCGCTCAATTGCAATAGATGCAAAATAAATTAGATACATTTACTGGGCGACAAAAGCTGAGAGAGCGAGACAGCGAGCCAGCTAGAGCCAATGGATACATTTGCTACACTTTGATTTTCCTCGACAAATACACGCAGAGAAATTGAAGAAAAGCGAAAAAAAAAACAACAAAAAAAGGGAGAAACAAATAAGTTTTTCCGTGCGTATTTTTTTTTTTTTTGCTGCCACTTTACATAATCCGCCGGCACGCTGCGGCGTCTACTGAAGACGAAGGAGCTGCTCTGCCCGGAGGAGGAGACGTAGGCCGAGACGTAGAAGGAGGAGCAGCCGCATTGGATACGGATTTGAGAATGCAGCCGAACCGGGCACACGTCACAGGCCTTTTATTTATGCGTTGATATTTTGTGTTGTCGCTCCGATTTTTTATAGTACGTCTTGCATTCGCTTTCTGTTTTTCTTTTTTTTTGTTTTCTCTTTGGTTTTTCTTTGGCTTTTCTTTGGCTTTTCTTTGCCTTTATTTTTCTTTACGTTTTTCCTGAATTTCGAGAATAACTATTTGTATTTTTAAATTTAGCAAAAAAATGTTTTTGTCGCATGCGAACGCTACGCGACGCGCTGCGATGCGATGCGATGCGGTGCGATGCGATGCGAGTTTTTATCGAGTAGCGTGCGACTCGGCGCGTTGTCAAAGAAAAACTGCTCGTTGTGGAAAATCTTCAGCTGAGATTTTCCTACAAAAACGCGTGAAAAATTGAAAAATTTTCGTGAGTTGTGCGTTTATATTTTTGGTTATTCAAGAGATCGCCACAGAGAGAGGGAGAGTAGGAAAGATCTCTTACTCTCTCTCTCTCTCTGTCTCTGTGCCTGGCTGCCCTGTCTATTAGTGCGCCTCGTTGCGTTTCTAAATTGCAATAATAAAATATATATATACATATATATATATATATATATATATATATATATATAGTCTGGTATCTGTAGCATATAGCCACGCGTATATCTGGCAAAAATCGGACAAGCGGCTATTTGTAAATAGCGGGTCAGCAGCTCATTTTATCTGATCTCGGAAAGTGTTTTTTATTTCGACAGCTGTAAGAATAAATATGAAATATATTTTTGTTTTTATTTATAAACAAAAAAATTGAAAGTATTTTTTGCATTTATCGAAAAATTCTCTTCGTGTGAATCAAATAAGATTTTCTCTATAAATAGCCATATAGAATTTAACACAGTTGTTCCATTTCTGTATACTATATATATATATATACACTCGTATTTGCTTGGAATCATGAGTAATCAATATGATATATATATACTATATATCTCTATATATATCTGTGGAGGATAGGCGACATATTTCGCAGGTGATTCCGGGGAATGTGAGAGATATTAATTCTGTAGCGAAAACTGGCCAGGAAAGTCTCTAATCGACGCACCGAAGATCTGATACTCTCGCTGATTGGAAATTGATTTTAAATTTATATATTTGGACCGATTGTTCCTATGGCAGCTATGTGTGATGGTATATGGTAATTCGATCTTATATATATTTTTACCTTTATCTACTCCTAACTTTCCTCAAAATATTTTGGGAAACAATAAAGCTTTCCATACAAAACTTTCTTTGGGACGTATGATATAGTTTTTCGATCCGGCTGGTTTTGGAAAATGTGCTGCTTACAAAAAGAATTTCATTCGCCTAGCTCAGAAAGAGAGACTCCAATTTCCATATAAACATACTAACAGACGGACTAAGCGGCAGACAGACGGTCAGGCAAACGGACAGATAGACGGACAGACAGGCTGACAGACAGCCAGACGATCAGACCGAAGAACAGACTAACAATCCGACAAACATACAGACGGACAGACAGAGAGAAGATCAGACAGACAGAAGATCACACAGACAGTCAGTTAGACCATCAGACAGACGGATAGGCAGACCATCAGACAAACAGAAGGTTAGACAGACGGTCAGACAGACGGTCAGGCAGGCAGACAGGCAGACGAACAAGGCTATATATATCAGCTCATCCCAACATCCTGATCAATTGTATATGTATATTATTCTAGGCTCGGCAGAGCTTCCTTCGTGACAAAATCCTAATACTCTCTGCAAGGGAATAATAAAATAAAAATATTAATAATTGATATAAAAACTTAATTAGCTGCGAAATGCAAGTAAATTCAATGCATAGTAATAATAATTAGTATAGCAATTTATATGCTTGGAAATAATTATATTTATTTTATAAAATCCTCTAAAGACACATTCGAAAATCGGTCGCTTCCCTGGGAAATTGTGCATTAATTTACTGGCTATGAATATCGTGTGAATATCGCTCGCTTTATAAGATATAGCGACAGATATGATGCTGCACTGTGATATTTTGTTCATTTCATTTTATTTCATTTAAAAATAAAGAATCTGTGTGCCACTTTCTTTTCTTTTCGGCCAGAAACTACCAGAGACACCGGAAGCGTGCGCGGCGACCGGGCCAAAATGACGTCCATTCAAAAATGCTCAAATTCGAAAATTCGAAAATTCAGAAATTGAGAAATTCAGAGAAAACAAAGCTTCTTAGCTGCTGAACGTGTGATATTATATGCATTTAAAATACGAAAAATAATTGAGAGAAAAATGCCAAAAAGCCATTCGAGTTGCACACATAAATCAGAATGCGCGACAAAGAGGCTAAATTGCCTGAAAATCTGTTAGAGGTATATTAAAATTCAAGCTAAAAATCCAAGCTGCCCCATCAATAGCCTAATAGCTATATGCATAGCAGAGAAAAGGGGAACAAAATGTTGAATCTTGAATGGGAAGCAAAGTGGCTCGACACTTTGACGAAAGACATGCAGTGGTTGCAATGGATGCTGCCACAGAATCCACCAGCGGAAGGGGCCAGCAGGAGGGGGGGCTACAGGAGGCAGGAGGCAGGAGACGTGGAAACTTAACCTAATCTGACCGACAGATACAAATAGCTTTCAACGGCTGCATTCAACAAAAATAAAAGAGCATTTTGCATGCGTGAGAGACGCCAACGCACAACCAGAAATGAATGCAAACAAAAATCAAAAAAATAAATGAAATGAAATGAAATGAAATGAAAACTAGAAAACTTTGGGGGCAGGCCATAAAAAATACACCGACAGCCATAAAAGTCAGACCCGACCCGGCAATCCCCGGGAGCAGCCAGCAGCCAGCAGCCAGCTAGGTGCACAACGCGGTCAAATCATCATATAGAGACAGAGAGAGAGAGAGTGGGAGAGAGAGAGACAGTAGGAGAGAGGAACCCCCGAAATTCGGCAGCCACCACTGGGAAAACCACTGGGAAAATTGAAAACTGAATACTGAAAACTGAACTGGGAGCAATGCCAGCAGGCGCAGGCCTTTCAATCATTTCTACGATTTTGAGTTTATAATTTATGGATGGACCTGCTGGAGCGACGGGGGGAGAGGAGCAGCCTACAGATTATGCAATGAAAAGATGCAAACGCTAGTTAATAAAATTAATAGAGGGGTGTATGCCGACGCAGAGACGTAGGGGGGAGGAGGGGGCAGGGCGCCTAGCTTAGCAGCGCGATTTGTTTGCGGGTTCATAAAACAACTGAATCGTTTTTGGGGCTGGAGTGCGTTTTTCTTCTTCCTCTCTTTTTGGCTCTGTAGCTTCCTAGTTGCCGAGGACTTTCCCAACTTTTTTTTGTATAATCTTCAATTTTTTTATATTACATTTTTGACATTTCTTGGTACTTTTGATTGGGGCGGTGGCACTGAGCTATTCAAAATTTCAAACCAACATTCAGTCCCGTTCCAAAGTTAAAAGAACAAAGTGTACTAAACTGTTTGATATTATCTTACGCCCTTTTAGAGTAGGCGTGGCATTAATATTTTTTTTTTATAAAGACTTTGAGATATTCCAATTATGCGTTGAAAATTTCTTACCTGTATCTAAACCACCGCGAAGGAAAAATCGATCAAGCCTCCTTTATTGAGTAGGCTTTGTACCTCTATTTTGTTAGGGTATAGTTTTTAGGGTATCTTCAAATTTTGTTTAATATTTATTGATTTCAATAGTATAAATATATAAGCTTCTGCCTGGAAACTTTAGAGTTAGAAGAGTTTATTTAATTACATTAATACTTTCCGAATAGTTGCCGATTACTTTTCGATTTACTGAAATCTATACCCTGCACATTCGACTTTATATAGCACCGTTTAATTTATATAATACGAATTTAATTAATAAAATAAAAATCGAACTTTTATGTACATTTTAGGTTCATAAAAAACCCAAAAAAATTAAATGAAAAAATAGCCTGTCTTCTAGTAGAATTGCCTTGGGATCGTCTTCGTGTTTTGAGTCTTCTTCTTGAGGCACACATTTCGTAAAGGCAACAACATGTTTTGAACAGACCGAAAAACCAAAAAAAATCCCGGGCTTTTAGCCAATAAAAAGAAAAACGGGTAAGTATAAAATCAATGCTCGGCACGCCGAAGATTGCACACCCTTACAGACTGGAGAGGGCGCTTGAAAATTGCTGCTAAATATATATTTAGACCGTTTGTAACTAAGGCTAAAAGGCTCTACACTAACTATCATTAATTTGGCTCAAAAACTGAGAGATTACTTTGCCTAAAAACGGACGGACGGACAGACAGACAGACAGACCGACGGACGGACAAACAAACAATTCTATATCAACTCGTCTCTCATCGCCCAAATCCATAATATATCCACTCGATGGGGTTGGAGCAGCCTTCTTTGATGCCTCACACGTTTCGTGACATAGCTGAAATACCCTGTGAAAGGGTATACAAAAAACGTTGCGTGCCGATTGTTCCATTTATCCATGTCACTGCTAAAAATAATAAACGCAAACTGCAGTTAATAGTTTTCTTTTTTTTTTCTGGTTGTTTTCTATATTTTTATTTACACAAAGCTCACAAAGCGTCCGGATCAGTTTTTTTGGCTAAACATTTTCTCATTTTGAGTTTACACATTTTCCACGTTGTTGCAACATTTTTCACTCGTTTCTCCACATTTTCAGCGCTGAAAAAGAGCGTTCATCGTTTTCATCTTTCATGTTGAGCTGATTTTTGTGTGTGCCAATATTTAATTTAAATATTGTTCTTAACCAACCTCAAACTATGTTGCAACCTAGACGACGCCTTTGTTTGCCTCTAAATTTTCGTTGTTGTTTTTATTCCACTCGCTCAAGGTTAGATCTTAGGACTGGAGAGAAGCTGCCTGAAGTGCCTCAAGTAGATGGTATAAAAATTACGCATACGCAACGTAGTCGCTTGTTGTAGATTTTTTTTTTTTTTGATGATTCTTATTTAGTTTTTATGGCCGTAATCAAAGTTTGAATTTTCTTGGCTGAAAGGCATCTGAAGAGGCGATTTCTGTTGTTATTCTTAGGGCTGTCTTTCAAGTGGGAAAAAAATCTGACACAGATTTCGTCGAGAATTTTGCAATTTATGTCAAATACTCTGAAGTGTAGCCGCTCAAATTCTATGCTAAAATTCCTTAAGCACTTATTTCCCAAGCATATTCATGAGATTTCATGCCTGAGAATTCTTCTTCTACCATAATAAAATGTAGAGTTTAAATCAGGGATAGGATTCTCCATATTTTGTTGAGAGAGGTTCCTTGAATTCTGTGTTAATTCTTTGTTAATTCTTTTTCAATTACTTTTCGGAAAATGCAGCGTTTAAATTAAGTGGCGCCAAAAGCACAAAAGAAACTTTTCCTTTCAGAAAAGTTCGGAAAGTGTTGCCAACTAGAAAAACTGAACGAAATGTGTGATGAAAACAAAGCACAAAAAAAAGAAAATTCGCATAAACAGACAGGAAAAAGCCAAACGAAGAAGTAAAAATAAAATTCTGTGATACTCAGCAGAAAATAGCTAAAAATTGCCGTGTAAAAATGTGAATAGAAATTGGAATTTAATTAGAGATTAAATAAAATAATTTCCGTTTTATTCTCCTGTGCTCAACAGTTGGTTTCGTCTGTCGGAAGCGGAAATGGCACTGCTTCTGGTGCATCTACGTCGCCTCATTCTGCTGCTGAGCGTTGTCTACCTGTGCGGCGCTGTCTTCCGCCGCCTCCTAACGGAACGTCGCCACGCCCATGTGTTGCAGCTGCACGGACAAAGGGGCGGCTGGTCAAAGAATCCGACGCATTTTCAATGGTGGGCCTATATATACACCTGCTATGCCTATGTGGTGCTGGTGAACTATGTCAGTATGCGTCGCCTGACCAACTTAATTGAATTCTTTTTAACCTAAGCTAAGTGATATTAATTGTAACAAGAAAATACCCAAAAATAAACAAATTTTATAGAAAATTGAACGGTTTCCATTTACTATATGTACTCATTTGATAGCCGATCTCTAAAGATCGCTAAAGCGTCATCTATGTGTCGCATGTCAAAGCTTGACAGGGTTGTTGTCTTTGCTGCGCTTTTTTGGATTGTGTCTTAGCTAAAGCTTTAAAGCCAATCAAAAGTTCAGTCAATTTTAAAACCCGCAGAGCATAGCCGAGTGCTCGACGAGCAGATACCACTTAATTTGCATAGGACTTAGAATTGTTTGAATTGAAATCTTCGGCCAACTCCAAGCCAAAAGATTTAGAATTTAAAAGAATTATTAAATTTATTTTACATAATTAAATTAGCTTATAATTAAGCAATTAATCTAGTGTCAAAAAAGTCTACTTATTAATTTGCAGAGAAATTGAATTACTCGCTGCAGCGTTAAATTAAATGGATTAAATTAATTTTAGCACTAGACTATTTACAAGCCAAATGACGCAGAAACTGTGTTCATTTACAAGAAAAAAAATGCTGAAAAAAAGCAGAAAAAAGCTGAAAAACTACAGAAAAAATACAGAAAAAAAATACACATTTTAGGCACATTTTCATTTTATTGAAATCGACAGAAAAAAAATGCAAACTGTTGACATTAATTAAATTCCCATTGAGTTTATCGTTCACCGTCGCAAATATGTTTTGATGATTAATCACATATTGTCAGCCGAATATGTGTCAGCGGCTAAAGAAAAGTGGGAAAAACATTTAAAAATAAATGAATATTTAATTGAAAAAGTATTTGACGAGTTCTGTTTAAATTTGATTATTTAATTTAATTAAAAATAAACGCAAATTCATCAATCGGAAATTCATTACTGGTATTCCAGTAGAAAGCAGCGAAGAGAGAGGCATAGCTCTTAAATTTGGGAAGAGTTTTGGTTCCGGAGTTCGGTACGAATTGATAGCTGGGTTCGACTTGCGTACCGGTTCAGGGTACCCAAGATTCAGGTACAAGAGTTGGTTAACTTTTATAAGATTAACTCTTTTAGTTTTGCTTTTTATTTGTTATATTTTCGATGGCAGAGGGATCATAAATAAACTAATCTTAGCCAGAAAGAACTATTGGCTAAAAACATAATTTTTGAAAGATCCTAGCTAATCCAAAGTGAACCGGTTCAGAGTATTGGTTTGTTTAGCAAGAGTAAGCTTAACGGTTTAGGTTCGAGGTAGACTTGTGCTCAGTAATAAGCCAACGTTTCGCTCAACAGTATTGGCCAAAAGGATGCGCTTTCGAACCGGTTCGCAGCCTTGGCTCACACATATGAGGTTTCTATTTGTGCCAATAAACTTGTCTACACTTGCTGAATACCCTTCTTGTTTATAAATAATATTTTTATTTCAGACTTTTACCATTTTGCTCGGCGTTAATTGCAAATATTACAAATCTGAATTAATACGATAAATGTTTTTTTGCTTTTAATGTAATTTGGCAAGCACCCACATTCAGTGGGTTTACACAGCCATAGATACAGATAAATAGATAAATAGATAAATAGATAGACAGATATAGGGGTATATATATATATATCTATATACGAGTATTATTCGATCCTAGCACTAGTCGTATATTTGTCATGATTCATGAGATTTTTCTTGTGGGCGGCACACACGTCACAGGGTATTATATGTGCATACACAGGTATAGCTCTAAAAACGGCTAAATATATAGCCAGATTTGACACTTTTTTAGTGGTTCTACAATGGCCTATTGACAGTGGGTGTGAATCATCAAACGGCGCAGAATTTTGATTGGGAAATGTCAAAAAGAGATTCGCAAATTTTTGTCTGTGTTTTTTTTTTTTGAAAGGAAAATGCATTAGGCTCGATTTCTTTTGTTTGTTTTTGAATGCATTAACAGTTTATTTCTGTTGGAATTTTGACTCTGTTGGCTTGGAACCACCCACATGGAGGAGTCACTGGTGTGACTGGCACCCACTTGAGCTCCTCTATCCGAGGAGCACTTAGCTGCCTACAAAGGGAGGCCAAACGCCTCTCAAGTGGGCTAAGAAGAGCTGCGAGTAGCTGCAGCTTCATGCAAAAAACCAACTCATCAAATGGGGCACACTTTATAAAGCAGGAAAACACCTCATCTACTGTTCTATATATAACTGCATAGCAGGCGTTCTTCTTCTCTTCTCAGTCTCTTTCCTTCTCACTTTCTCACTCTTTCTCTCTCTCTTTCGTGTGCTTCTCTGTGTGATCATAACAATTTTGACCTAATTTTTTAGTGCTGGCATAGGAAACACATGAAACACATGAAACACAAAGAAGATCACAGCGAAAATGAGTGATTTCTGGCTTGGGAAAACATCAACTCCTGTCTCATCACTGACCTCAGCGCATCTGTAAAACGATGGGCAATGAGGCGGAAAGAAAACAACTTGGGAACAGGTGCTGGAAGGGATCTGTTGGCTATTTGTCATGTGAAATACCCTAGAACAAAGCAGAGTTTACGATTATATCCATTAAGGAATCAGTCAACTCTTTGCCCTAGAAACATTTCAGAGCTTTCCATTACCTTTATTGAATTAACTTTTTAATAATTGTTATATGGGATACCCTAGATAAATACCCTAAGACCAGTAAGCGCTGTGCCATACAAACTACCCTAGAAATAAGGCGCTGATGGCCATTGCTTTCACTGAGAGGCCTGCAAACTTTTTACCCTAAGGAATACCCTAGAAATAAATCATTTCCATCGTCCTTTGAAAAAGGCAAAAGTTAGCATCTATTGCAGGAAGGGATCAGCTCATTCCATGCCACGCTAAATACCCTAGAAATGAGACAAGTTTACCTTCATTCTCTTTGGAAATCAGTGTACTATTTGCTATATAAAATACCCTAGGAAAACATCAATGCTTGCCCCTCTTTCCATTAAGAGATCAGTAAGCTTAATTCTACCATTATTTTCTTTCTGAATGAGCTATTTACTATACAAAATACCCTATAAATAATCCAAAGCATCAACAAACTATTTGCCAAATAAAATATCCTAGAAAACAAACTGATGCTTACCATTATTGCCTTGAGAGATCACTAGATTATTTGTCTAAATATATGGAAATTGCTTCTATTCAGTTGAGCGGCATTGTATGTGCTCTAAGCAAGTCGAGTTTAGCTTTATTTCTGCTGCGGCATGTGCGGAATTTAAGCCATATAAAAGAGGCCAATAATAGGCCAACTTTAGCAGAGATACTGCCAAATATACCCTAGAAATAGTCAGTCCTAAGGATCAATACTTACAGCTCTATTTAGACACACTCTTCGGTTAATCGATTTTTTTGATAAAACTGTCTTTTTTCATCTGATTTTGAGGGCTATTTTTAGCTGACTTATTTATCTTTTGTAGTAGCGCTTGCTACATATTCGCCAAGAAAGATATTTTTAAAATATTACACATTCCAAAATGTGGCAAGCACACACAAAATGTTAAATATTATTCTAGCCCGAGTATATACACACATGCATAAAATAAATAAAATTATGGCCAGTAGTATCTAAGTATCTAGAAAATACGAAATGGCCAGCCAGCCATCTTTATATATATATATATATATATATATATCTGTTTATATATACGCAGATATAGGTATGGTATAGAGTCGTCGGCGAGGCATCTAATATATATATATTAGATATGTACATATCTATATGGCCTCTGCTGTGTGTGTATCTATGCACTCAACTCAGGTGAAATGTGTGTGGAAAATGAACATGATGATTATGAGCAGCGGGAGAAAAACAAGGAAAAAAAAAATGTAGAAAAATATAGAAAAATAACGCTAAATTCAGTTGCTAAAAATAAGCGAAAAATCATTCTTAAGTATAGCTGAATATATATACAAATATATATATATAAATACGAGTGTATATCTGAACACTTTGCACAGGTGTGGGAGAGAGATCGCAAAGATCGAGTCAAAAACTTTGAATTTCTCACTCAAAAAAAGCTTTTCTTTCGCTATTCTTTTGGACAATAAAAACACTCTCAGTCACAAATATTCTTCTATATATATATATGTAACGTATATATATATATATGTATATATATATATATGTATGATCTTGCAAGTTGTCTAAATTCTTTCGGCCATTAAATAACAATTGTAAAACTGACAGCACATTGTCTGCATGAGGCATATTGGCCAATATAATGTACAGCTAATGAGCCAGGCCAACACAGCTTCTCCATTTTTCACTATTTCAATCTATCATTATTTCAGCATTGCCAAGGATTCACTCAGCGAATCTCGAGCATATTCCTCTCGAGGGGCTTTCTCTGTTGATATTCCGCTCTGCTTCTTTTACCCGTATTTATTTATGACATTAAATATTATGTTTTGATGCCAAATATTTTTAGCAGACCTGAACGATAAATTCAAATTGACTGTTGGCGTTGGCATACATGAATTTTTTAAGACTTTCATAAAAATTATGAAAATATCTGTCTGGCCTGGCTTTTTCGTATAAATAAATACTTTGGACTAGCTGTAATGGGGCAGCTTTTCTAACCATAGATAATATTTCAAATGATTTCTACTGTCTTCATTCGATAGTACCAATTAGACATGAACCCAACACAGCAGAACCGGTTCGCTGGAGGTGCATTTAGTTTCCTAGCTGAACCCTTTTCAGACCTACAACTGCAAAGTTCCTCAAATAGACAAAGGCAAACTTTCAGCTGAAATAATTTGAAAACTATTTTGGTTTTTATTATGGAAGTAATTTTTATATAATATTTAAAGTTTCCCTTAAATTGGAGAGTAATTAAATTAAAGTAATTAAACTAAAAAAATTAAATTAAATTAAATACTTTATTAGCTCGCTGCTGCCTCCTGCGCTACAAAGTTGTAATACCATTTGCAAGGGTATAACAAATAGTTAATGAAAAGCTTAATTTCTGAGTGTTGAAGGCACATTAAATATAAATTTAATTTCATTAATAAAATGCCAAATTTAGTAGTTAAATTAAAAAACAACTTAATGAAAAATAAAGGAAATAAACAACTTTGAGTAGAAGAACTTCCAAGAGAAGTCCGCGAGCCCAGCAAGGACCTTTCTTTGTGAAAGCTTTGAGCCCTGTTGGAAACCTGCTGAAACTTCCAGCATAATTTCCATAATTTTCCGCATTTAATATATATACTTTAAACTGAATATTATGTGTTAAAAAGTGAAGAAAATATAAGAGAAAACAACGATTTTTTTGAGTAGGAAGCAGCAGAGTCCAAAACTCAATGTGTATTTAGAATATTTGAAAGGCAGATACACAAAATGAAAAAACAGACGCACAAATATACAGAAATATATAGATATATATATATATCTGTATATATAAATGACATCGGCTAATTACAGGTAAGCGCAGAAAAAACAACAAGAAAACTTGGAGTTTATTTTGGGTTGCTCCGCAAAACTGGCGTGAAAATGTGCGGGAAAGAAGCCAAAAAAATAATCAAAATCAAAGAATGTTCCACACAACTGAGCAATTAACACAGGGGAAAAAGAAAACAACAAAAAAAAAAGGAAAAGCTGTAGAAAAGCTATGCAGAACCGAATCGGGAAAAAAAACTCACTCAAAAGGAGCCGAAAATAATCGTGTTTGGACTTGGACAGTGGACGGACACACACACACACGCAGTACACTCAAAAGCAAAGAAGAAAAAAAACAAAAAAAAAGCGACGAGCCGAGTGCCGAATCCGCTCGAGATCGTAGAAATAGACGAAATAGTAAAGCGACCAGCGCGATCAAATAAACGAAATACTCTTTATTCGAACGACAACGGGATCTCTTGTTCAGTAGATCACCAGCCTTTTACTCCGACGTTTATTACGAATTATTCGGTGACTCGGTGACAACTACACACAACCTGCGTGCGGTGCTGTAGAGATTTTTTTGTAGATCAAAAAAAAAAATTGAAAAAAAAAATAGAAGGAAAATTCTATTAGAAAAAAAAAAAAAATTAAGTTCTTTAGACGCGCGATACTAAAACGCGTAACGATCGAATTTTCTTTAACAAAAAAATATATACAAAAAAAGCCAACTTCCATCTAAATAAAACATGTCGTCATCGCAAGCTGTACGCTCCTCGAAATACTCCTACCGGGCCACATCCACTGGACCCGGCGGAGCTGATGTTAACATCGAATACATCACCGATATGAGCTCGCTCTCCCGCTTGGAGGTAAGGACAGTCCTCTCAGCTGGACAATGGCTGAAACCAGAAGTAGAAGAAGCACGGCCGGAAAAGTGAATCTCAAAAAAAGAAATGTATCTCAAAAAATGTTTAAATTCAACCGAAAAGAAACGTTGAAATACTGCATAGAGATATCTCTCAGATGTGTACCTATAATACTATATATACCTACCGATATATATATATATTTTTGAATGTGTGTTTGTGTGTGGAAATATAAAATTCGTATCTATACATACTTATGCATATATTCCTATATGCGTCGGTGAAAATTATGTAACAAGGCAGCCAAGCGAGCGACAGAGATACACACAAAAAAAAAAAAAAAAAATATAATGAAATATATTTTTTGATCTTTTTTTTATACATTTTTTTTCATATTTTTTTTATACCTGTGCGAAAAGTCTGTGAAATAAATCGTAAATACTTTTTTACGAACCAAAATATATAAATATGCATTTCTTTTGCAGGACAAGATCCGTTTGCTCCAAGATGATCTTGAAGTTGAACGTGAGCTGCGTCAAAGGGTGAGTACTTAAAAAGACCTATCAAAAATATAGAAATAAGTTGGAATTTTTGTAGTAATTTTAGCTAGAAAACCGCTAACAAGAAAGCGCTTTCTCACCTGCGGCAACAGGAATTTTCCTCAGCGCCATGCGAGCGATTTTCCTTTCATTTTTTTTTTATTTTTATTTTTTTTTTTTGTTGTGTCGTTTGCAAATGTCACCCTAAAAACAGCAAAATATGTGGAAAAGTAAAGAAGCAAAAAGAAAAACAAAATAGAAAATAGAAAATAGAAAATAGAAAACTAGCGGCAAAACAATAGAAAAGAAGCGAGAAAAATGCTCTTTCTTTTTTGGCTAAGAATAAATTACCCTTCGTCGAGTTGTGCGTCGTCTTCGAACCAAATAGATAGATATAATGATGTGCATTGAACTTCAATCGGGCTTTCTTCTTCTGCTGCTGCTGCTTTTTAGAGGCGGAGCAAATGATAAATGATTATTTCAAATGCAATAGAAAAGCCAAAAAAGCCAAAAGCAAAACAAAAGCAAAAATTGCCAAAGAAATGTGGCAAAATATTTGCATTTTCATGCACTTCATTCAGGGCCCAGGTTTTTCCTCTCAGTTCTTCTCAGTTCTGTTCTGTTCTATTCTGTTCCTGTTTGGCATTACAAATTTAGAAAATGCGGCCCGGCCGGCCTGGCCTGCCCTGCCCTGCCCTGCCCTGCCCTGCCCTGCCCTGCCCTGGCCTGGTCGCTTCTCCGCCCTGCACCACTGTGCACAGTGGTATACGTAAACGTGTATATATACATATATCTCTATAGATATTTTGTGGAAATAATTTTAATTACTTTTGGCTTTATGGATCAGCAAACTCACGCACAAAGGCTCACACACACACACACACTCGTACACACACACACACACAGAGAGAGATAATATGGAACAAAAAAATGGCTAAAATTAGCGCACGACATTCAATACACAAGCAGAATGATTAACTTGAGGCAAACAACCAACAAAATATGAACAAATAGCCAAAGAAAAATAGAAAATAAAGTAGCCAAAAAAACATGATCATCTTCAGCATCATCATCATCATCGTCATCGTCATCATCGTCATTATATGGGATAATACACACAGAGCCAGAGCCAAAGAGCGGCAGAGTAACACAGTGTGAAAAGCCAAAAGAAAATTCGCGTTGGTGTTAATGTGTGTGTGTGAGTGTGAGTGTGTGGGGGGGAGGGAAAATTAAATAATTTTCTTGCGCACTTACACTTAGACACTCAACAAAAAAACGTGTATCTACAAGCTGGCAAATGTATCTTGTAGCTGCTTTTTTTTTCTAATGGGACAACTTTGTTTAGCCGCAGATAGGAAATTCCAGAGAGGAAATTCCTGGAAAACTCAAATGGCAAATTTCGCTGAAATTTAAGTTTAGTTTTCCCATTTGAGTTACACAACTTTTCCTAGTGTATATTTTGATTCTACTTTATTCCAGTTCTACAAAATTGCAGCTGACAGTTTGCCTCGCCCCGTTTGCTCCCCCCCCAGCTGAAAAAAAAGAAACCCCATAAAATGCCATTTAATTACCTCAGCTAGCGAAAAACTATTCTCACAAATTTTCAGCACTCTTAAATTAGGTCAAAAAGAAAATCTATGGAAATTGCAGTTCAACTGAATTCCGTATAATAAAAATTCTTTAATGCCTATTTGGAAATGAATGCAATATATATATATACACCTATATATTTATATACGTACGTGCGTATATATGCAGCAGAACTGTATGATTCAAGATAGATCCAAGCAGCGATACCTATGGATACCTATAGACGAAATTTTTTGTTGGCACTGTGCCCATTGTTATTTCGGGTGTTACATGCCGCATAATTATTTTTGACTGATTAATTTGATTTATATATTTTATGGGCCGTTTGAATATGCTGCTGATGCATCAAAACTTTTCCTATAAATAGCGCTAGAAATTATGAAATTATGACTGTCGAAAATGCCAGTATAGAAAGAGTACTCCCCAAAAAATGCTTCCCTTTCGCCTCGAAACTTTGCCTTCTAAATAGAAAGTAAGGAGTAGAAATTAGTAAATTTTGACTATCTAAAAAGCTATAATAATACTAGCTATAAACTTAGTGTTAATCCTTGCCTTTTGCCTTTGCAGATCGAGCGTGAGAAAGCCGATCTCAGCGTTCAGGTCATACAGATGTCCGAGCGTCTCGAGGAAGCTGAGGGTGGTGCTGAACATCAAGTAAGTTGGCCAAATTAGCAAAAAACGAAATCAAATTAAATTAAATTAATTAAATTCATTAAATTTCCAGTTTGAAGCCAATCGCAAGCGCGATGCTGAGCTGCTGAAGCTGCGCAAACTGCTTGAGGATGTTCATCTTGAATCTGAGGAGACCGCCACGCTTTTGAAGAAAAAGCACAACGAAATTATTTCGGATTTCCAGGAACAAGTCGAAATCCTAACGAAAAATAAGGCTAGGTAATGCACCAGAAATCAAAAAAAAAAAAAAACCAAGCTAAAATCCAAAATCCTCTAAATCGCCTGCTGCCTGCTGTCTGCTTGGCCGCCCAACAAATTTGTTGACCTAGAAAAAACTGTTGCATCCCAATGTTATTATTGTTTATTCTGATGTTAATGATGATGATGTTGTTGTTGATGATGATGATGATGATGAAGTGGCGTCAGCTGGCGTTGACTTTTCAATGTCTCCAAATGAATGAATAGTAATAGCAACAATGGCTTAATAACCTTGCCCTCCCAACCCCCCCGCCGTCCATCGCCCATCGCCCGCTGACACCAATATTGAAATCGGGCCATAAACAATTCATCAAAATCTGCCATGACAAGCAGAAAAAAACGAAGCCGTAAAGCTGAAAAGCCGCTGCGGATATACATATATATATCTACACTTATATATATATATATATATATATATCTGAATATATATATTTTGCATTGCTTGCAAAGTTCTATTGACACAATTTTCACAACATTTCTTTTTTCTGCAGCCCGCTGTGTGTGTTTGTGTGTGTGTTTGCTACTCATATTTCCAAATCAAATATCCAAAAATAAATTCATAGGAATTTAAAAGAAAAATCATTTCAAAATCACACCAAGAGCAAAATTCAAGGCTGGCCCAAGCAAAACACGCGGCGTATGCGTAATATTTTCTCACTTAAATCAAGTGCATTTTAAATGCTTACCTAAATATTTAATATTTAATGTTTTTATTTAAATTAACTTTCGATTCGATCAATTTTCAATTTTTGATCAGTTTTGCGAGCTGTGTCACGAGTTTGCGCAGCTTTTCCTTCAGTTTTCCCTTAGTCAAACAAAGCAGTTTTCTCGCTCGCGCAAAAAAGCTTCAGCGCCAAAGCTTTTTTGTCAGCAAAAAGTTTTCAACATTTTCCACACGCACGCAACCATATGTTGTTCCACAACAACAACAACAACAACAACAACAGCAACAACAACTACAGCAACAACAACGCATATTTTGGCATTTATTTTTAGAAAAATTTTTAAATTTTCATCTACATTCTTGAGCAAAAGAGAGCCGCATTTCTCTTCTGCCTGTTGTTGTTGTTGTTCGTTGTAGTTGTTGCTGTTGTTGTTGTTGTTGCTTCTCTCTCTCATTTGCACCAACGCCCAATCCAAATATGTCTTTGATTGAATCATATTCGAAAATGTGTTGAATTTTGTTGTCTCTTTTCGTCCAATTGAACTTTATGGAAATTCGATACTTTATTTAATTTTTCTTTGCTCTCTTGCCACTTGTAGGTGGGCCGTGTTTTCACACATATTTAATTTAATCACTGCAATTAGCATTCAATTTAATGACCCTGCCTGACCCTCAAGTGCAAAGTGCAGAATCGCGTGGAATTTCCATAAGATTTAATATAAACTTTTACAGAAATAAATGCTCTTAACCTTAAACCTGTTAGCCTCTTGGAGAGTTGTTCTGACGCACGTTGCCAAAAAGAAAAGCTCGTATGGAAAAGGCTGGCTTCGGCAAGCCGAAGATGCCGCATACCCTTGCAGAAGTTTTGATACTATTCGGGCATACTCTATGCAATGAAAGGATATGAATACTTTTCCAGATTATGAGCTGTATGCATCAGATTGAAGCCTATCAGACTGATCTCTCTTCCTCCTTATCAATAATATATACTCCTTGCTTGTCAAAATAATAATACCCTCTGCAAGGGTATGCATAGAGCTTTGCCTCCAGCCTGCGATCGCACTTGGCAGCTTGCGGAGAACAGGCTCCAAAACATTACTGAAAATGTGGATTATACTTATACTCTACCACAGCTTGTTCCTTAGCAATCTCTACAGCTTTTTCAGCAGTCCTGCCGCTCTCTCACAATGCCATGCCTAAGTATTCGACTATTGAAATTGATTGATTTTTTATTAATGAATGGCACACGAACACTTTGCTTGATTTAATTTTGATTGCAGAGCCGAAAAGGACAAGGCCAAATTCCAGGCCGAAGTCTACGAGCTGCTCTCCCAAATCGAATCCTACAACAAGGAGAAAATTGTGTCGGAGAAGCACATTTCCAAATTGGAAATCTCCATTAGCGAATTGAATGTGAAAATCGAGGAACTGAATCGCACCGTCATCGATATCACTTCGCACAAATCTCGCCTCTCGCAGGAAAACATTGAGCTGATCAAGGACGTCCAAGATCTGAAAGTTCAATTGGACACCGTCTCGTTTTCCAAGAGCCAAGTGATCTCCCAGCTGGAGGATGCACGCCGCCGTTTGGAAGATGAAGACCGTCGTCGTTCAATGCTCGAATCTTCGCTGCATCAAGTTGAGATCGAATTGGATTCAACTCGTTCTCAACTCGAAGAAGAGTCCGAGGCGCGCATTGATTTGGAACGTCAGTTGGTCAAGGCCAATGCCGATGCCACTTCATGGCAAAACAAATGGAATGCCGAAGTGGCAGCCCGCGCCGAAGAGGTTGAAGAGATTCGTCGCAAGTACCAGGTGCGCATCACCGAACTGGAGGAGCATATCGAAACCCTCATCGTTAAGGTCAACAACCTCGAAAAGATGAAGACTCGCCTGTCCAGTGAAGTTGAGGTCCTCATCATTGATCTGGAGAAATCTAACAACACCTGCCGCGAATTGCACAAGTCTGTGAATACCCTGGAGAAGCACAATGTTGAGCTCAAGAGTCGTCTGGATGAGACCATCGTCCTCTACGAGACTAGCCAGCGTGATCTGAAGAACAAGCATGCCGATCTTACCCGCACCATTCACGAATTGGACAAGGTCAAGGATGCCAACGGTCAGCTGGGACGTGAGAACAAGAAGCTGGGCGGTAAGCTATCCCTATAAATACCCCATAGAGTATTCATTAATTAAATGTATTCCCTTGCTCTCAGATGATCTGCATGAGGCCAAGAGCGCCATCAATGAGCTGAACCGTCGTCTGCATGAATTAGAACTGGAGCTGCGTCGTCTGGAGAATGAACGTGATGAGCTCACCGCTGCCTACAAGGAAGCCGAAGCTGTAAGTTCTCTATTATCCGTTAGTAATACCCATTTAATCTAATACATTTTACATACATTGTTCAACAGGGTCGCAAGGCTGAGGAGCAGCGCGGACAGCGTTTGGCCGCCGACTTCAATCAATACCGTCACGATGCCGAGCGTCGTCTGGCCGAGAAGGATGAAGAAATTGAGGCTATTCGGTATGTAAATCGCATTATATTCTATATTCGATCGATCCCCTTGGAAGTTGCCTCTAAAATAGCGACGCCTCTGCAGCATGGGAAACTGGCAAACGCTTGAGGGCCAATTACCTTGTGAGTTCCTCTGCCAAATCGGAAGTATTCGAAATCAATCAACAATTCGATTGATCGATTGCAATCGTTTTGCAATCGCTGCTAGAGAATCTAGCCAAAACAATTGATATCAAATTGACCCATTTCTCAGTACGATTTCTATAGTCGCGCCTTAAGCAACACGGCTTTATTTTTCTTCCCAGGCAGCTACTGCTCCTCCTTAAATCCTGCGCTCTAAAACAAACAAGAAGTTGGTTCCATTATTTACAACATTTTTCTACTATGAGGTAGTCTAAAAGAAAAACTTTTTCATCCATAATTCGTTAAAATTTTCAACAGAAAATTGCGCAGTTCATTCAGTTCAGTTGTGATTACATAATTGGAAACTTTGTGAGAGGAAATATCTGATATATTACCAGTCTCTCCGAATCTTATCGGGGCTGGTTAACTTCAAATAGGTAAGACGTTTCGCGGTATATATAACCCATTGGAATTGTTGACTGATTGGCCAGTCCAAGTTGTGGGCCTTGAAAGGAGGCAAAGTGCAGTTTCCTTTCGTCTGTTCTTTCTAGCATGGAAATTAAGAGTTTTCCTCTTCCTTGGGGGAAGCTAACCCCCCTTATCCTATCCCCCCCTCTATCCTAACGGAAAGCCTTTTTTCCTGTTAGAAAGAACAAAGTGGAAGTGCAGACTTTTCCTTGTTGAAAGCTCTTCTTTCATGATCTTTCTTGAATGGCAGAAGAGACTGGGAAAGATTTCCTTGCACGAAAGGAAAAGCATTGTTGCAATGAAGACTTTCTTCTGGGAAGATTTGCTTTCTTTTGTGAAAAACTTTATTTTGTTGTTGCGTAAAATGCGTCTAAAAGAGATGATGCCAAAAGTGAATCAATCATACACCGAAAAGAAAAAGAAAGCACAACATTGACTGCCAACAGAAACAATTCTAATGATGATCATATGATGATAATGAAGCTCTGAACATTGTCGTCATTATGTTAATACCTTTTTGCTGACAAAAAAAACAAAAAAAAACAAAAAAAAAAAAAAGGAAAATAGAAAACAGAAAACAGAAAACAGAACAGCTGAACAACAAACTGCAATCTTTTTATAGATTTCGACAAATTTAAAAATTTATTTGCGAAGCAGCAGCAACTGTTGCCAAAAACTGAAGACAACGGGAAGCGACAAAAGCGTCAACGACTAGCGACAAGGCGAGGCGAGGCGACGCAGCAAAGCGACAAAGCGACAGGCGACAAAGCAGCAATTTCTACTGTATATTAGTGTAGCTTTAATTAGAGTACTCATATTCTAAGTATACCGAAAAGCACGCCCATATACCATACACCACATAGCACATACCCTTCCTACCACTCTCTCTCTCTCTCGTTCTCTCTCTCGTACTTCCCTTCGACTACTCCCTGAAAAAATGTCTTTAGCTTTGCAAAAACGTCCGTCGCGCTTCCGTCCGCAGACGACAACATATGAAGATAATTATGGCTATACGATGAATTTCTATCAGCCGATGTTGGATTATTTAGACGCTAAGGCAAAAGGCCTGAAAGTGCAGCAGCCGCATCTGCCATGGGTGAGCGAGCGGGGCCTGAAACAATATCGCTCCTCGAATGCGGTGAGGCAATACAATGCCGATGAGATAGTCCGACTATCGCGCACCTGTGCCGCTCGTGCCGATGAGATTTTGCTTAGCTTTCGGGCACAGAAACGCTCACCGTTCAGTGTGCAGAAATTCGTGGACGCAACGCGTGTGGCCAAGCACATTGAACCGGACACAGTTGTTGAAAGATCGCGTCAGCGTCGTCGTCGTCGTCAGGAGGAGCTCGAGGATTTAATTAAACGTGATACTCTAAAGATATTACAGCGTATTCGTAAAATCGAATTAGATAGCGAATTTGATAAAATGTCTGACGATTTTAAGCGTTCGATTCGTGGCAAATCGGCCAGTGCCATTGCCCAGGCTCTGCTCTCCGAATCTGAGCGTAATATCAAATGTGCCAAAAAGGAGGAAGAGGATTATATTGCCCAGACATTGGTCCGTTCAAGTCGTGCCGTATCCCGTGCGCGTTCCACCTCTCCGTTTGAGGGTGGCGGCGGTGGCCAGCTGCGTGCTCATGCCTATCATATGGAGCTAATGGATGATCGCCTGGTCGACAAGCTCGACCATCGCGTCTCCTCATCTCTGCATAATGTGAAGAGGCAACTCTCGACGCTGAATCAGCGCACCGTTGAATTCTATGCGGATAGCAGGTGTGGTATTGAGGATAAGTGTTGGATTTGTCGCAAGGTTTTGCGTACACATCCCAAACTCAAGGATTATAGCTATATCTATTGGAAGCATTGATTCCCCTGATCGATTCCCCCCTCGCCCCGTCCTTCGTTTGCATAACACATTTCGCAGCTCATAGCTCAGCCATCACCAATCAATCAAGCAAAGAAATTTTGAAAAACTGCCCCCGCTCCCCAATCTTTTCCCAGAAAGAAAATGCTGAATAAATGCGAATATATATTTCAATTGTTGCATTCCTTGCTTCATTTCAGCATCCCACAATTTCTCTGTTTTTATGTGTCCAACTAATCCAATGGCTTTCTTCTCTCTTTCTCACTCACTTTGTCTTTGTCAACTGTGTGTAGATTTATTTTAGTCTTCTAGTCTCGCACAGAAGAATCTCTCGCATTTTCCTTGTATAATTCATGCACTTCAATTTTCTTTCTTTTTTTTCTATTTTCTTTTTTGCTTTTTTGTTTTTTGACTTGAGTTATTTGTCTTATGTTTTCTTCGTTCCTTCGTCTGTGCATAAATTATTTCTGCTGAAATTTTTAAATGTTTGTCGTTGGCTAATTGCAGCGAACCGCTGAATATACTCGTATATTTGGCTAGCCATTTTGGCCGTTTTGGCCATCTTTGCAGCTGACTATCATCATATAATTGCCTTCAAATTTTGCGGGGGATTTTTCGGTTTTTTTTGGCAATTAATTTCAAGTACCAGAGGTTTTTTTGGTAGCAGAGTTTCATTACAAAAGTACCTATAATTATGGCTAATACAATTCTATAAGTTATCGCCCTTTGGCGCTGACTCTTACCTATAATTATAGCAAATTTCTGTAGTATTCAGATTTTTTCTAAGCATTTGCAGGACGAATTATTGTAAATTCATTCTAGTTTTAGCACTTTTCTATATATTTAAGATTGATTTAAAAATTTACAACTGATTTTTCACAATTTTTTCAAGTAGTAAATGGTTTTTCTTAGAGCTATTTTCAGCCATAAAATTAGCACATAATATTTTCTATAGTTTTAGGTTTGATGTAATCATTTGCCAATCTTTGCAAATACTACAGAGTTTTTAAGGGCTATTATGAGCTAAAATATAGTACGAAAATTCCTATAAATATAGCCACGAAATCTACATAGTCTCAAGATTGTTTTTAGCCATTTTTAGGCGATCTATTCCAGTTACTAGAGGCATTTTTTTAAATTTATGTAGAGAGTTTTATATTTATAAATGTGAATTTTCCATTAGCGAAGAATTACGTCAATTTATTTGAGTACTAGAGACTTTTTCTAGGTGTATTAAGAGCTGAATTTTCATAGAGAAAATTGTATAATTTCAAAATTGAATTTAGTTGAACTAATTGAAGAGTTTTTGGGGTCCACGAGTAGCATTTAATTCTTGGCTAGAGGCAAGAGCTCTCACAAATATTCAGCATATTTTACACTCAAAAAAAAGCTATTATATCATTATTTTTTTGGCTAAAATTGATAATAGTCTATTTTCCATTTATTGAGCATAATTTGTGATAAGTTTCTCTGAGTTAGGCAAGAGGTCTACTAACTCTTTTAGAACTTTGGCCAGACAGAAAATGAAATGTGTTTAAGTGTTTTTTTTTGTGCGAAGAAATCTCACTTGACAGACAAACGAATAAATGAGTTAATTGAAGGCAAGAATATAGTTTTTAAAAAGCAAAAGTCTTACTGTCCGACCGTCTGACGATCATGTTTCGCACCCACACAAAAAGAGAGATCTGCCGCTGTCTCTCTCGCTGGGACAGGTATTTTTTTGGGCATCAGACCAAGCAGAGTACAACAAATGGGTTGTCCCATTGTTTGACGTGTCCTTCAAGAAATAATATCTTATTTTTTGTTTGTTTCAAGCAAAAGATGCGCATGACAAAAACAAAAAGAAAGCAGCGGCAGCCCAAAAAAAAAAAAATCACATATTTCTGCGTAGACAATAAACATTGAAAACGAGGCAAAATGAAAATTAAATGAAAAATACTTACGTTAGCAGCCCAAGCAAAACTCAAGCTAAATACCTTGGCAAAGCGACAACATTGGGAACAACACACATAGAAGAGATTAAGATTAAGTAACTAAGAAATGGGCTAGAAGCAAGAGAAAGCCAAATAAATAGAGGGAAAACTAATAGATGCGTCTGAAAGCCTGACAGAGGTGAGAATTGGGAAATATAATAATTATTAGGCATATAGAAAACTCTTTAGAGCTTGAGCAGTTTCAGCCAGAAGAATCGAAGAGATCTAGCGCAGTTCTTAGCCAATTACTGGGGCTAGTTTTGGGTCAGAATTTGGCGAGAATTTAGGGCCCATTTACTAGGCAGCTTTTGGGTCAGCGGGTTGGCTTTTAGCTTGTCAAATGAATCAACAGCTATAAGAATAAGTCAAAAATGTTTTCTTTTTGGCAAGACACAAACAATAGACAATTTACCTACGCCTAAAATTAGACGCATGATGCACTACTAGCACCACAGCCTCTCCTAGACAGAAGGAGAGGCGAGGAGGCGAGGAGAGGAGGAACTGCAGCAAAATGCTTGGCATGTAAACGCGCTATTTGTGACAAGTTCGATGTCTTTATCAAGCGTATAAATAAATATATAAATAAAAACAATACGAAAATAATGCAAAATTTACCAATGCAATTTCTGACAATGCCACAAAAAGCCACTGAAATCAGCTAACAGCAGAAAATTGCATTTTTTGGTTGAATGCTGAGCAATACGAAAAATTATTTTTGTGGGTCAGAAGAGAACATTGGGGCCAAAAATAGCGTATGCCAAAATGCAATGCGAAAGCGAGGTAAAAACTTCGATATTTTGAGCGCAACTTCCATTCATGAGTTAACCCAGAATAACTTTAGATAGACAATAATTATGATGAACTATCGAATACCCTATTAAACCCTATTACCCCCAACAGCAAGCAGACAAGCATTGAGATCGAGCAGCTGAATGCTCGTGTGGTTGAGGCCGAGACTCGTCTCAAGACCGAGGTGACTCGCATCAAGAAGAAGCTGCAGATTCAGATCACTGAACTGGAGATGTCTCTGGATGTGGCCAACAAGACCAATATTGATCTGCAGAAGGTGATCAAGAAGCAGTCGTTGCAGCTGACCGAATTGCAGGCTCACTACGAGGATGTGCAGCGCCAGTTGCAGGCTACTCTGGACCAATATGGCATTGCCCAGCGTCGTCTGGCCGGTCTGAATGGTGAACTGGAGGAGGTGCGCTCTCACCTGGATAGCGCCAATCGTGCCAAGCGTACCGTGGAACTGCAATATGAGGAGGCTGCCACACGCATCAATGAGCTGACCACTGTCAATGTTAACTTGGTTTCCCTGAAGTCCAAGCTGGAGCAGGAATTGACTGTGGTCGCTTCCGATTACGAGGAGGTGTCCAAGGAGCTGCGCATCAGCGATGAGCGTTACCAGAAGGTTTCCGTTGAGCTTAAGCATGTTGTCGAACAGGTCCATGAGGAACAGGAGCGCATTGTCAAGCTGGAGACCATCAAGAAGTCTTTGGAAGTCGAAGTCAAGGTACAGTACAGTCCATTAATTCCATTAAAGATCTAGCGCTAATTTGGCATTCCATTACAGAACTTGTCCATTCGCCTGGAGGAGGTGGAGCTGAACGCTGTTGCTGGTAGCAAGCGCATCATCAGCAAACTGGAGGCACGCATTCGTGATCTGGAACTGGAACTGGAGGAGGAGAAGCGTCGTCATGCCGAGACCATTAAGATCTTGCGCAAGAAGGAACGCACCGTCAAGGAGGTGATCGTCCAATGCGAAGAGGATCAGAAGAACATCATTTTGCTGCAGGATGCGCTGGACAAGACCACTGCCAAGATTAACATCTACAGACGCCAGCTGTCCGAACAGGAGGGCGTCTCCCAGCAGACCACCACCCGTGTCCGCCGTTTCCAGCGTGAATTGGAAGCTGCCGAGGATCGTGCCGATTGTGCCGAATCTAACTTGAATCTGATCCGCGCCAAGCATCGCACATTCGTCACCACCTCCACTGTGCCCGGCTCCCAGGTGTACATCCAGGAGACAACAAGAACGATCACCGAATAAATGATCACCAATGATCAGCATTGATCCATCCGCACACACACAAAAAAAAAAAAACAAAAAAGAAAAGAAAAACACACACACACAACCCAGCAGCAGCAACAATATATATATTTTTTTTTTAAATTAACAAAGAGAAGCTAAGAAATTAAAACAAGATCAAAACTTTCAGATGGATTGATGAAAATCCACATCCAAATCAAAATCAAAATGAAAATCAAAGAAAACTAAAAAACTTTTGCTTGAAGAAAGAACATTTTTTATAATTTAAATTTTTTTCAGAGAGCTTGCGAGAGTTCGTATAGGTTATACATTATATAAATACATATATAACACTACACATCTCCTATCTATTTATAATAATAATATTTTGAAGTTCATGTAATTTAATTAAAATAATGAACCTTAAACCAAAATGAAAAACCAAAAAAAAAAAAAGAAAAAAAAAAACAACAAATAAAATTACAAAAAATGTAAACTTAGCAGTTTTGCAACGTTAGAGAGAAGAACCAAAGAGAAAGAAAAGAATAAAGAACCAAAGAGAGTTGGCTGATATATTACAAAACATAATGAAAAATAAAACCAAACCAAATCAAAGAAAAACATAAAATCCAACAAATCGACCCTATAAAACGAGTTATCACCCGAGTTACAACCGCTTCTACTTGTTTTTAGTTCATTTTATGTTTAGTAGGTAAATATCTGTGTGCTCGTAACGAATTGATTTTACATTAAAAGAAAAACGATTTAAGAAAAACTGAGCAATTTTCATATTTTTACTTTGTATTTTGCAATAAAAACTACTGAATTTACTCATAACACATAACATAAACAATAAAACATCCAACGAGATATTTGTACTAATTGGGAGAGTTCTATGCAAAGGAAGGGAGCCTCTATTAAGAGGAGAAGAGCCCGGAAGTTTCCGGATGGGATTCCCGTATAGGTTGCTAGGTCTGTTCTTCTAAAGCTTAGGTCGATCGACGTCAGAGACCTGAAGACTCTTCTCTATAGGGCGCTAGGTCTCTTCACTAGAAAGAAGCTTAGCCAGCAGTTAGAGAGCTTACTCTCTTCTATTGAAGATTGGAGGAATGGCAACAGAGAGCTTTCCCAATGAAGCTAGATTTGTTTTACATCTTAGCTTAATCGATTAGTAGCACAAAAGCTTTCCAGAAAGAAGAGAATACCCAACTGAAGCCAATTCTCAATCAAGGCAAAGAAAGGCAGTCCTTCTCTCCTCTCTTCAAGTCTTTCATTTTACTTAAATGAAGATTTCTTTCGCTTCATCCAAAGATTCAACTTTCCCCCCATTTTTACGTCTAGATGCCCAAGCCATCATTGAAAACACAAAATAATTGATTCATTTTAAACTATCACTATTTATTAAGACTCTCAATTAAGTTAAGAAAGAACTTAGGCAACAGACACTGCCAGCTTGGAGCCAGTGTTCAAGGTGACAGTCTTATCGCCATAGGCGCCACCGTAGCTGCTCTTCTTGAAGACTGCAAATGGAAGAAAGAAATCAAAGATTTAGTATGCAAAAGAGACAATCTGGTGTAATTAAAGTAACCCACCTGGATCAATCTCAGCAACGAAAGAGCGTGGTGGCAGGGCAGCGGCGTAGAGCTTGTCCAGAGGACCGTATGGCTTGACGAGCAGAGGTTTGCCCTGTTCCCAGCCATAACGGTTGAGTGCATACCAATCAGCACCATCCAATTTGGCAGAGGCAGCAACAGCTCCGGCAGCATTGGTCAGAGCAGCAGCCTGAGCCTCAGCGGTCTCAGCACCACGGACATAGTCACCATAGTGGACGCCATAGTGATTGCCGGAGGATTGTCTGTAGGCCAAGCAGGCGGAGACGCAGCAGGCCAGCAGGCAGAGGAGACGCATATAGTTGACAGACATGGCTAGAATGTTTTGGATGTGGACTCTTTTCAAAACTAATTAACAATTGCGCATGGTCAAATTGCTTTTATAGCCATATTATTTGAGCTGGTCGAGCGATTTGTGTGTGCACTTTACGTGACCAAAACCCAGTCGAAACCCACTGACGAAACACTTTCCGTTGGCTCGGACTTGGCTCGGACAGCCTCTGCTGCACCAAAATCCACTCTCCAGCGATAAGGCCCAAAGACGCAGACGTAGTTCGAGTTTTGGTGTCGATTTACGCTTGAAATTGCGCGCCAAATTGGCCAACAATGACAAACCCCAAGCTAAATGGCAGCACAGTGAGCTCCATTGATATCGTCTTTTAACCCCTGAGCTTAGCACGCTCAGCTCGCTTCTCGCGTGTGCGGTATCAGGTCTTTGACTTGGCTACCTGCCCACACACCATCATCTCTGGAGAACGGTCTCTGCTGCTCAATGAATAACCATAAGCATCATTCGCATTCGCATTCGAGTTCAATTGCATTCGCACTCATATATTCACATATTCATCCGCTTTGCTGGCCTAAAGAACAACACATCCGCTGAGCTATTGTCTAGCTCTCTTGGCCAACAATCTTAGCCGATAATGCCAGAACTTGGTCCGCACAGCTCAGCTCACAGTTCTCACTTCAGCTCAAATTACGTGTGAGTGCGGCGCCATAGAATATGAGAGCTTAAAGTCTTTATCTTTTCTATAGTAAAAGTTTAGTTTTACAGTGGAAACTGGCTATGAAGAACTGAAGAAATTGCCCTATAACTTAAGCGTAGAAGAGAGTTTTTAAGAGGAAGATCTACTTCAATATTTTCTAAACAGCTCAAATTTATTAAAAAAAAACTGCAAAATTTATTAAACCATATTTTTCCGATATTATTTAATATGTCTAGTTTATGTTTTCGTTTTTAATTCGAAACTTTACTGAATATTTAAAGGCTTCGAATTATAGAAACAGAAAAAAAATATTTGGCAAAATATTGCTTGTAGCCTCAAAAATCTTAAGCAGAAAAGAAACGTAGTTATGGCTATAAAAAGTGAGTATTGTTTTAGACCAAATAGGGCTAAAATAATACAAGAATTATAATAAAAATCTATAATAAATACTTTAATATTATTGGTAGCAACAAATTGGCAAGAAACGAGCTTAGCAACAGCTCAACTTCAGCTGGCTTAGATTGATTTCAATTCCATCAAAAAACTGTTTCAATTCAACAGATTTTTCAAATGAAAGTGGAACATTTAATTTTTCATTACTTAACACAAGATTTCTCTAGCTTTAAAGCCAATTTCAGAGTTTATAAGCCAAAATAAACGAGCATATTCATAGGCACGAGGCACGCACTACGAATACATTCCCAAAAAAAAAAGCTGATGAACCTGCAATCAACCTGCAGCTGCAGCTGTGGTTGCCGAAAACCCAAACTGGTGGTCACCGGAACCACTTATCTAGCAAACCACACAAAGTCGCCTGTAGCAGACTATGCATATACCCTGTAAACATAGTATAGAAATCAATAGAAAAAATATTGGTATTCTTTTTTTATAATTTTATTGGCGCTGCTTGGAGAGATTGTGATGAGCGCGTCACATTTGAACCTGGACAGAGGTGTTCGTAATCCTTTGCAGGAAGATCTTTAGTACCTGGGTCCCTCGTTGCGGTAGCCACCGTGGCTGCCATAGTTGTTCTCTGGAATGTAGAGCTTGGCAACTGGAGGAGCGGCACGGACGGGCAGCACAACCTTGCTGTACTCTGGTGGGGACACATACTTGTGGTAGCTGTTCTGGCCGGGATAGAGCAGAGTGGCGCCAGCAGGCTGGACAGACCAGCGGGGACGTCCATAACCGCCACGCTGATGGCCACCATAGTTGTTGCTCCTGTTGTTCTCCCAGTGAGCGATGCCGCCATAGCTGCCATGTCCATGTCCACCATGACCATGTCCGTACTCGCTGCGTGCGCCATTGTAGCCAGAATCGATGAGAATTGGGCGCAGATGCTCGCTGTTGCCATAACGAGGACCAGCAGCAATAATCTCTACGGGACGCTGATCATTGCCACCGGCGGCAGCGGCAGCAGCAGCAGCAGCAGCGCCATCCTGGCCACCCTGGCCATAGCTCGACAGCTGACGGTGTCCGTGTCCACCTCCATACTGGCTGCCATAGGCGGGATTGCAGCTGCCCATGGCAAGGCAGGCGCAGATGAGTACCGCGAGAGACTGTAAGGGTTGAAAATGTTCGAATTAAAAAACTTGATCTCTCTGGCGGAACGGGAAATGTGAAGACTTACGGCAAACTTGTTCATGGCTGTAGTTCTTAGTGTTTTTTTGTTGGGTAGCGCTAGCTGCTTGGAACAGTTGGCACAATTAACAAACCAAATGGCAAGCACACTTCTTTATATAAGCAAAAATTAAATGTAGAGCTCGAAACGTGATCAAGCTACGAATTTATCACGGCGCTCCGCTGAGCTTTAGCTCAGTTTTGGTGTCTTCTGTGGGTGGTTCGGCTTAAAGCTTCAGCCCCAGCTTAGCTCCAGCTCGAGCTGTTGATGCTCTGTTCTGCTGCTTTCCAAATCGCACCACCATATCACCACTCTGAGCAGCAGCAAGCAGCACCACAGCAGTTCAAGCCGTTTGTTTACCATTCACCGCAGATATCGCCGACATTTGAATGTTGTAGCCAGCTCTCATTTGGGGTGGATGAAGAATCTCTTTAGAGTGGTGCCTAAAAGACGAGGCTGAAGCTGCGTGAGAGCATGCAGCTGGATAAGAAGCGTCTTCTTGCTGCCAATTCTGCTGCTGCTCACTTTAAGTAATGCCTTTCTCTCTCTCTGTGGAAATAAACTCAGCTTAGACTGAAGAACCACTCAAGACTTGGCTAACATAATTAACTATATGCTGGTCGTTTCAGCTTAAGCTATAGAATTGGCTATAATAAAGTGTTAGCTCAGCCTATGAACTACTCAAGACTTGGCTAAAGAACTATAAATCCACTATAGAAATATTGAAATAATACAAATTATTTGGCTAGGAAACTCTTTAACCAATATTTAGCTAAGCTACCAAGGAACCCCTCGATGCCTTAGAACTTTTACTTGGCCGAAAAGGAGAGCTTTTCAAGCAAGAGTTGGATTGGTTTTCGCTTGGCTACGAATGGTATTAGGTTGCCATGAAGCATTCCATTTATATTGGCTATATTGTCGATACTCCCAAAAAGACACTTTATTTTGCAAAGTGTAATCGAAGTTTGTTTCAAACCCCAAAGTTTCCTTATTATTGAACCTATTGGTAGCAGAATAAGCCATTTTGTTGTAGCGCTTAAAAGTATGCCACACCCAATAAACAAAATAAATATAGAAATAAATTTTTTGTTTCAACTCATTCCGTGTCATTCAGCGGGTTTTTATTATTTGTCACAGTGTAGCTGCAATTTTGTTGAGCAACTGCTTGAATTAATATCCACCACGACGTCCATAGCCACCACGGCTGGGTCCGTTGTAGCTGGCATCGATATCGTAGCCAATGACGGCCTCCTGCTGGTATCTGCCTGGGCGGATGGCACCGTTGGAGGCAGAGGCGGCAGCAGCGGCACGAGGCTCCGACGAGTAGGAGCGCAGGGGCTGAGAGTAGCCACCATATCCGCCACGTCCACCACGGTTGCCACCATAACCGCCATAACCACCATGTCCATAGGAGACCTCCTGCACGTAGGCCACACGATCACCGCCATAGCCGATGCCATAGTTGCCGCCGCTGCCGTAGGGATTGGCATTGATCATGGCAAACAGGGCGAGGGTAGCGAAAGCGTACTATAGTTGAGAGAGTATACAGGATTAGTTTTCCAGCTCTTCCAGTTGAAGGCGAGTTCAAGGATTACTTACCAGGAACTTCATGTTGAATGCTTAGTTTTGTTGGTTGTGGTTAATCAATCAAACTATAATTTATTTGCCAGCAACAAGCGTATTTATATGCAAAAAATTCAACTGGATATTTACGTGTCTATATACACCGACCTATGCATATAGCTATATAAATATATATTCCTAGACTATATTTTATAATTTCTATGCAACTGATATTTCATAATTACTCAGTACATAAGCCAACATTAGCTTTATTTCCACTCGTGTCTGGAACCATTATAAAATCGTTGGGTTACGCGATGTTTTGCCGTTTGCTTTCCGAGCCCTGATAATGGCCATGCCCCTCCATACACAAAGGTAATTTCGAGTACGAGTACTTTCTGGGTTCTCAATGAACTCACGGACGAGCAGCGCGCGAGCCGCAGTTTTTAATTTTAATTTTTTTATATTAAATTTGCACATTCTTAGGGGTAATATGTCTATTAGTAGAGCCAGTCATTGCCTGGCAACTGAGCTGTAAACATGGCTCATAAAAATTGGCCAACAAAACATGTGTTTTTATGTCTAGAAAAACTTGAGTTTTTTTTGGTCAAAACTTTGATAAGTACTTTTAATTTCCATAAAGTTTATTTCAATATAAATAATTCTTAACTTTAGTTTAAAGTTATTAAACAAATACAGCAAAGTCTGTCAGAAAGTTTCTTTCGACTTGAAAACATTCTTTTTGCCCAAGAAAGTTCATTCACAGCTTGGTAAACTTTGCTCTCAGATAAAGTTGGCTAACTGAAAGCTTGCCCCAGCTTTTCATAGCACAAACCCAAAGACCCAAATGATTAAAGCCAAATATAGTTAAAGTTCTTAAGTTTCGTTTCATTTATTACTTTCTAGCTTCTTAGTTATATTTTTTGTAAGTCGGCAAAGCTTTTAACGCTTTTTTGTATGTTCACTGTGATGTTTGAAGGGAAAATGGCTTAATAGCGCGAGCTTTGGTAGCCAGATTTGTTGCCAGAGACGGAGCTGGAGGCAGCGGCAGCATTAGCGCCCTGAGCCTTCTCGCCATAACCATAGCTGTGCTGCTGGCCATAGCTTTGCTGTGGGCCATAAGTGCGCTCCACAATGTGACGGGGCTCCTTCCAGACCAGAGGACGGCCGGCATTGGGTGCAGCCAAAGCCAGTTTGGCCAAAGAGATAGCCTGACGATCGACGGGAGCAGCACCATAGCCATGTCCATAGCCGGCGTTCGAGCTGTAGACAGCGGAAACGGGAACCTCAATGGTGCGGCCATAGTTGTTGCTGCCATAGCTGTTGCCAGAGCCGTAGCTCTTGCCACCATATCCACCGGCTGGCACGATAGCCTTAACGGTCAGAGCAGGCTGCACCTGGTAGGCATAGCCACCAACGGGCACATGGCCATAACCCTCCTGGCGTCCATAAGATGAGGCAGAGACGGCGGCCAGAGCGCAAACGAAAATGCACTAAAGATTCAAAAAGAGATTCATAAGTGGATGGTCAGGCTGAAGGATCAGCTGTTAGAACTTACCATGAACTTCATCATTTTGTGGCTAATGGTTTTAGTTTGTCTGGTAGCAGTTAACTAATATGTCTGACTGGAGCAGCCCGTTTTGTTTATATAGTAAATCCAGGCTAATTTACGTGACGAATATGATGCAAGTTTGGCTCTAAGCAGACGGCTTAGAGCTTCTTTGTGTTCCGGCCATAATCTCAAGACGTCGCCCCCTGACGACGTGCATGTTAACTGCATGTTTGCTCCCCCTTGCACTAACCTGAGTCCAAAACTTGGGTCCAGATAGCAAAACGTCTGTGCTTACGCCATCAATCGTCTCGAGAGAGCGTCGTTCCCTTCTTTCTTCATTATGCAAGAAGTCAATGGATGACTCGTGCGTGCCCACAGCTCGGCAAATTGAACCAATTTTCAACACTGTTTGACCCACTGTGACTGCCAGCTGCGAGCTTGACACAATTTCGTAGCCCGTGCAAAATAGCCAAAGGCATTGAGCTGAATTTTCTGCTGCGTTGGTAGAATTTATATACAAAAGCAAAAAAATTACGATAAAATTACAATAAAATTATAAACTAAAAACTGAAAACTGAAAACTATAAACAATACGAAATGCCGCACACTAAGCACTTTATAATACAGCTCAAATAATAAAATAATAATAAAAGCGCTGAAAATTATTTGAAATTATTTTTAAATGCGCTACACTTGCTGCAAGCGGCATATTGCTTTCCCACACAAATAAAATGTTGAATTAAAAAATAAATTAAATGCTTCAATCAGAAAATATTTAAGACAGTTTTTTAGGTATTTTCACTTTATTTAACCTTAATTTTTATTCTTCTCAGAGAAAACACATTTTTATTTAATTTAAAATTCACATATTTCAGTTCTTGATTATAGAGTATACAGAACACTAATCCGGAAATAAAAATATAAACATTTCTTCAGCAAATAAGCCCCGTTTATAGAGCACTATTAATGATATAAACATACAATAAATTAAACTTCTAAACTACTTTGATGTATATGAGAATAAAGAGTGTTTAAGCCTGATTACTTAGCTTGTTAACAACATATTTAACAGAAGCTCTGCGAGATTGCATGCACCAGCGAGAGCAGCTCCCTCTCTCTCTCTGTCTCTCTCTCTCTAATCTTGATGTGGGACACGTTTGCTGGTTGCCACGAGACCTTATAAGAGCTCTGCGCATCCGCTGGTCAAATTCAGAAATTTACTTTTCTACCTTAACAAATATCAATAATATGAGTAGTCTGAGCTATAAGGTAAGATGTGATGGCTAAGATTATATATATATATATATATTAACAGCTGATCCTTTTTGCAGATCCTACAAATCGCTGTCCTGTTGACTCTGGCAGTGATCCAATTGAACGCCGAGCAATTGGCTGGCGATTGTCGCTGCCAAAGGCGGGGCTAAAATACATACGAATACGAAATGATACATCAATAAACCGAAAACAAAACCCGGTCGATCACATACTATATGCTAAATTTCGAACTGTTTTATAAACTTTGTAGACGACACGTACCACAACTACTACTGTTGAGTCTAGTAGCTGCTCAGCTGAGCGCCACACATGGCTTTCAGCCGGGTTAACAGCGTGTGCAAATGCTGTGAACGCGAAATTGAAGCTACTTTTAATTGCTGTGCGCCTATGCCATGTTTCCCAGTCAAGGTTTCCATATACATGCGCTTGTACAATGCCGACAGCTGTTTAGGATCCTTGCCGGTTGTTAGTATCAATTTGATGAGCGTCTTTAATGCATTCTGCAAGCGGCTCTCGAAAAGCTTCAAATGTGCTTTGAATTCGTCATCATCGTCAATGTTAACGCTGCTGCTACTGCTGCTGCTGCTGCTGCTGCTGCTGCTGCTATTGGCATCAGTATCGATGACGTGGCCAAATATGACTTGACATTGCATACAAATGTCTAAAGCCAATTGCATTTGTTTCACCTTCTGTTTAGCATGGATAGAAACTGCAAGAGAAATACTGCAGCGTTTTAGCCAAAAGCTTGACTTTTATATTAACTTTTTTTGTTCATACCATCAGCCAGGAACTCAAACAATGAGATACGCTCCAATTGCACCACCAACAAGTCCCGCACCTCTTTCAAACTCTCCAATATCTGTGTGGCCTTTTTATAGTGATATTTGCACAGCTCCAGCGTTGCCTTAGGCAGCTGCGATAGTTCTCCAACGCCAAATCCACGCAGTTGCGCATAGTGAAAGGAAGCAATGCTGCAATTGAGATTTTAATTATTTTTCGATTTAATAATTGATTATTTCGCTTACCGCTTATGTATCAGCCCCGAGCGAAAACTGTAGAGCACTTGCCGTGCGCCTGCATGCTCCACGTCGCATAGACGCAATGATTTCTGCAATAAGTCCAACACCTCCTTTGATGCATCTGCCAGGCTAGTTTTATCAGCTGCACTGAAGTCTTGCAGCTGCTTGGCCAGCGTGAATGTAGCCGTCGATAGCTCCCATTGTACCAGATCCCACAGTTCTGCATTAGCTTTGCGGGCGTCCAGACAATCTTTGGCCTTCTCGTAGTAGTTGAACGCATCATTATAGAACTTTTTATGCATTTCCAAGCCGATGGTGCTGTACGGATAGGAACGAAAGGGTATTTTGCACGGAAATTTGTTATCTAATAGAATATTCTTACTAACCTTTCATTAGGATTGGCTAGATGAGCGCGCAGCCGCATAAATCTGCCCATATTGCAATAGAGAAAAGCCAGATTTACATTATCCTTTACCACCGTGAAGGCCTCAATGCCTCTCCTCAGAGAGTCGTAAGAATTGATAATCAGTTTGTAATAAAGTGGCTGCGTGGCTGATGTTAAAGTGTCCTTTGTGGGATCGTTCTCACCCTTAGATTCTTCATCGCACATGTTCCTTTTGCTATACTCCTCTGCAAGACAGGATTAATAACCAATTACAGAATCATTTAATTATTAATTAATATAAGAACTCACCCTGCGCCGAGTACATGTACTTAAGGCCCAATTCATTGCGCACATTTCCCAAGCGACGCAATAGCTCATTGCTTTCATCGCTTTTGGCATGATCCAGTGCATCCTCGTAGCATTTGCAGCTTTGCAACATAATCTGCACCACATTCTTGGCAGGCGCTAGGCTGAGCAGCTCTACCTCCTCCAGTTCCAATTCAGTGGCTATATGACGCGTATGCTCATTCTCATATTGGCAGTATTGCTGCACATATTCGTCAATGGCATTCCAATTTTTGGTCATTTGAAAGTAACAGTCGCCCGCTCGTCCGAGTAGGCAGCTCTGCTGGGACACCACGTTCACCATGTATTTATTGAGCACCTGCTGGCAGCGACAGGCTTGTTCAATGGCACGCAGCGTATAGCCATAGCTCTCGGCTTCGTAGTGATACTCCGCTAGGGTTGCATATGTCAGGCAGGCCTTCTCCAGCAGGAGCAGCTTGAGGTGAACATTCCAGGAGCCAAAATTTTGAGTATTAAATTTAGCACTAAGCTGTTGATTGTTGATTGTTGCCAGCAGCTCCTTGGACTGGCTGCGCTTACTCTTCGCTTTGAAGGTGCGTTTCTTGGAAGGAGCCTGTGCCTGGGTCTGTGCTGCCGGCTTGAGTCGCTCGTAGGGCAGTGGTATGGCATTAAAAGGCTTGGCCATATTGGGATGCTGTTCCTCGTGCAAGATGCGTTGTTTCTCCTCTTCTTTGGCATGCATTTCAGACTCCTTCAGCTTCTCCTCCTGATTGCCATTGAAGTACTGCAGGCAGCATATGCCGGCGCTTATGTGTTTCAGCGAAATGTTGCAACGTTCCTCGGTGCCGGCTATTAAAGGTGCAGGTTTCGCCTGTTTTGCATGTGATTTGAAATCACGCAGAGCATCACAAATGTGCCGCACGGCAACATTGGCCTTACCACCGCTTTGCGCGGCGCTCTGATAGTTTTTGTCATGACCAAAGTCCAACGGTGGCTCATCCTCATAATCGTCCTCATCATCATCTTCCTCTTCATCATCGATCAAGGACTGGGAGTCAAAGAATTTGGGCGCTTTGGGATCTATGCCAGCGGGCACATGCAAATCCGAGAGTATGTAATGTGAGGAGCTGACAATTTGTGGGTACTGCTCCTTGGGTAGCAACTTAATGCAATTGTCTAGCAGAGCCCGTATATTGCCCGCCGTTCTGGGTGTAATATGCTCAATAGTATTTTTCATATTCCGCGCCACAGAATAGAGCAGCATGCCCACGGGTACAGTAAACGGATTCATCTGTTGCTGTTGCTCTGGGCGCTCGGTCTGCTGCGCAGCTTTGGTGTGATTCTGGCTGAGGGTGGTCAGATCATAGAGCTTAACCACGTCATCATTGCGTCCTTTGAACAGCCAATAAGTGTGCCCCGCCTTGGTGGCATTTGCCTTTAGAAAAGCCAATATATTCTGTGCTACATTACGCACCACCTGTGGTGAAAATTGTGAATTCTCCAAGTAAGGCAAATCCTCAGTCTTAATAATCTCATATTTCTGCACAATGCCATCCAGATGGTAGCACATGACCACCTCGGGCACATTACACATAAGGTTATCCAGCCAGTAATCTATGCCGGTCAAGACATTTATGGGCTGGGCCGCATCACGAAGCCGTAGACTAATGCAGGGTCTGTTGGGGCCACCAAAGATGGGCATATCGGTGCCAATGAGCATGCGTATATCCTCAAAGGTCCACACAACATTCCGATTGAAGGCATGGCTGGATTTGGGATCTGGAACATTCTCCTCAATCTTCGGTTCCGGCAGTACAGGACCAATTATGGGTAAACCCTCGCGACGACTCGCCAGCTGTGTCGGCACATTAACATCATGCACATCGCCTGTTTGCTTTAAACTGTGATACAAAAACTTGGACAATAAGTTCTTGGTTTGCAGCGCCTCGCGTGAACGCTCCTTTAGGCAATAATTGTGCTGCTCATCACCGTAGGCCAATATATGCTCCAGGATAAAGGTACGCAACCATTTCCAATCATCATCCGCCTTGCGTAGCAAATACTTTTGTATATCAAACTCATCCAGTAGTAGTGTGTTGCCCACCTTGTGGACTACCATGCTTATTGCGCTTTTAGCGCTGTACGGCAGTTTTAATAGCTGTTTTATATTCTCGGCATCCGATACGACATCCACCTCACCCACACAATCCGGAAACATTTGTCCCAGTCGAAAGCTGGCAAAGCCCGCGCTCTGATACAGAGCCTGATGCAATCCATGGCTGCTATGCGATGTTGTCAGCCAGTTTAGCGGCGGAAGATTCAGATTTGTGTTACACTCCAGACGCTTAAAGTGAGCAGGCACTTGAACGGGAGACAGCTTTATTATAGCCTGACTCTTTACTGTCGCCTCCAACTCATGCGGCCCTACGCTGCGACAGCGCTCTATCTGCATGGTTAAAAAAAAGTTATTTGTTTAATGTTCTAACGAAATATATTCACAACTTACCACTTCATTGCTATCTTCCATTGTGTTTATGATGATGCATGTCCAGTATCCACTAAAAATAAAAGAATGTTCACGAATATTCCACAAGGCAGACAATCTTATAATGCCGGCAATCAGCTGTTTGCAGTCAGCTGCCAGCCCTGGTAAAAGCGGGGTTGTTCGTGTCATGAAAATCAGTATCTCAGCTATGCTGGACAACTAGCTAGTTTTACGCTAAAACAGTTCGCTCAGTAGATAGCGGCAGAGAATAGATATATAATATAAAATAGAGCTGCGAGAATATATTTAAATTAAATAATTATAATCTTTTAAAAAGCTTTTGGAAATCGTTTGCTTAATGGCATATAATATGCTCAAAATACTGCCAGCTATTCAAATAAAATTTGTTAGCTATTTTTCGTACTGTATCTAAACCAGACTATCGATAGAGTTGACAACACTGGCAATGTCAGCTGTTTACTTTACTCAGAATTTGTTCCCCCCCGGGAAGCATATTAAGTTAATAGTTAATAGTTAATAATTTGTATAAAAACATACACAAACACAATCACAAACACAGCATGCAACTGCTTATATTGATAGCGCTGATGTGCCTGTTCAGTACGGTCCTGCCAGAGTTCATACGAAACCACGTAAGTCAAGAAATTTTAGGGTATCTTTTAGGGTAAATATCCCTTGACAGACTATCTTTTTCGCAGCTGAAAGTATCCCTATTTTGGAGGAGAACCTCAAGACAAGTGAAGCTGATGCAAATAGAATTGGATGCAGCACGTGAGGAATTGGACAATGTCCACAGTGCGACGCATGCCGGTGAATATGCAAAGAGAATAAAAATAATGCGTGCCGAGCGTAAAATAGCTGATGTTGAAACCAAAATTAATTCAGTCAAACAAAAGGAATTATTAAAACAATCGTCAATCGATACAATAGCCTACTATGTTTCGAAAGCGCTTGTCACCGTGGCCGTCGTCTCCATCTCCGCCCTAAATCGCAGTTCACCAGTTATTATATTTGATCAGAGGTTTAGTCTGGGGCCGCTGAGTGGAGTTCTAGGTTTTCCCACAGGCGTTAATAATTCAATTTCAGCGCCTATTTGGGCATTTTCATGTAATTTAACATTTAATTTAATGTACAAATTTGTAAAGAAGTGAATTGTGTATTTGGTATAACAAAACCAGTGTCTTTTGTACTTTAAGGGAATTAATTATGCTACTCGATAGTATATAGAATAAGTTTATTGTGGAAGAATTATAACTACATTAAAAATAATCAAATATTTTTTAACACAGCTGCAAACTTAATCAATTTGTTTTGAAACTACGATTAACCGGTTCAAAGCCAGAACTAAGGTTTTTTTTTTCAAACCTTGGAACTCAGGTTCTGAAAATGGTTGGGTTCGGGGAATGCCGATTGGGTTGAAAGCCGAACTGATTCAGAGGAGTTTGGTTACAAAACCGGCTTGCATAAAACATTTTTATAAAAATGTTTTTTTAAACGTGCTAAAGCGCGTTCGTCTCCCATGCAATATCGATATATTTGCAGTCAGCACACGTGCGCTGCACACGAATGAGTATATCGATAAATTGCCATCTCTAGCTGCAAACTTGTTTAATTTTTATGGGACAACCGCTTGACACCCTGGCACATGAATATATCGATTGATTCTCATCTCTAGCTGCAAACCTATTTTATTTTTAATTCGTGTGCGGCAAGGTGTAAACTTTCCCGAACGGAGTTTAATACAAAATGGATACTATAAATGAAAAGAAGCAAGTTAAACTGGACCAAATCGATGTTACGCCCATATTGGCAGCTCTCCTGCTGGGCTTCATTGTAGTCGGTAAGTTGGCGGTTGAAACAGCTTACGCCACGTCGTTCAACAATAACAATAAGAACACAGTTTCATTATGATAATGTTCCCGTTTACGATTTCTCCTTTACAGCGATCTATATCATTCTACGGCGTCTTTCTGCTGGCAGACGAGACTTCTTGCTAACAGGACTGAGTGAGGCGGGCAAAAGCGTCATATTTATGCAGTTAGTTCATAGAAAATGCCCAGAAACCTTCACCTCCATCAAAGAGAATGTTGGAGAATATCGTTCGGGACATGTATCGGGGCGAATAGTGGATATTCCGGGACATTATCGCGTCCGTGACAAATACTTTGAGCTGTACAAACGCAATGCAAAGGGCATTATTTTTGTCGTAGACTCGGTGAGCGCCCAAAAGGATATTCGTGACGTGGCAGAGTAAGTGAAAGTGTTCGAGCTGCGAGACTATCGATTACTACCAAGGCCCGTTTAATAATTTCGATTAAAATCGATTTTTCAGGAATTTTAACGTAAATAGACAAGAAGTGTCCCAGTTCAATCGAAATTCAAATATTATTTTTTTGAAACCTAAATTTAATTAATCAAATATCTTTAGTCGAAAAGAGCAAAGAAGCTCCAAAATTGTTTGCTTTCCGGCCCAAAATTTCAAACTAATGTTTAATTTTACCAGTTTTTTCTATTGTCTGTTTGAATTCAGTTAAAAATTAATTGATTGTATTAGTAAGTTCCATTAATCGATACTATCGATTTAACTTTACTGCTACTTTAATCTACGCCTCTTCCCTTGCAGCACCCTGTATACTATTTTGTCTGATGCCGCCACTCAGCCCTGCTCTGTGGCGATACTGTGCAACAAACAGGATCAGTCTACAGCCAAGAGCGCACAAGTGATTAAGACATTGCTGGAGAAGGAACTGTAAGTTTGAGTTGAAGGAACGGCGAAGATGGAATAATAGACCCTTGTTTCCTTAGAATTCCTCTCTAGCTACTCTCCAGTAGCTACAAGAGAGCGGTCTGAATCTCTGTCAAAGTATATATTTAGCTCTAACTGCGAAAGCTTCAAGATTCAGGGCTCTGTTAAATCAAGATTATGCTGGGAATATGCTGGTATTCCGGACCGACGTTCCCACTTAATGGCAAATATTTGAATACTCTTCCTTTCTACTTTACAGTAACACGGTGCGGGATACGCGCAGCCGAAAGCTGCAGTCTGTAGGCGATGATGAAGCGAACAAACCTGTTGTCTTGGGCAAGCCTGGACGGGATTTTGAATTTGCGCATATAACACAAAATGTGCAGTTCTACGAGGGTTCCGCCAAGGATAATGAATTGAATCATCTCACTGATTGGATTAACCGCATGTTGTAAATGCCAGTAGAACTCAATATTTTTTTTCTACTTTTTTTTGGTGGACTGAAGTACTCGTACCATACTTAAAACGAAATACACTGATATTCATAAGCAATTGTTGAAATTTGCTTTATATATATTACGCACTCGGTGTAATATTATCTATCCCACATGTGTTAAATCCCCGCTTGATTGCTCCTTCTCCTGCTCCTGCTTCTTCCCGGTTAGGCTTAAAATGAAATATAGCATTTATTTTGCTAGACTTTAAGAATTATGAGACGTAATAAAGAATTTTATAATGTTGACAATTGAAATTTGCCACTTGCCTGAAGAAAAACTAGATTTTAAAGAGTATTTATTGGTCGGCTAAGCCCTTTGCGGGAATACCTCAATGTGTGTTAACAATATGTAGTATAAAGCAGTGCACTGCATGTTACACTGCTTGTCAAGAGAAAAAAAACAGCCTAAAAGTATGCTATGCCCAAAATCAAAAGCATTTTCATTGAGCCAAAGATTGCGGCTTCAATTATGGCCATAACTTGGAATGAATGAATGAACATGTTCAAGACGAATTTGAAGCATAAAATTGTTCAATTAACTGTCAAGTTTTTGGCCTCTTTTCGGCTGAAAAATGGCTGGCAAAAGTACTACCAACTGGCACAGAAAACATAGCCCATATTGGCCAAAAATGTTTGGCGCATGCGCAAGCTTTCAAACCTTTTTCGCGATTTGAAACCTTTGAAGGAACAGCAGAAGTAGAAGTAGAAGCAGAAGCAGCAGCAGCTGCTGAACGATCGATCGATCAATTTGACCGGCCAAAGATCAAACAGCCGCACATCAAAAAATCAATGAGCCTCGACCTGCGCTCGTCTCTTCTGACTAGATAGAATTTCTAGGCTGGCTGAATTTCTAAGAATTCTGAAGCTTTTAAGATTTGCCGAAGATCACGGGAAGTGAAGCTGGGCGGATATGTGCCGCCGGCCACTCAATTCCTTCTTTCGTTCGCTCGTTGCCGGCAGCAGCAGCAGCAGCAGCTGCCAGCTCGCTAATGTGCCGCATAAAGTTGATTTTTGTTTTTTTTTTTTAGAATTTTTATTTGGGGCAACGTTGGTGGGCATCCGCTTTGACGGATTTGAGAAGTTAACTTCGAGGAAAAGCGCGAGGACTCAAACGTCTTCTGATGCTTCACTGATGGCTGACTGACCAATAAATTAATTGTGCAAAGCCCTGCCAAAAGTCTCAGTTTCTCTATTGCCAAATCAGAGGCAACAGGGCTCAAACTGTACACGATTCTGGCTTAATTATAGCTATTTAAATCTAATTAATTTCATTTTCTTTCTTTGACTTTTATCAAACTCGCTTGTTCTCCCTAGAAGGGTAGTTTAAATATACTCCATAGATTAATTCTACCTAGAAATTTATGCCTTTTTATTAACAATAAAATGTTAAACACATAAAATATATATAAAAGAAATTTTGTTTATTTAATTTTTAGTTTTTAATTGATAATTTTAAAAAATAAAATTGTAATTTAATTTGCTCTTTGGCAACATTTTCTCTTATCAATATTTTTCCATTCTCCCAAATGAACTTTTCCTTACACAGGCGAGTCAGTTCCTCTCTTTTCATGTCGAACGTTGATTATACCCTTTCTGCAGGGTATTCCGCCTTTCTAAGCCAACGAAGCAGGATGTTCCGTTCCCATCAAGCGTATATATTATGGATCACTGAGAATAGACGAGTTGATAGAGCCATGTCCTTTTCCCTGTCTCCTCTGCCGACTCTCAATTCTTGAGCTGGATCGAAGGACTTTAGGATGCAGCCGGATCCAGGATATTATTCATTTAGTATTTTATAATTTGCCATAAGTCTGCCTGCATTTTGGAGTAGCATATGCTTTTTTTTTGGAGCAGCAATTGTCTCCGATTTCAACACTTCTGCAGACTGCAGTTTCCTCCCCCACCGAAAAGAGAGCACTTCCTGGCTTATCCTGCTGCCCCTCAGGAGGCAGTCGTGATTCGGTGTCATGTGCATTGAAGCACGTGCTACACTCAAAAAAAGGAGGAGAACGTTGAAGTACAGCCAGACTTTTTTATACAGCTGCAGACATTGGGCTCCATATGTTTCAGACACGCTTTAGCCAAGCGGAAGAACGTTGTCTCGCATTTTGGCCTGGTCTGCTGTGCGGTGCTGTGGTTTGGCCTGGTCTTTTTCTGGTCTGGTTCTTGGCGCGTACACAGTAGCTGCAAATTATTTATAGCTGATTAGGCAGACAAATGCAACAGGCGTCTTTTTTTATGGTTTGGGCCCCTTTTGGGCGGATAAAAAAATATGATATGCAGAGGTCCGATTTCAAGAAAGAAATTCACTGGAACACAGCAGACGACAGACAAGTTTGAGCATTTTTGAGGTTAAACTGAAACTGCGTGTCCTATTGAATTACGGGGAGTAGCAGACCGTTAGCCTTTTAGCCTTTTTTTCCTTCTTCTTCTTTTTTGGGCCTAGTTGACTGGCTGACTGGGCAATAAATCTGTATTTTGTGTATTTTTTAGAAAGTAAATATGCGATTTATTGGCGTGCGACTGCAACTGCCACTGCAACAGCCACCGCAACAGCAACAGCAACAGCAACAGCAACAACAACAGCTAAGAGATGTTTACCCCTCTTCCGCCGCGCTCTTCGCTGATATTTTAATAAGCCTTGCTGCGGCCTGCTGGAAGCTTGGTGGCACGTTAACGTTTTTATGTACATAGCCGCGACGTTTTGTGGGTTTTTTTCGTGTTGTTGTTGTTGTTGTTGTTGTTGTTGTTGGGGAAGGAAAGGGAAAAGGGGATGGAAAGGTGTTGTGTCTTCCACATATGCAATTTATTTTAACACATCGTTAAAGCTCAAAAAATAAATCTTGACGCGCCGGACACTGCAATTATCACCTCTGCATAATCAGCCGTGCAACAACGAGGCAACAACGAGAGCAGCGCATGCCCCCCGGGTTTGAATACAGCTGCTGCTGCTGCTGCCGCTGCCGCTGCCGCTGCTGCTGCTGCAACCTCCTCTGTTAGCTTTCATTTTTGGCACTGCCTTCGACCCACACCTGAATATATACCCTTTGGTATATATGCCCTATATATATATGTGTGTGTGTGTGTGTGTGTGCATGTAGTTCAGATAATGGCAGGCCATTTAGCACCTTGTTGACGCGGTATCTAATTAAACGCCGTCTCTTGGCCAAAAGACGCACCACTCCGTCCCAGAGCTGATTTCCGATGCAATTTTCATGTAACGCCAAATTGTAGCGCCTGGCCATCACGATTGGAGCTGCAGCTTGGCCAACAGAAGAGTCTGTAGACTGTAGACTGCTGACTGTAGACTGTAGACTGTAGATTGGCTGCCACCTCTTCTGCTGCTTCCTCTTTTGGGGCTTGTCATCAGCGAAAAGAAGTGTTCGCTTTTTGATTTGGCGCGCTCGACTTTCCCAGCCAAATTGATGATTATTTTTGATTTCTGCGCATACAATTTCTTGATTAATTATAATGCGGCCTCTGGCCTCTGAGATCGAAGAGCTGAGACCCACCAGCAGCTGCTGCTGCTGCTGCTGCTGCGAAATTTGTTGCCAAATTGAAGCTTTTGTTGGCCATAAACGTTGCTCATGACACGTTACCAAAGCCAACACCAAGCGGCAGCCGCAGCCGCAGCCTCCATCCTCTCTGGAGTCTTGCATAATTATGGGGTTAGTTGCCCCAGCGAAAGATCTCTGCGGGTTCCTACTGGGTCCTCCTCTGTTTCTCAGTGTTGTTTGCTTTAACTTTGGAATGCAGCAGCCAACATGCAACAGCAACAGCAACAGCAACGCTGCTGCACGCTGAAAGGGAAGCTGAAAGCTTTTCATGTCAATTGCACATCTCGCGCGCTGCTGTTTCATTAAGTTTTATTTTTATAGGAAATTATATTTAAATGCAATAATTTGGGAGATACTCAAATAAAAGGTGCCCCTTTCCAGGGGTCTTACGACCCCAGTAATAGCCCAGTAGTAGCCCAGTAGCAATAAGTGCGACTATATAAAGTCATTTCAAGGTTGCGCTTTTTTTCTTTTAATTTCCTTTTTGTTTTTTACGAGTGAACTTTATTTAAATTAAAGCTGAATATGAAATAAATAAAAATTTTATATAAAAAATGGTAGATTCGTCTTTATTTAAGGGGCTACAGATAAGTATAGAAAACTTTTAGATATCATTCAAAGCTATATACAAATTTTACTCTGCGAGAAAAATAATATTTTTCTAAGCTCTTTTCAGTAGATCTTAGTGGACTCTTAGATCTAGAGAACCTTTGGATATATAAGAATATTGAGAATAATATTTTGAAATGTTGAAGACTTCTAGATATCGTTCAAAGAATCATATATAAGATTTGTATCAGCTATAATGTTAAATATTAAGTTAAGAACCTTTAGAATTTACTGGACTGATGGAACTAGCTACATCTGAACCTTAGCCAATGTCTTCAATATCTTCCTTACATTCTGAATTCATAGCTTCAATTTGAAAACCCTTTTGCCTTATCATAATTTCCAATCTAAGCCCATCTTCCCATCTTCCAAGCCTCCCCAATTGACCAAATTTTCTTTATATTTTCGATTCGGAGTTCTATGGCTTGGATAATCGGTAGCATTTACCTGGAATCACCTTGTAAATAGTAGTACTCGTATCTCGAAAACCGATCCAAAACGATGATCTCTCTTTTTGCATTGCCCCCGCTAAATTGTGGGCCATAAACAAGTGCGGCCTCCGCCATCTAAATGCAAATGCGCAACAAAATTACTTAAACACGCTCGGCGAAACGGCTGAAACGGCTGAAACGGTTAGCGGGTAGCGGGTGGCGGTGTACCGGGTACCGGGTACTGGGTACTGGGTAACGGGCAGGGGGCCAGCGGGTATGGGAATGGATATGGCTAAACGGGTACGATATGGTTATGTTAGAGGTCCATCGTTGCGGCACGCTACTGTGGCTATCAAAGGCTTTTGACTTTGGCAAATTAATCAACAGTCAGTCGAGAGACGACGGTCGAGAGGCGCAGGGTAGCGCAGGGGTAGGGAATTTGTCTGTCCAAAGCGCCGGTGTAGAGTACTAAATTCAAAGCGAGTACAAGTTACGAGTGCACTGAGAGAAATGATATTTTTTAGTATGTGTGGGAAACCAATTTAGAGAGAGATAAGAGCAGCATGGTTCGATCCTGTTCAAGTAGTTGGTTAGTTAACTGTTGGACGAGACTAATGTGGTTCATAGGATCCTTGGTTAGTTTTAACCAGACTAGGAAATGAGCTAATAGAATAAGCCATCTATCCAACCTGAAGCTAAACCTCACGTGTATTTAAAAAAAGGGTTAAGAGGTCATTTTGAAGTTAACCGAACCTCGGGTTCAGGAACTCCTTAAACCGCTTACGAAGGGTTCGAACCCCCGAACTAAACTTCTCATCAAATTTTAGAGGTTTTTATGTTCTATTTTTAGTTGGCTTAAAAGTCAATTAAACAACTGAAAATATTGGTTTGGTTCAGTTTCAGTTTTGCCTTTCTTTTGGACATTTGAGTAGATACAAATAGCTCGTTTCAATTTGGATAATAATCGATTACCACGATACGAACCGGTTCGGTTTCGGTTTTTTAAGCCCACATTCTTCTCACAGTATGTAAAAGCAGCTGCAGGCTTTGGTTCGGCTTCAATTTGGAGAGTCAGTTGAGTCTAGTGGTTCGAACCGGTTTGACTTTTAAATCGAATTTTTTTTCTCTCAGTGTATAGTACGAGTACCTAGAGTTTTTCGTCGTGTGTGTGTGTGTGTGTGTGTGTGTGTGTGTCGGTCACACTTTTGATTTTCTATAATTTGAGGCTTGGCTTGGATCGCTGCTCTGCCAGCCGAAAACATGCGCGGTCAGTCGTGTGCGGCGTAAGGCAACCAAATGTATCGAAATGCAACCGACCGATATAATTGCGTTTTTTCGTGAATGTGAATATATATGGTATACTCACACACACACACACACACACAGACACACACATGGCTGGCCGAGCGACACGCGCAACAACAGCCTTTTTCATATGTAAAGCACATGATTTTCCAATTGGAAAATTAGTCGTGTGTGTGTGAGTAATAGGCCTCTATACAGGGGGAGGCTATTGAGGGGGGGCGTGGCAGCAGTGCGGGGGTATGGGAACGGCTTCAATAGCAGCGCACGCGTGGCCAGCCAGCCAGCCAGCCAGCTTGGCATAAAGGAGGCGACAAGCGAGGCGCAACCAAAGCAAATGCCAAACCATTGAAACGAACCGTTTTGCCTCAGCAATTATAGGCAAATGCTCCAAAAACCTCTCAAAAAACCCCTTCGAAAAAAAAGCCAGTTGGCAGCACCAAAAATCAAGGCTGTAAAACAAACAAAAATTATGGCAGAATTTCTGGTTTGCCAGGTAAAAATCCCATCCGCCCTCCGGCTTTGCTCCGCGGCCATAGGGCTTGGTTCGAGCCTTAGCCGGGCTAAGTTCTAATTTTTTGGCTAAGAAGTTTACCTATTTTTCGATAGTTTTTCCCAGAATAAAGTATGAGGAAGTATTGGCAGTAAAAAATGTAAGACCAAATCCGTCTGCAGGGCAATTCTTGGCTAAAATGGTAATGTGAAAATCAGCTTAGTTTTAACCAAGTTATGGGTGTAGTTTTGGGCATAAAGGAGAGTCTCTGCTGGACTAATTTGGCCTGCTGCAAATGCTCTAAAACCCGCTTAAATAAATCAGCAAAAAGACGAATAAAATTTTAGCACATTGACCACACACAGCGCATGTTGTCCTGGCCTGGTCGGGGAACTGGGGCCTAGTCCATGCCAAATCGCGCAGTGGTCGGCTAATTGGGGCTACGGTTTTGAATCGTTTTTTGTTGTTGTTGATTTTTTGGGGCCGTTCGTCTGTCCACTGCCCGTCGGTCCGTCTGTCCGTCTGTCCAATGATTAATGCGCCCGCGACAACGTGTGAGTTCCGTATGGAAGGGCAGCCAAACATAAAAATGAAAACGAAACTCTTTGCCCACCCAGGTGCAAGGCTTTTGGCATTGGTCCAGTCGTAGGCAGAGGCAGTGGCAGTGGCAGCGGCAGGGGCAGGGGCAGGCGAAGGGCCAGGTAGTCCAGTCGCACGCCAGGCACACAGACGACAGACGAATGGACAGACGGACAACGATTGATGGACTTCACACGTTGCCTGCCCGCGCTGCCTGCCACAAATGATGGCTATCTTCTCTCTATCTGCGGCACACAGCTCACAGCTCACAGCTTGCGGCGTTTGTGTGGGTCGCTCATCACTCAAATTGGCTGCAATCGCAATCACTCGACTCCCGACTGCCGATTGCCGACTCTCGATTCTCAACTGTCGACTCTCGACTACCGACTCCCGACTCCCGATTCTCGCTTCCCGCTTCACTACGTCTCTCTATGTGGCAACCAAGTCGGAGCAGTCGCAGGCTCGCCCAGTGCAATGCCAAAAGAAAAATAAAAAAAACAAACAAACCGACAAACATTACAAAATCTCAAGAGATCTGTGACTGTTGCCAGGGCTGGACAAGCTCTGTATTGAAGACGCAGCTCTTCAATTATTTTATATATATTTTATCAATTATAACTTTGTGCCGAAAGAAGGCCTGATCGAAGCCTTAAATCATCTGATGAGGCGAATCGATATAACCATGTCCATTCATCTGTCTGTCTGTCTTTCTGTATAGAAGATGGAATAGTACTTTATATTTTTTCTGCTGCAGCCGGATCGAAGAATCATATTATATAGCAGCCATATTAAGGAATAATCAGCTGGAGTCTCTTCAAAGAATGGAGAACTCTCCGCTCAGCTGCTGAAGTGCTGATAGCTCTGAGAGTATTTGCTGTGTGTGTTTCTCCAGCCCTGTGTTCCGCCGGCTGACACTTGTGCAAATTATGTGGTAGTCTCCGAGACATTGGCGTCCTGCAGTTAGTTGCGCCGATTTCCGTTTGTCTCCGCCTGAGTACAACATGACACTAATTAAGTTCTGCGGTTTTGTGACCATACTCGTATACCCTACCCTGCCCCATACCCTGCCCCATACCCTGCCCCATACCCTGCCTTATACCCTGCCCCATACCCTGCCCCATACTCATTCGGTTTGCCTTGCGTGTGATTTGTGTCGTTTTGTTTGTTTGTTCGCTTCCCTTTTGGCCCTTTGCAACTTTGCCGACAGCCAAGCTGAGGCTGACGCTGAGGCTGAGGCTCATTTTTTGGCATTTTATGTGGCATATTTGTTCTGTTAATATGTAAAAATCTTGTCTTTAACTCGTCTTTTTTCTTTCTGTTTTTCAGTTTTCAGTTTTCGCTTTGCCATATTCACTCAATTGCAACTCTGTCTGGCAGACCTTAATTCCTTTTTACGGTCATTTTAATATCCATCAAATCGCATCGCTGATTCGCGCGGCGTTGTTCTACGCTCGTTGGCTGCCGCTGCCGCCTCGTTTTAGCATTTTTTTCATTTAGCTTTTAGCTTTTTTAGCTCTGTCGATGTTTCATTCGGCTGATTTGTGTATGTTGTTGTCGGCTTTAGGTTAATATTCGTACTTTATTTGTATATACACAAGTGCACTGAGAGAAAAGCTGTAGCCCAAAGAAGGGAAACGTTTTCATTCATAGCTTGTGGGGGAAAAATATTGAATTAAGTATAAAGTTTCATAGAGAAGAACTCTTGGACAGATTATATTAGTTCGATATTGTTAATATTCCCTTTTTGCTCATAGATTTTTCTCTCAGTGCACGGCCGACCTTATATGTTTTAGCTGATGCGTGTTTTTTGTTGCTGTCAGTGGAGCGTTAATAGTAGCACGATGTATGTAGTTAGTTGGCCCGCACTGTGAGGCACTTTGAGCCGGCTCTGAGCAGCGAGGTTGTTGTGAACAAGCGGGCTCAAACATTGGGCTAAAACAGGCAATTGCATAAGAAGGCGATGCTACTTAATGATATGAGTAAAACTGGCTAATGCCCATTTAGAATAGGCAAAAAGGGTCTACGATTTGAATGACTTGGCACTGGGCAAGTGCCATGAAGCGTCAGTTTTAGGCAGCCTCATCATCATCAGCCCATTATTAATCATTCTGTCAATCATTTATATGTTTCCGTATCAATCAATTTTCTTGGCAGCGAAAGTAGAAAAGTAATTACAGATTTATTTAATTAATAAAACAGCTAAGGATCGGTGTACCTATTCGAGTGACGCGCAGTGTAAGCTTTGGCACTTTGGCGATTCTTTGCCCCAAAAAGTATGCTAAGGTCAGCCAAGAAATATCAGATGAAAGCGCCCAGATTATGTGAATAATACTCTTGTTTCTATGCTAATCTCTAGCTGATAGTGACTAAATTCCAGCTAATTAATTAATCAGTTTATCAATGAGACAATCATCCAGACGGAGATCGTTATATCTGATTATTTCCAGGTAAATAATAAATAATAAACAAAATTCCAAAAGCAAAGGCCACAATTTCCGAGCACGTTTATTTACCACATTTAACGCATGCTCGAAATTCAAGCTATTTTGTTACCAGTCAGCCAGCCAGCCAGCCAGTCAGCCAGCCAGTCACAAGCCAAGCATGAAAGCTGAACGCGCCACCAATTTGGTAGCTGAAAAAAAAAAACCGCCAAATTGAATTACTAACCAAATTAGGTGGAGCGTGTGACTAGTTGGAGGCTAATATTATTCGTACTTTTGGGCTGTTGCTCTTGAGTACTCAAATATAATTGGAATATATATTAATACTTAAGTTTTTTACCAACCATGAGGGCGCTCAGCTGTTCAAAATTGAGAAAATGTTACGTAAAAATATTCCTAAGCAGATCGGTTCAGGTTCGAGTCTAGTCGGAGACTGTAAACCTGGTTAACCCTAAATACTTTAGACTCTTTAGAAACTCTATTTAGACTCTGTTTAATGCTACAAAAATGGCTAGAAAACTTGGTTTAAAAGGTTGATAAAGTCTTGACCTAAAATTTGAAGCTTAAATAGGGAGCTCTTCGCTAAAAGTCGCAGATTTTTGATTGATATTTAGCTTGCAGTAGGCCAGCTCTAAGCCAAAATAAAACCCTCTATTTAAGGTTGGGCCTAATGGAGAAGTTGGAAAGTTGCATTAGAGAGAGGCTCCACTTTGAATCTATTTTTTTGTGTATTCCAAATTCCAGGCATAATCCACAGATATGCCACCAATCCACAGATATTCCACCACCAAGCCCAAGTCAGTTCCGAAAGCTCGTGCAATACTCTACTGAATGGTCTATAAGCTGGCTATAGCTGAACGCTCCAATGAATCATATGGTATATATCTAGTCGTATAGCCAGCCGTAGAGTCGCATTCTGGTAAGTTAACAAAGTTGCTCAACTCGCAGCCAGGCGGCAGTCAACCAAAGCGATTCGAATTCCAACCGACTTGCATTCCCACACTATTCAAAATATTTCGCATAAATGCAGTTAAAAAAAATCATATATATATATGGACATATATATTGAAACCGACAAACAAAAGAAAAAATTAGCTACAAGATGTGAAAAACGCTACAAATGCACTTGCGGTTTGGCATTTACGAGCTTCAAAAGGGAAGGTTTCCCTTCCTGCTTCTTGCTTCTTGCGTCTCCTGCGGCGCATGACTCTCGCGTCTGGAGCGTGTGTCCAAGCTGGAGTTGGGAGCTTGCAGCTTGGAGTATTCCGCATCCGCGTCTGGTCGCCATGTGCAGCATACAACAACAACAACAACAACAACGAAAACATATTCGAAATATGCAAATGAATATGGAGAAAACCGCCTCAAAGCAAAACCGCCGCCAAAAAAAATCTTAAGGCGCATGCGAAACAACAACTTTATATAAGACATCATCTCCCTCTCTATCTATCCCCCTCTCTCCTCTATCCTAGCAGTGTGAGTAGCTCCTTCTTCTTGGTCTGCGTCTTCGGTCTTCCCTCTTCCGCCTGCTGTCTTCTGCCCGCGTCTGAGCCTTTGTCTGCGGCGTGAGCGGCTTGTTAGCTGATTAGCCACGGCCTCTAACAAATAAATTCCATATAACGCCGCAGTCTCAGCGGATATCTGAAGAGTCGGTCGCAGGCTTTGGCTTTGGCTTTGGCTTTTGCTTCATGCATTAATTAATAACATCCGGCGCCCCAAATCAGAGAGAAAAAAAATTAAGCGTGTGCTGATTGCATCTATGCGACGAGTGGATACCCTTTAAAATTTGATAAGTCTTACAAATATTTCAGCTAAGCCTGCAAAGTGAAGGCAACTTCTCTCTTGGCTTTGTCTTTAATTCCCTCAGGGAAATACCCTTATTAATGTGATACAAATCTTGGCTATAAATAAAAACCACCTTTTAGCCAAGAAAATATCATCTAGAACAACAGATAAATACACCCCTTTCCTCTATGACTCTTGTCTATTGCTTACCTTCTATATAAGCCAATATGCCCAGCTTTGCAGGGAATTAAGGATTGGCAGCTTTTGCAGATAAGAGCTACAATTTTGGGGCCCTGTTTAATTACCCAAACGCAGAGCCAGAGGGACAGCCAGAGCGAAAGATCCGAAGATGGCAAGATGGGAAAATCGGGGAGTTCAATGTTGCCACACACATGGTGGTCGCTGCTGCTGCTGCTGCGGCTGCTGCTGTTGCCGGCGATGCTGCCGCAGGAACAAACAGTTTATCGCTGGAATAACATAATTTCGCTTTTTGAGATGCTCTACAGCAGCGTTGAAGATGGCCGCAAATCTGCGCCCAAAAATTGAGCAATTTGAAATTCAATCAGTAGCTGTAGCTGTAGCCGTAGCTGGCAGAAGAGTCCGAGTCCGAGTCCAAGTCCAAGTCTACAGTCTACAGTCCACAGTCTACAGACTGAAGACTCACTGGACTCTCCTCACAGGCAAATTATAGTAATTGAGTGCGCCGCGGCGACGGCTGCAAGTAGCAAGCGGCACATGAATGGGGCAGGTTGAAGCTGCTGCGCTTCCAGCCGCAGCCGCAGCCGCAGCAGCAGCAGCAGAAGTTACAGCCGCTGCCTCGTGACTGTTGGCGGTCGCCGCACACGAGGTCGCGTCCAATGGTCCAAATATGGAAATGAGCTGAAGTTGGCTAAAAGGAAAGCTCATGGAAGCAGGGCCACCAGCAGCGTTGGAAGCACCAACAGTCACGCAATGCCCCTGCAACTTTTATCCTGATTTCAATTTGTGTTTTTTTCCTTTTTTTGTTGTAGTTTATTTTCCTTTTTTTTGGTGTTATTGTTGGTCGTATTATCGGCAAGGTCGGCCTAGGGTTTCCAAGGGGAAGAACTGGGTCAAGTTTATCAATTTGTGGCCGCTGATAACGTTTATCTATTAACTGTTTATGTTTCTGTTTCAGTTTCAGTTTCATTTTCTATTTCTCGTAAGGTTTTTTTGTCGCTTTTATCAGCTGTCTGATTTTTTTATGGCCTTCCGCGTAATTGTTGAATTTACCCCTACCAATAAATTTCTTGTTCTATATTTTTTTCCCCCGTTGTTTTTTTTCTTTTGCCGCCCACGCAAATATTTGTAATTGTTTTTCCTCTCTCATTTATTTGGCTGTTTTGTGTCTAATTTGGAATATTTTCTGAATGGAATTTTTCAGCGTATTCGTAAGCGTTCGATATTGTTTATGGTCGGAATTTATCAATGTGCTTGGATTTCCGGTTTGTAGCCATAATAAACAATTGGCAGACGTATCTAAAATTCTATTCTATTTATTTATTGTGGCCAATAAATGCAGCCCAAAAGAATCATGGCTCATACTACAGCGACGAGTATGAAGTTGATTTAGAGATACGAATTTTGCTAAAAAAAAGCTAACAATATTTTATAAAACAGCTTTAATTGTAAATAACTCTAAAAGGCAAAGAGCTTATGAGTAAAGCTAAAATATTGAAGTGATTCTCTCCAGCGGCAGTTTGCCTGGGAACTGAAGTGAAGCAGCTTATTCTAAAGAAGAATGAGTCCAGGAAATATCATCAAAATATTCCCTAGAAAGGCTATGAAAATACTCAATAAATAATAATTCATTTCCCGAAGTAAACTATTCAGAAAGGCAAGGAAAGGTCACTCAAATATCCCTCCAAATTATGTGTCATTCGCAAAGGAAGATCTTTAAGAGGTGGTGAAGGGTGGAAGGGGAAAAATATTCAGAAAATAAAATATATTTAACTTTATATTAATCTCTAAGTAAAATCCAGTCCAAATCCCCCGAAGATCGCTTCTCTTTTGACAAAGTTCTGGGACTGGGAACTCAGGAAAGAAAGCTCTGTCTGCCATCAGTCAGAGGGATACCCTTTGAGAATCCCTGTAAAGGCTATAAAAAATACTCCCAAATCGAATGCTTATCATTCTCGAATGAAGTTCGTTAAAGGCTTACACATTTTTTAAGGTTTTTCCAGCTCTTCTGCGAGCAGACACAGACAAATGTCAGCTAATTTCATACTGAAACCTTAGTGAAAACCCATTAGTCAGAGACCTTCGAGCCGAGACCAAAAAGCAAGGGTATTCGCGAGTCCACAAAAAATGATATTCATTACAGTCAACTGTGTAATAACAATTAAGCAAACTGTGTGTAGCCTTCGGACTTATCAACGTCACTTCACACCAAAACGGAAAAAGAAACCCAGCCCAGAGAGGCCCCCTCTCCCTCCCCCTCTCTCTCTCTATAGAGTAGCTGTCCGTCCGTCTGTCTGTCCGTCTGTGTGCCTGCTGGGATGTTGATGTTTTGGGGCGTGAAAATTGACAACGTAAATTGCGAGAAAAAAAAGGGGGAAAGAAAAGATACAGCTGCAAAAGGGTTTGCACAGCGACTTCACACTTTCAAAATAATTTTAACACATTTCAATTAAAAAGCAACGCCGTTTTGAGGCCCGACATGTAAAATTTAATTAAAAAAAAATACCTTTAAAGGATACCGAAGCAACTGAACAAAAAGGCAACGGTAACTGAGGCGGTGGCTGACTCTTGGCTGGTTATTTGGTATTGGTGCGTTAATTGAAGGCCCACAAGACTGCGCATTCAGCTCCCAGCTTCCAGCTCCAGCTCCAGCTCCGGCTCCGGCTCCGGCTCCAGCTTCAGCTTCAGCTTCGGGCTCATATAATGGAAAAGCTATTAACGGCTTGTCATAACAAGCTACTCCACGTTGGGAGCTGTTATTGTTTTCGATTTACGGCTAATAAATCATTAGCTTAATTGATAACCTGACGCTATTTACGATGACACAAATTAGAATTTGTGCGAACAGTTTATGAGCACGTCGAGACGTGTTAATGAAACATCGTTACACCCGGCTGTAGTGGTATTAGTAGTAGTAGAGTTTAGGCCTACAACTTTTCACTCTTGCCCCGATTCAGTCGTCGAGGTCGAAAATTTTCCATGCCAGAGAGTAATGATGTATTTTTTTTTTTTTTTGGAAGATTTCCAATGTGGAATGGAATAGAGAAGATTTCCAAGCTTCCGCTCACGTTTGTCACGTTTTCATCAATTGAACAATGGAAGATTTCTGACACTCCACTTATCAAAGATAATAAATTGTTGGGTTGGGTTGCTGGGGCCATATTATTTCTGTTTCATACATGAAGCGACAAATAGTATAATCAGCGCTCGCAAATTGGCTTTATCAAAATGAAAAAAAAGTAGAAAAAAAAGTAGAAAAAACAACACTCAACAACACCCACCCCACACACAATGCACATTTTTTATATAGCCGACTCGGCCGACTTGAGGATCACGCGCAGATCGTGTGGCGCACAATTTTCAACACGTGAATCGTTCGAATCGTACGAAGGTCGCGTGACAATAACATAATTCGTCTAACAATCTATCAGTATATACCCTCTATATATATATACCCTCTATATATATATATATAATCATTTATATCAGTGTATCAGCGGAGGAGGCTCTCGAACTAGCGCAATATCACCGAAAAGCTTTTTATAGCCACCAATCCGGGAGCGCGCCCGACTTGCGACTTGCGATCGGCGTGCGCGCTGATAACAAGGTCCACTCAGTTCTACTCTAATCACAATTAAGCTACTCTGCTTTGACGTCTGATTTGGACAAAGCATCAGGCAAGAGATCCGCCGGTGGCTATCAAAAATAAAGTGGTGACTGTGCTATAAAGGAATCTGCTCCGAATTCCGCACCAATTTTCATGGCATTTATCTTTTGAAACGGAATAAAAATCTTTGTTTACGGGCCTATTGCGAATTCCACAGAAATATGAGTGCCTTTTTATAGAATATCGTTTAAGTAATCCTCAGCTTTTGCTTAATAAAAGTAGACTTCGCCAGAGATCTGAATATTATAGGGGTATTCAATATGAGTACCCTACATTTTCTATCCTCAGTTGTATGGAATCTTATTAGTTTTAAGCTAAAACAGATCAAACTTTGTACCGATTAAATACCTCGGTATAATATAAGTCCCAAGAATGATAAGGAATATTGAAAGGGTATTTTTAAGTCAGTTTAATAAAGAGAAGGATGCAAATCTCTAAAATTTCGGAACAGTTCAATATAAAGCTTTGAGTTCCATTCAAAAAGTGCTACGGTTCAGCTTCAAGTTGAGGGTTGGAAACGTATCTAGATTCGTTTTCTAATTCTATTTCTATGAACCAAAAATAGGTTTCAAGTTCGAACCGGTTCGCAGCTTAATTTTAATAGAGTAAACCTAGAATTGGGTTTGACTTTAAGTTCGAAAGAGCAGCTTGAGCTCTGCTGTCTATGAAGAGTAGCTGCAGTTCGTTGTAGCAGAGCTAAGTCAATTTATTTAACAGTTTCTAAATAAAATATATATATAAATATATATATAGACTACTACATACAAAGCCTACACACAAATGAAACTAACAAACAAACCAAAAAAAAAAAAAAAAAAAATAACATTTTGACGCGCTGTGGAAATTTACCCAAACGAAATGCTCGCAGAGGCGGAGGCAGAGGCAGTGGCAGAGCAATCATCATACACGTATCAAGCAAACAACTGCAATACACTCTCTGTTTGCAGTACGTATACCCTATATATTTTTTGTTATGGTAGTATAGAATATAGTCACATGCAGGCGCAGTGCCTTCCTCCCACGCTGCCCACACAGTTCCCAGCCCTTCCCAGTTGCAGTCTGGAAATAATGTCACGGTTTTCATTTCAGCAGTAGACTCATTACTTAGTATACAGTGAGGAACCAGTTCCTAATCAACTGTTATTACAAACGGGAAGAGGGCGGGGGAGGAGGGAGGAGGGAGGGGCTGGCGAACTTAGTACACTCGGTATTTGTTTTTATAATTCCATTGACGTCAAACGTCAAACATCAAAACAATTAAAATTGAATTAGAAAAGTCTCGAGATTCGACTTCGAAGTCGTCTGCCCAGTTAACCAGGCGGCAGGCTGGCAGGCAGGCAGGCAGGCAACTTCGGGCAACTTGTCAGCGGTTCTATGTTAATTCTCTATAAATATTTATTTGTTGCCAAAGCAAAATAAGTTATATTATTTACATGTTTATGTTAAACCACTGTACAACAATATTTATAAGTTTCCGTCCGTCCCGGACGGCCGAAGGCGACGATTTGTCGCTTTTGAACGAGCGAATAAATTTACTCAAAATATGTGAGTTGTTTTTCAAATTTGCCGAAAATACGAGTCGAAAATAAAAGTAATAATACCACATGAGTGTTTATGAATATTCATACGCCCGAATACTGCCCTGGCGCTTCAAATACGAATACACTCGTCTTTTTCAAGTATTCGCTTTTATTTTTATTTTTATTTTATTTTTTTCTTTTCGAGCGTTTCACTTGCGTCATTTTGTTGGCGTTACTGGCCTACATTTTGGGATTTAAATATATAAATTAAATTAAAGTAAATAAATTAAATATTATACGGCTCTAAAAACACACTGAACTCTCCGAAATTAGAGGGTATCTTTAGGTGAGGCTATCTCTAGGTTAACCAGGCGCACAGCGTGCTCTCCTTTTAGCCCCTCTTCTCGGATCCTTCTTTGTAGCGACTGTTTAATATCCAGTCTGCCTAACAAATGATCCCCTGCCTCTCACTTTACTATGAATCCAGGATAAAGGAGAAAGGATGAGCTGCTCTGTAGGAAGCCAGCCTGCTCCTCTCAAGCTCATCAAAGCTCTCTGTGCCTTGACATGCTCTCTTCAAGTCTTCCTTTTGGTCATTTCCCTGAACCGCAGCTTGAAGACTTTAAGCTTTTTTGTTAGCCCGTATCCTTAGCCTGTCTTAGCCGGCTTTGTCCGGGACCAGACTCATTATTTAGAGTGTTTATTTCGGAGACGCGCAAAGCAATTCAATCTAAGCGCTCCGGCCACAGCCTATCCAGCCCAAAAAAAATATTCACGTCATTTCGAACTCCATAAATTCGGATTTCGCATCAAAACAACTCATCAAACCGTTTCGCAAAGCAGCAAAAAAAAATATTCACGAAAATAAATAATACGAAATGTGTTTCTGTTTTTTATATTTTGTATTTTTTATTCTTTATTCTTTATTTTTGTTTTATTTTTCCCTTTTGCGGGGAATATGTCTGGCGCATATTAAGAAGACGACGCCGAGGAGAACCAGTTGAAAAATTAGACAACAGAATTTTTACTGGTTTATGGGGTATGTCGCGTGCATTTTTTTGTGAAGCGGGAATAAAAAATACAAAATACAGAATAAAAAGAATAAAGAATAAAGTTTTTTCTCTCTTAAAAAATCACAGCAAAGAAATATTTGTGCCAGGCACAGCAGCGGCAGGCAGACAGGCGGGCGGACAGACGGGCGCAGAAATTATTTGAAACTTGTTTTTTTCTGCTGCTTTTATTAATCTTAATGAATGTTAAACACTTTTATCGGCGGAATGGAGGCAAACTTGCGACGGCAACGGCGACGGCGACGCTGACTGCGGCAGTGGCAGCGGCAGCGACGTCAACAGCACGCGTCATTTGTAAAAGAACCCGCAGCATTTGCGTCAATTGAAAGGTGGCAGTGGGGCGTGTTGCCAGGTGGGGCGGCAGCAGCGGCGGCAGCAGCAGCAGCGGCGGAGCATACTTTAATAATTTCATATATGTATGCACAACATACACACACACACACACACACCATATTGAATGGAGACGTCTTCAGGTAACTCTGCCCGGTTTCCCCCGGGTGGTTGGTGGGTTCTTTATCACACGATCTCTGTCAATATTTGGCAAGTCACTTGCTTGTTTACCCTTTTATTGCGAAAAAGAAGAAAACACACCTCGGGGAGCAGCGCACTTGTTTAGAAGTCGTTGACGTGCAGTCACAGTATTCGTACCCAAAATCGAACCCCTACAATATATCAATATTGACATGTTGTCAATAGCAGACACTGAGGTGAGATATATTACTCATACGCCTATTTGGCATTAGAATTTCCAGCTAATTAGCTGGAGGAGCTCTCTGGGAGCTATACAAACACTGCAGTAGTTGAAAGTAGTTCACACCTGAGCTCAGCCAGAGGTAGTACCTATTTTCTGTTTTTTTTTTTCCATGGAAATCAAGGCCATTAACATACCTAAATGGCTACCAGTCGACTTGAGTCGATTTGAGGGGGTGATGGGGGGGGGGACTCTCTGACAGACCCTGGAACTGGAAATGGGACCTGATGATGGCCTGACAACGATCGCAATCGCATCGTGCCTGGCTCTGGCTCTGGCCCTGGCTCAGGGATCTGGGTCTGGGTACACTTTGGGCCTTGTGTATTGAGTTGTTATGGCCAACGCCTTTGTTTGCCCTGCCTTGCTCGATTGTCGTTGTTTTTGCTGTTGTTGCTGTTGTTGCTGTTGTTGCTGTTGTTGCTGTTGTTGCCGTGTTGTTGTCGTTGTCGTTGTCGAGCGTCGTGTGCGGCTGTTGCTGTTGCTGTTGCTGTTGCTGTTGCTGCGAGGAGCCGGTTGGGCCTAAATAAACAACAACGATCGCAGAGAGAGACTGCTGCAACTGAGACTGGGCGCACAGTGGTTCAGGTATTTTATAAATGCAAAATTGATAAAAATCAACTGATTAATCTTAATTAACTTGACTAACAGCCACAAAGTTGCCAGCTAAAATAACATAAATAATATGCTACAAATTAATGGCTAACTTTAAAGTCTAAACAAAAATTGTAATAGATCAATATACAGAATATTACTACACTCCAAAAAGTTATCTTTTCTAATATTTTGAAGCTGTGAATTCTAAAAAATATATATACAGAGATTCACCCTGTATTATTTATATATTTAAATAAATGTTTAATATTTTATATATTTGTTGCTGCTCAGTTTTCTTTCAAGTGTAGTTCGACTAATCGAATTCAAAATAACTCAATCATTTTTTGGCTACAGTTCATTCGATATTGGGTCACAGTGGTCAGAGACGCCATTGTTGCCGCCGCTGCTGCTGTTGCTGTTGCTGTTGCTGTTGCTGTTGCTGTTGCTGTTGCTGCTGTTGCTGCTGTTCTTGCAACAGCAGCTGCCTGGGTCAGCGCAGCAAATTGTTCAATTACGCAAAGGCTGCTGCGAGTTTTGTTGCTGTTGCTGTTGTTGGTGTTGCTGCTGTGGCTGTTGCTGCAATTTGCATTTATGGCGAATCAAAGCAAAGCCCTGGCCTGGCCTGGCCCTGCATCCTGGCCAGAGAGCTTGCAGTAGCTCTCATAATTGCCAGCGACTTGATGCACGTTAAACAAGTTAACACCCCACAGCTGCTGCAACTGTTGCTGCTGCTGCTGTTGCTGCTGCTGCTGCCGTTGTTGTTGCTGCTGCTGCAGCAAGTTTAATTATTTTGCAACTTGAATAATGGCCGCTACATTAAATTGTATTAAATTTTGCATCGATTTTTGTCGCTGCTGATTTAAGTATGGCTGCCGGCTGAACAAAAAGGCAAAAAGGCTAAAAAAAAAGGCTGCAAAATGGCCACCAACAGCGCAGTGAAAACTACGACGAAAAAGACCTTCGAAAGTCGCAAACTTTGATAAAATTCGAATATTGAGAAATATATATTTAATATGGGTAAAATTTAAAAACAAACATTAAAAATTGTTTAAATATTTCCAATTTTACTTGTCGAAATTCCCTCTTCAAATTAGATTCAAGTACGAACCGGCCGATAAGTCTAGTTGGTATTAAAACAAGTAGGAGGAATTTAATATTAAACTCATTTTATTTATAATAATTCATTAGTGAATAGATTCCCTATTCACACTAGATTCAAGGATTAAAACAAGTACGAATTTGCTTAAATTAAGCTCTTAATAATTATAATAATTCATTGAAGAATAAAGAACGAAACAGAGTTAAATTCTTGCTATTTTCCAGTGGACTTCCAAGCGGGCTTAAACCAAGACTTTCCTACTTGGCTTAGGGTAATCCGGGGAAACGATATAGGTACGGAATGAACTATATTATGCCGTTTTTCTCAGAGTGTAAGCGAAGTAAGAGCAGCGTTTTGCATAACCACAGCTCTATTGGAAAGCCAGTTGACAACGATGTTTGTATTTATGCACATATAAAAACATATAGAAATATATATGTATATATATCATATATGTCATCATCATCGATAAGGCGCTCCTCGTTCGATAGATATGCAGTGGGAGCGGGAGGGGGGCGGGGTCGGAGGTAGGCGCGATAGTTTGCTGCGTCAATCAATTAAAACAAACACGACAAACGCTGAGCACAAACGCTTGTAAATTGTTAGTGGCAAGGAAAGGGTATAAAAGGCAGTAGATGGGGGCAGGGGCAGGGCCAGGGGCAGGGGGTATCAAAGACAGTTAGACAGTTAGGTAGGGTAACGTTTTACATGGCAGCATGGCAGCATGGCAACAACAGCACAGCAGAGCAGAGCGGAGTAGTCGATCGAATCTATCGTTCGATCTTCAGCCTTGCAATTGTTGTTTGTTGTTTGTTGTAGCTGTAATTGTTACAGTGCTGATTGCCTGACTGATTGTTGTTGTTGATATTTGTTGTCTCTGTTGTTGTTGTTGTAGACAGTTTATTTGCTCGCGACTTAAGCTAATTATAGACGAGCAGCGAAACAGCGATCTTTTTGCCCCCACACATAGAATGTTCTGTCGGGTGTACGTGATTGTGTCTGTGTCACACGACCAGTCCAGAGGCTTCTACATACCCTTCCCACACCCCACACCAGCTTGACGCCCGCCTCTTTGAGGGGGGTTTGGTTGCCTGCTTGGTTGGATGGTTGGCTGCTGGCCTGATAAGAAAAAAAAACACTCGACTCACGGCAGCGAGCACAACAAAATAATTATTGATAAAAGCAACAGCAACAGCAACAGCAACTGACTGCAAAACAAAATAAACTACAACAAATTCATGGAAAATTTTTCAACAACGCACAGTTCATTCGTATGTATATAAATAGCAGTCACTGTTGCCGTTGCCGTTGCCGTTGCCTTCTGCCGTTGCCTTCTGCCGTTGCCGTTGCCTTCTGCCGCCAAGCGCATTCGTCATGGCACACGCAAAAAGTCATGCCCCAGCTAGATAAAAAACAACAACAAAAAACAACAACAAAAACTGGGCAGGTATAGCAGCCACCCACCCGCTACCCCTCGCTCACCCCCACCCTCCGTCCCTGATAAGCACATTACGTTCCAGTGTCGCCATATAATCACGAGCACGGGTTTTGAATCTCATGATTAGAGCGTTCAGCCAGCAACTGTTGGCTGGGCAGGAGCTCAGTCACGCATTTTTTTGCTACTTGCCTTTTTTTTTTTTTTTTTCATTCTTTTTCTTTTTAGTAATTTTAGTACTTTTTTTTATTTTACACTCCGTAGCCCGCTGCTCGTGCTTATCGTGCGCACCTAAAACGGAACCCATTTGAACCCAGGGGGACTTGGTCAATTTTTTTTTTTTCAATTTTTTTGCTTAAGTGTTATTGACTTTGCGCCATGGTCGAGTGGGCTTGGCGCTAATTATGATAGATAGCAGAGCCGCCCCCTTACCACCGCTCCCTGTTGCACCTGCGCCTCTGAACAAGAACTTTAGACTGTTACCGGAGACCTGGAACTTTGTAGAATTCTAATAGCAAGTGTTCAAAAGTCTTCCTCAAAAGTTGGCAGTAGTTTAGCTTATGAGCTCCCCTTCTCGTGGCTTTAAGCATCAACTATGGAGAGTTCCCAGAGTCCTGGAATTTTAGAGAATTGTATTAACTTTAATCGAGGTTTCCAAGAGTCTCTTTCAAAGGTTTGGAGTAAAATGGACGCTCTTCCTGTCATTAAGAGTGAACTACGAAGAGTTCCCAGAGTTCTAGAATTTGTAGAATTTCGAAAGCTTTTAGCAAGTCTCCAAAAGTCTTCTTTAAAAGTTGGGAGTAGCTTGTAACTCTTGAAGCTCCAAGGCTTGCCTTTAAAACACATAGATCAATTTAATAAAAATCTATTCAACATTTTTGCGGAATTTCTCTAAGACTCTTTCGATATATTTCAAAGATTTACATCGATTTTATTCTAGTTTTGGGACTCGTAAGCCAAAGCTTTTCTTGCCAAATCCTTCTTCGAGTTTCCTTCTGATACTTCACAATAAAATTTGATTGTTTTGTTCATGAAAGAAATAAATAGATTTCAATAAATATATATTTTTAGCATGAAATAAATTGAAAACATTAATCATTTCTATTAAAAACAAACCTCTTTTTTTTAACCCAAGACGCAATATGACATTTTGGTAGAGCTCTTTTTTTACGCCTTTCTTCAGCCGTATCAACAGTTGCGCTATCAATAAACTATACTACTAGTATACCGATCGTACCCTCTGCCTAGATAATAAAACCCCCGCAGAGAGTAACTAAATTGGGTGAAAAAACCCCGACGAGCCCAAAGTTCAAAAGCAAATTATAATAAAAACAGAAAACAGAAAATTGAAAAAGCGCCAGTGGGCCACAAAATTGTGTGTTGATTAGCAAACACCCAAACACCATAATAAAAAAAATAAAAAATGAAAAAAAAAAAAATAATAATAATATTAATAATCCAAAGCGAGCTAAAAATAAACCATCAATCATGATAGTAGAATGCGCTTAATCTAATCGCATCTAAAACGGCGTCTAGGTAAACAAACTACTCAGTCTGCTGCTGAGCATTGGGCCAGCTAATTAGCCAACTCACCTCGTAAATCCCTTTTTTTATAGTGGTAAACCTATACCAAAAAATAAAAAAAATCAGCAAGAAAAGGTTACTAAAACTTAAAAATAAAAAAAAATAAAATAAAAACCAGCAAAAACACTTCAAATATTATCACAAACAAAAATTGACATGTTGACCTTAATACAATAGATGGACTTTGCTTTCGGGTTTCACACTGCTCCTCTATAACCTTGTCAACGCTTTCCGCTTCTGTAAAGCCAGCCGTCCGTCCGTCCGCACAGTGGTTTGACAACCACGGAAAACATGTGAAAATAAATAAAACAATAGACAATCTTCGTTTGAAGTTATAAGTTGATTCGCTTTGATTTTTGGATGATTCACAAAATCCCAAAAAAAAGTATTGTTTATTCCGATGTGCGAAACTTTCGAACTTTTGGTTTGCTTCAATAATATTGTGGTTCGCATTTTGGTTCATAAAAATATTTTAGCTTTTATTTTGATATAAGAAAAAAAAGGAATAACGTCATACAAATATTAATTTTAAGATATTTCCCAAAAATTCCCAACTTTTATTTATTCTATAGGGATTTCTTTAGAGGGAGAAATTGTGATAAAGAATGACTAGTTCCGGCTTGTGTAAGGCGGAATAATCGCAGCATGTGTCGCACAACTTGAAGTCTTCCGCAATGGGTGAAAGCTGAGCGCTGATAAGGAGCCAAGTGTTGTTTCTAATGGGGTAAATAAGGAAGTTAACCCCTTTCAGGGAGCATTTATATGTGACGAACCGATAGGGAATTGCAGCCGGGGAACAAAGCTCAAGTGGTTCATTCGGAGAGCAGTGATAAGTGTTAGTGTTATTATTCCGAGAAAACGGGTGGGTTTACAAATGAATGGGGCTTAGTCAGATAGAACTAGTTAGTAGAGATCGGCGGTGAACAAACACGAGATTCATGGGAATTGCGTTTTTCCTGCTAAACGGAAATGCTTTTCCACTAGAGGAAATCTTGAGACATTAGTTCCGTTTCAGTCCCTGGGAAGGCGACATTTCAGCGGCAAGTCACAAGTCACAAGTCATAAAAAAAAAGCCATCAAAATGCGCAGACTGTTTGATTTATAGCTATAGCTATAGCTATAGCCATAGCTATTTTATTTTTGGATTTATTTGATGAGTTTCTATCGACGCTGCGCTTGACCTTTGGCTAAAATAAGCCGTGTCTGGACCGAGGCACCCATACACCCTAATGATGATTATACTGCTACGGGTATAACGACTGTCGATCGGCTGTCGGTCAGGCAGACGCGACGCGACGCAACGCAGCGCAACGCAACGCAACGCAACAGTCCGTCCGTCCGTCCGTCCGTCCGTCAGTCCGTCCGTCACAATCGGCACGAGCTCGCAGCACGAGCAACATGCTCAATTGACACTACGGCTCCTCGTGTTTTGCGCCCACTGATTGTTGCCACGCCCCTTGTCATTGCTGTTCCCCTCCTCCGTTTTGATAATCATCTCGTGCGTCAGCAAAGCTACACAGTCCACGGCACTTTAGACTGAAGCCGAACGTAGACCAACGAAACGGATGGGGGATTTGGGATTGGAAATGAGACTGGGACCGGGACTGGAACCCATGAAATGCCAGTGTGATGTGTTGTTTGCCTGCCTGCCTGCCTGCCAAGCAGAGCACACGCCCAATATAAGAGACAGGGCACTTTTTACACTACACAACACAACAAAAGTTCACAGTGAACCAGTGCTGAAGTACTCAAGCTTAAGATTGGAATGAGTTCGAAAAGTTCTCTTTAAAAATAGGGCGGAATTTGGGGACTTTTCTAAGAAATTTTTACGTAATTTCAGAGCTATTTGAGACGCGTTTTTCTAGTCTTAAACTAAGTGGAGTTGGTCTATAATTCAAATAAAATAAATAAGGAAGTTCTCTATACGGAAAAAGAAAATATCTGTAAGAGTTACTAAAAATTGATTAAATAAAGCTTAGATATATATTCTTATACAAGTAAAATAAATAGCTAAAAACAATAGATGATAAATTTGATATAAAGAAGTAGCAGGGCATACGGAAAAATCTATAGGGTATACAAAAATTGGAATCATTTGGAAAATGTAGAAATTCTCTAGCAGACACTATAATTATATTCAATTAAGATGCTTCCCGTAATATCTAAGACTAAAAAGATAATCATTGGATATAATATGTAAGCAAGAAAATTGGAAACGTCTCTGAGAAAGTGGGTAATAAGACACGGCTCAGACAGCAGTTAGATTCTATAAATAAATTTAAATATATAATTTAAATATACTAATTTTTGTTGCCTAGTGCCACAAATAAAAATAATTGTCAAATTTTTGGCTGATAATTTTTGAACACCACTCGATTTTTTTTTTCTGTTTTATTTTTTTTTTTTTTTGGCTCTTTCGTACAAATTCTAATTAAGCACGCCATTATGCTCCATTAACCCCCAGGCCAGAAGCAATCCAACGAACCGCAAATCCATCGATCGATTGTCGGACCAGGCGCTGCTGCTGGCTGCGACGCCGGCTGCGCTGCGACGTCGACTGCGCTGCGCTGCGCTTTCGCGATCAACTGCACGTCGCCTTGTTTTGCAAATGAGCTTTGTTTTGTAGCTGTAGTTGTTCTTTTGCGCTCTGCCTCTTTTCTACTTCTTTCTTTCCTATTTAGCCCCCATTTTGGCGCTGACGCTGACGCCGACGCCGACGCTGACGCTGACCGCGGCACGTGCCGTTCAATCTTTGTACGAACGATTTCATTGCCGGCCCCCTTGCCTGCCTCCCCTTGCGTAGCTTCGTCCATCGTTTGTTTTGTTGTTGTTTTCTTTCCATTTCCAGCCGTTGTTGACTTTTGCTCTCTGCCTTTTCTTCTACTATGCTTGTTTGTTTATGTGTGTGTGTGTGTGTGTGTGTGTGTGCGTGTGTGTGTGTGTGTGTGAGTGTTTGTTTTTTTGTATTGGACTAGAGCAATTATTTTCATTATTACGCTTATTTTCGTGGAGCAGTTCAGGCCACAAATATTAATTGGCCAATCTGCAACAATGCGTCGCGTCTTAACGAATCTCTTTTCCTTTCTTTCTCCTCCTCTGCTTCTTCTTATTTTTCGATTCCAATCAATTTTCAGCGCGTGTCGTTTTTACATTCTATTTATTTTTTTTCTCCCCCTTTTCCTTTTTTATTTTCTGCTCGGTTTTCTTTCTTTTCACATTTCTTTTACGTAAGAAATTCCAGTGTTGTTGAGTTTCGAAATTATGTAAGCGTTGCATTGACTTTGAATTCCACTCCGAATAAGTTGACAGTTTTGCAATTTCACCCCGAGTTATTGATACCCAGCAAAGAAAACCAGAAAAAAATACCCTACGTAGGGTGACAGCGATATAATGAGTAGAAAATATTTAACTATAGGCAGCAGTATTATTCTAGAATGGGCTATGAAAAACGCTTCTTAAATTTGAAAATATATTAAGATAAATTCCATGGAGTTCCCTGCAGAGTAACTAAAAATTACTGGCTAAACTATTGAAAAATATTACGACATTATATTAAAAATTTACTTTCTCTTAAGTTTCTATCAAAATTTTGTATATAATCACTTCCACTTCTTCTAATATTCTAAACATTATTCACATTTATCTGTGGAATTTATTTAGCTTTAAAAATAACTAACGTTCATTATCTTTGATCTTTAATCGAGACAATAAAAGTAGGCACATCTTTTTTGATTAAAAAAAATAGCCAAAAAAAAATTAATTTCTTGCAATTAAAAACCAAAACAGATTGTGTGGAATTCCTAAAGTTGCTGGCTAAATTGCTAGAAGAAACTGTAGAGAATATGGAATTTATTTAATATAAATAATATGAAAAAAACTTACTATGGCTTAACACACCAACATAATATCCGTATATCTAAGAGGTATAATTATATATCTAATTTTCGTAATTCATAAAAAGACGCACTATTCTAAAGTATTAAAAGTGTTTTTTTAACTTTTAAAAAATCACCTTTTTTTGAAGTTTTTCAGCTTTTTAGTGGCCAACCCAATCCAGCCATGGTAAGTGCTTTCGAATTCGTCATAATACGGTTATCCCCAACTGAAAATACTGCTTCATATTTCAGTTTTCATGACGATTTCAAGAAAAATGTTTATGTAAGAAGAACTGACTATTTGGAACTGACTTTTTTTTTTATAGTTCAAGACTTTCTTATGTAAGAAAGTAAAATGATTCTGACAAAAAACAAAAAAATAAATCCCTCAAAATATATGAGTATTTTTTAATGGGTTACAAAAGCGGAAAAAAAATGAAATTTAAAAAATACTTCTTTTTTTTTTTTTGCATAAGAACGTGCTGCGTTTTCTGAAAGAAAAAAATATATAAAATAAAAGCTGGCCAACGACTTGGGATGGGTAATGAATCGTAATGACCAAAACGTGCCACGATTCGCGTCTTCAGCGTATTTTTTTCGCGACTTAGAAGCAAAAAAAAATAAATACTGACAAATAAGAAATCATTTTAAAGCTCCGCTTCAATTTGTTGGTATTTTTTCTATTTATTCTATTTTTTGTATTTTTTTTGGCAATCAACTTTGAAGCTTCATCAGTTTCAATGGGCAAATAAAATAGAACACACACGCGCTATAAGCAGAGCTATCCCCCCTTGTAGATTTACATACGAGTAGAGGAGTAGACGAGTAGACGAGTATTGTATTATAGTTTGATTTATGAGCCATTTTATTAGATAGAGGGGAAAACCTGAGCGTTGCCACCTGTTGCCAGTTTGCTCGGCCGACTGTCTGTCCCTCCGTCTATGCGTCCGTCTGTCTGTCGGCAGCTTTGACTGTAACATCAATCAAAAACACCCACACACAATCCACATGGTGCACTAATTGACAGAACGTCAGCGTCAAATTGGAGCTCAGCGTGACAGTTGTACGATATCTTTCATACAACTTAAGTACAGTGGAGCCTGACTAAGGTGCAAAAAGGTAACTAGAATTTCTACACTAAGAGAAAATATTTGAGAAAATTGACGTAAAATAAAAATAGACCCAAATTATAGGTGGAATTTCTTCGTTTTTTCCTTCTGATTGCAAAGATGCCCTTTGTAGAATTAGATGCAGTTGAAGTCTGATGAAAGAGAAAATATATCTTCAATTTTTACACTGAGAGAAAATAGGTAAATGGATCTTTATTTCTTTTATAACTTATATATCAATTCTATAGTTCTAAAATTTGTAATGAATTGACGCAGAAACCTTGCATATAAAAATTAATCATACGACCTGTTGACATCAGTCGAACAAGAGAAGTTCGGATTGTTAGAGATTTAGAAAAATTTATTTATTTTATGTTTATACACAAGAAACTTTCGATTTGTAAAGAAAATTATATTACTAATTGACAATTTGGAAATCTTTATTTTCTTATAAGTTTATATATAGAAAAGATTCGATTTTTACATAGTTTTTGGAGGCCTACGATTGACTTATTCCAGCCAGAACTGTTTCTAATATGCAATTATAATCCAATGCGGAAACCAAGTGTCTCATTTAAGGTTAAATTTATCTCTTCTTCTGAATGAGATTCTACATGGGAAAGTGCTTATATTTCCACAGATTTATTCCCCCCTTTCTCGAGATCATTCATAGGAAACTTCCGATATTACCAAAGACTGGAAACCAGCCCCTAAGAATTTATACCTAGTAATAAAACTGGCTTATTACCAGGCAGTACGTCTCTCTCTCTCTCTTTTGAGCTTCTTTTAACTGAGTTCATTCATAGGAAAGTTTCGATATTACCACAGATTTAGTTACCTTCCGCTAACCAGAATTGATAGCCACAAAGTACAGAAAACTTTTGCCATACAGAACTGGTCTATTGCCGGGCAGAAGTACGTACATTTCCATAGCTCTGTCTAGAACTCTCTAGACGAGTTCAACTGTAGTATCTATGTGTATCTATGTGTGTTTCTATCTGGTAATGCTGGCCACATACGTTTATTTATACACCGTATATGGAACTCAGTGGGAATGTCGCCGCGAATTCCGCGAAAAAAAAAAAAACCACAATGAGCCGTGTGAATTCAGCTGCTGCAGTCGCGTGGACAATGAACAATCTATGACAAAAGCGCCGCCAACGTTGACTGCGACGCTGACTGCGCTGCTGGCAGCTCACGCGCTGGAAATTGCTCCAGTGGCGCGTGTGTGGCTTAAAGTGCCCCGCCCGCTGCTGCTGCTGCTGCTGCTGCGGCGCGACGTCTCCAGCTAACTGGTTTTTGTTGTTGTTGCTTGCTTGCTTGCTTTTTTTTTCGCTTTATTCATTGTGTGCTCTCAGTTGGCTTTAATGTTTGTTGCTTTTTTTTATACTTATACAGATACAGATATATATATGTATATATATATATATATATATATTATCTTCAACTTTAACTCTTTTTGTTTTTGCACACGCGCGCGACGCGTCTGCCGCCTAGTACATTTTTTAGCTCTTTTTTTTTTGTCTTAGCTTTTTGTGGCTATTTGTCTTGTTTTTCTCGTTGTTGTTGTTGTTGTAGTTGGCTTTCTTTTCATGGGGGAATTCCAGACAACGTCTAGAGCGCACTTAATGTGGTTTCTAAGCTGCTGGCGATCTTTTTTTTCCTCTGTTTTTATTTTTCAGACACGAAACTGAAACCCAGCAAATTAGAATTAATTCGAGTTTGAATTCCACCTGACAAATGGCGCCACATTTGCACAAAAATTCGAAAATAAATTAACGTTTTTTTCAATAAATTATTCAAATTTAATTTATTTGTAAATATAACACTTAAAAACTACATTAAACAACATTCGAGTTTGCTCCAGGCGTGAGTGCTCCACTGGAAAATATTCCGAAAATATTCATCAAATAAAAAACATTACTGGAACTGGCGTCTATTGATGTAGGAAAACAAAGTATTGAAAATGTTCGTTTTAAATATAATAAAAACAGTTTTAAGGCGAACCGGTTCGATTCGGATATTAGATTATAGTTTCAAGTTGAAGCAAATAAGTTTTTGAAACAAAACCTGAGCCTGAGCCTGAGCTGAACCAATGGAAGTCTCATCAGGATATCTGCAGGAACCATGAAGCTTACCACACAATCACTTTGGAACCAATTGTTCCTATATGGGCTATATAATATAGTAATCCGATCTCACTTTCATATTAAGCAATTAATAGCCAAAATCTTCCTCGACTGGGTTCGAACTGGGTCTCTCACTTGTCTATTGATGCTGAACGAGAATATATATACCATATAGTAGCGAAGGTATTTCCTGCTAACTGTAACATAATACTGCTGAGTCATGCTCATTTATTATAGAGCATAATAAAAAGCACATTTTTATTAGTTTAGTGAACCAGCAGCAACAATTATCATACGAGTATTTCAAAGTACTCTCATTCATGAATCATAAAGTATCCCTCGGTGCACAGTTCACTTGTTAACCAGGCTATAATTAGTTAAATAAATTCACTCGCCTAAAGATCAGCTATACGGCGTATTAATCCACTTTTATGACGTTATTTCAGAGTGAATTGAATTGCTAAGTGTTTAATTCTAGGTAAGAACTTTACCTGAATCCTAAGCCTGCGTGCAGCTGAATGAGTCATTCCACTCCTCCACTTGGGAGGAGGGTTTACTCTCGCTGACTCCTCTCTTTGATTTCGTAACCTTAGAAATTTCCATTACGTCATTAGGCTATAATGACGTCGCCGGTGGACTTTGCTACTTGACTTCCGAGCACCTTGCGACGATGACGACTGCGGCAGACAATCAGTCATAACAGCTGAAAAAAAAGCGTCTTATCACCTACGATTATATGTATATATATGTATTATATATAGTGGGTATATAGAGTATAAAGGCATAGTATAATAGCTTGAATCGTATGGTGAAATACTGCAGCGCACGTAGACGTCTTCGAGCCGGAGGAGTACGTGTTTCGCTTGTCGTCGTGCATGGGTCTTGGGTCTTGGGTCTTGGCTCTTGGGTCTTTTCGGGTGCCTTATCAGTTCCCCCCGGTTTTATATTTTATATTTTATATTTTTTGATCAGCAACAGTTGGTCCGCCTGCTAAGGGCTAACTAACGTATATATATATATATATATATATATATGGGTTAGCGATTAGGAGAATCATTCCGGAACTTTAAAATACGATCATACGATGCATGCGTTGAGCACACTATGTCCATATAAGTCCATATATAGTCGTCGATATATATATATATATATGTATGAGAATTTCGACCAAATGTTATATTACCTCAGTCTGTATTTAATTGGTGAGCAATTCAGCTGACGCGTCACTTAATCGATATAGATAAGATCTTTAGACCGATAGCGGCGAATTGTGAAATTTTTTTTGTTTTTTGTTTTTTATTTTTATTTATTTTTGTTCAAGGGGCTCGACTCATTTCCGGATGCAGTGCTATATACGGGAGAATATAAAGCGTATATTATACGGTGAGAGAGTTCCAAGCTAATTCTGGTTTTATTTCACTAAAACCGAAAGGTTATTAAAAGAATTTCCAAGATAATTGCCAGACAAAGTGCAGGCCGTATTAGTTACCAACCGGTGAATTCCTTAGACTCTTTACAAAACATCACAGTGGCTGATGAAATTATACACCACAATAATATATAAGGCATTTCCGTTTCATTAATTATTCCGTTCTGTTTCTATGCAAGAAAACGCAAACTAAGCTCACAGTTTACGGGGCGTATTAACAATTGAATTATATTCAAAAGGTTTTTAGCCATTATCTTTAATAACTTTCTCATGAAAAATTGATTAATCGGAAATCGATTATTATATAAAAAAAAAGAAAAATTATCAATCATTGGCTACAAATAATGCATTAGGCTGTCAAGCTAAATTATGATATTATTTGTTCATATCGAGGAACTCTATATATAGCCTTAAGTTCGGAGTAAAAAACCCAAAAATAAACTGCAATTGTCATAGGAAAGGAGCCAAAAATAAGCGCGTAAATCTAGGCGCTGATATGGAAATTTTTTTAGCTATTTTTCTATTTTTCTATTCTTCATGTGCTAAATAAAGATATCATAATGAAATCTTATCAGGTGTTAAAAACCCAAATGCCACTTTAAATAATCATAATTTTATGTGTAAATAACTGTTTACTTATATACGATTTCCAGGGGGGTTCGAGAAAGGGGGGGAAGAACTAGAGACTATTTTAGTAGTAGTTTTCCATGGGAAACTAGAACAAGTTTTCACTGGTTTTATAGCATAAATCTTCCACTGTGAGTTAACTGAGCTGACGATTCTCACGACTGAGACACGGAACGGAACGGAACGGAACGGAGCGGAGCGGAGCGGAGATGACTTCCAAGCCGTCGATTGATTTGATATTGAGCGTCTGCGTCTGCTTCTGAGTCGGAGTCGAAGTCGGAGTCTGAGTCTGAGTCTGAGTCTGGGGGGCTATAGGTCTGGGTCTGGGTCTGGCTGATCTTAAGATCTTGAAGGTGCTACTTGCGTCATTGAGCCGCTGCCGCTGCCTTTGCCGTTGCCGATGCCGACGCCGATGTCGCCGCCACTTGCCCCAGGCGCTAACTTTTTGCGGTTTGGTATTATTTTTGGCTATTTTCGAGACGGCGACAGGCAAAAAAAAAAAAAAACAGAAGAAAAAAAATAGCAACAAAAAACAAACTACAATGCATATAAATAAACAGAGTGCCAAAAATATAACAAATAACAAAAGAGTTTCACGATTGATGGCTCGATCGTTGTTGTTGTTGTTGTTGTTGGCGTCTCTTTTCCGTTATTATTATTATTATTATTCATTTTTTTCCCCCTTTTGTTTTTCTATGAAATAACACCAAAGCGTGCCCCCAGTCAAGTTTTCAATATTGTTAATTAATATCTTTTATTATTATGTGTGAGCTAAAATATGCACGCACACACATACATATTCATATGCTATATATATATATATATATATACGTGTGTGTGTGTGTGTGTAGGCATTATTATGATCTTCAAAAAAAGTCAAATTTGCATTACAAATTTGCACCCAGAAAGAGCTGTAGACTAAAAAAAAAGTCACCTTGCTTGGAATTTCGCTGTTTCGTTCAAAAAGGCATAAAAAAAGCTAGCAAGAAAAAGGCCATATTCAGCACGCCGACGCTTATATACCCTCTAAAAAAACAAACTCTCTCATATTCCCAGTTATTTTCATAAAGATAACTGAAGACATAACAAAGCATTGGAAAGGGTTGGCTCTCTCACATGACAGAAATGTGATATAGTTGTCCGATCCAGCCGACTCCGACTGGCAGACTAGACTTCCATAGAAAAAGGCAGACGGGCAGACAGACGGACAGACAGGCAGACTGCTATATCAACACGTCTCATCGTCCTATAGCTCTATGGGGATGTACTCCACCCCGCCAGGGAAGGGTATAAAAAGGTTAGCGCTATAACTCACATAACAATAAAACAGAAATTTAAATAGTAAAAATATATATATATATATATATGTGTGTGTGTGTGTGTGTGCATACATACACACATATAATATATGCACATATATGTACATATATTTGGATATTTAGATATTTTTTGAGAGAGAATGCTGGATAGATCGGTTCGCTGGGCTGTTTGTCATTGCTGTTAGCTGGCTGGCATTTTTCTGGCGAAACCAATTTGACAATCGGGCAGGCAGTCGGACAGGCGGACAGTGGGACAGACAGGCGGACAGACGGACAAATGGACAATCGCTGACGCACATGAAATTCCCCGTAAATCAGTCGAAAATAACTGGAATCGCTTGTTTGTTTGGCTCTTTTGACTCTTGGCCAGAGAATTAAACAGTAGCCCAAGCGCCAAATCAAATAAACTGCGGCGATCCCGAAAAAAAACAAAACAAAAAAAAAAACAGCAACAACAGAAACAAAATTTATGTAAATAATAACAAAACAAGTTAGAACTTTATTTGATATTTTACAAAAAAAAAAAAGAAAATTTACGAAATTTCTCAGTTATTTCTGTGATTTTTTCGTATAAACAGTGAAGAGATTCAGTGCCAGCTCTCTGCATTTATTGGAGGACACGGGAATTACATAGAAGAATGTACCGAGTATTCCGATAAATCCGATAAAATACCCTTTTCTGCCGAGTCATCCGCAGTGTCACCTTTTTCATGCTTTTATTATTAATCAATTCAAAAACAATAGAAATGTTATTTTTATAGCCAGTTGAGTCATTGTTGATTTATAATTATTAGCTGACAGCATAAAGAATTTTGTTTATTAATGAATAAAATAAAGAAATAATAATTTAAATATAGTTTTTTCGGTGTAGCCAATGAGAAATACTGAAATAGCTTGACAAATGCTCAAAATTAAACCAACATCAACTGGCAGGGAAAGCCTCTGCTGCAGCTAAAATCCATCTATTTTGACCAATTGTTCCTATGGGGTATATATATGATATAGAATTTCGATCTGTATAGTCTTCGACTGGTAGTTTCATTCATTATTATTTATTTTCTCAATAAACAAACAACATTTCTTGGCCTACCTTTTTAGCCAGATTGTTCCTTTCTATCCCAGCTAAACGATATAGTGGTTCGATCCGGGCGATTCTAACCAGAAGAATGCTCCGAACCCAAAGTTTTTTATTAGAATTTTATCTTCCCCAACATTTTTGGCTTTCAACAAAATATTTGATATTAAAAAACTTAAATTCAAACAATGCGCCAATTAAAGTCTGAGCATTAAACATGATTTTAGACTACTTTTTCTATATCAAACGGACGGAGAGAAAAATCAAACCTTTTAGCGCAAATCCGGGAGCAATGACAACTGTTGTTGTTTTTTTTACTAACAACAAAAAGCGCTCAAGGTCGCACAAGGTCGTTTAACGATCATTGGAAAATAATTACAACGCTTTTTTTTTATTTTTGAGTCCAGTGACCCACTTGATGGATGTTTTTTTTTGTTTTTTGTTTTATTTTTTTTGTTTGCCTTTCTCGCCTCTTTCTTTGGAGATGTGGGTGTGGCTGGTCGCCTGCTTATTTGGGCGTATTAATGTAACGGCGCACGCGGCGTATGCGCAATGACAAATAACGCTTCGAGGAGACCAACCCAAGTTATAAAAGGCAACAAAAGCAGCTCAGCCGGAACTCTGAGAGCAACAACAACAGCAGCAGCAGCAAAGAGCAGTTTTTTTTAATGCTATCTGAAAACTGGGACTTTCGGCTTATTGCGGGTTTTTGACTGCTTTTGTTGCGGGTGGCAAAGCGGGCGGGCTGCTGCCGCTGCTGCTGCTGCAGCTCTCAAAAGCGAAACAACTTTGTTATTGTTTTTATGTTGCTGTTGTTAATGTTGTTGTTGCTGTTGTTGCTGTTGCTGTTGTTGATGCCGCTGAACTTGAACCGGCCGCGTTCAAGGCCAGCCAATGTATGATACTTGTGAGAGTACATGAATACCTCACAACTTGTAGGCCATAGACAATGGGGTATATCGATTAAACAGCTTAACTCGCTGCAGTTTCCTCTAAAGAGAAGTGAAATATTGAGTTTTTATTATAATATTCATTCATTAATTCTCGTCTCTCCCATAAGTTCCCTGCTTTTTCTCTGTGTCTCACTCAGAGTTTGTATCTTTTTTTATATGGAATATTTAGGCCTTGCTTCTGACTTTCAATGGAGATTTCGTAGATAAATTGTAGCTAATTAAAATATTATTTGTAGAATGATAGAAGAAACGGGGAATCCTTTAAATTACGAGGAATCTTAAAGCACAATTCGATTAAATTTTGAATTAATTTGAATTAATAATTCCAAGCATCGATGACGTACGTTTCTCTACACAATTTTTGGCCTTTCGAATTCTTTCAATACACCGCCATAATCGGAACAGTCAAATCCGATACAAATATTCCTCTAAAATTTAGTTTTTTCTCGCTAAAATATTTTTCTAGAAATTTACCAATTAATTCTGCTGATATTCTTGTTGAAATATATAAAAAACAAAGGTTAATTTATGAGGAAAACAAGTGTAATATTTTTAGTAGTAAAAAATGTCGAATACTACGAGAATATTTAAAAATACGAATGCAAAAATAAACAAAGTTCTCGGCAAATATTTATATATATATATATTTTTTTGCAGTGCATTGAACTTTGACACATTGATATTTATTTATTTATTTTGTTTTTTATTTTGTTTAGCATTGAGTATTTTTGGGTATACTTCAAATTTGGCAATACTCAGTGAAGCGTAACTGTTTGCAGTAGGGCCTAAAGCCTTACGCAATCTGGCGACAGTTTAAGCCAAATCACTTCGCATGAGCTAAGCCGACTCTTGAGCCGTGGCTAAGGATTAGAATTAATCCCACAGTGACGACACTGACGCAATCGACGGCCTGAGCTGTGGCAAATAGCACCTAGACTATAACAACAACAGCAACAACAGCAACAGCAACAGCAACAGCAACAATAATAACAATAATAATAACAAAAAGAAGACAAATGAGCAGCGAAGGTGATCAAGACAAGTGTGTGACAAGCAGATCGACAATCCGATGCTAATTGGGCTTAATCCACCAGCAGCAGCCGTCCCAGAGACACAAAGATCAGATCACAGATCACAGATCATGTGCCTGGCTGACGCATCTCTTGGTCTGGTCTCTTAGGACTACGGTGCGGGACGGGTAGGCCAGGGGTATCAGGGGACGGAGTATCATTGCAAAATGTTGCCGCATCATCGGCGGCGCTCATAAACGTCAAACGTTTTTCTAATCCGTTGCCAGGCAGACAGATGGCTTTATCTTTTCCGCGAACCTCACAAATGCAGCCAGACTGTAACGTATTTAGTCTTATATATATAAAAGTATATATATATATATAGAGAGAGGAGGGGGAGGTGGTAGGAGGTCCAATCAATCCAAAACAATCCTAGACATGTGCGGATTATTATTGAGCAATTTGAGCAGAAGGTGTTTAATTTAAGATGGAACTATCGATAGTTCCGATGGCTTACGAAACTATCTTTGTTTTATAGACCTCTGGTGAAATTGCTATCGCTGGTTTTGCGATAATAAAAGTGTGATTTCTGTAGGAAGAATAATTCAATCTTTTCTTTATTTCTATCTGGGTTTTAAAGAAAAAACGGAATAGGCCTTAATCGAATCTCTGACTGTATTTAGGTATAGAAACAAGCATCAGCAGAAGTTTAGCTATTTCTATGCTATAAACAGATCAAAAAGACAATCGATAATATCGATAGCTAGCCAAAGTTATCGATAGTCGCTGCTTAAAACACAATCGATATATAATCATTGAGCATTTCAGTAGTGTAATTTGTAAAAGCGATACTACCGATAGATTGGCAAACAGTGCTGCTAACAGTTATCGATACTATCGATTATTGTGACAACTCTCTAGGTGGAGCCGTTAAACAATATGTGCGAATCATTGAGCAATTCAATTAATTTCTGCACGCAGCTTGTCAGCATCGACGCGTCGTCGTTTAAATGTGCTAATCGATTTATAGTGCATTCATTATCATCATCATACGAGTATTTTCATAGCGCTGAAATTTTCCACTCAGACTCTCACGGCGCGTGCGACATTCGTTTGTCGATTGATTGGAGATTGCATGAAAATTTATACTTGAATTCTGCCCAGGCAACCCATACACCCATACACCCATACACCCATACACCCATAGACCCACTGTTCAATTTGAGCCACTAAAAACAAGTGACGTCACAGCCATCGACACACACACACACACACACACACACAAGTCAAGAGTTTCGGCACACGCTAATTTCTGGTGCTAATCAAGCATTTAGAGATGTCGTTAACGGGTTACGTGTCGAGCAGCGGGTATTACTCGTATTGATATTATACCCCGGGTATTATTGACTAGTTGATAGAGCTATACATACATAGATACACACACACACACACACACACACACACACACACACACACACACATAGCTATTGCCTAGTGGGTTAGTGGTATGTGCTCATTTCCGGCTGCTCATTTTGATTGATTGCCCAAAACTATGGGCTTTATTTTCCTACCAAATACCCATAGCTGATAGCGTCATCAAAAAATATTATTTATATTCTTTTTTTTTTCCCCTCCCCATTTCCTTCTTTTTTTTTATTACTCACATTTCGATATGCACACTCCGAAAAGTCGGGCCTGACCTAAGGTTAATGTTCGGTATTTTCCCAATTACTTATATATATATATTTCCCCCAAAGTGGCTAGCTAGGGTCTAGGCCTATTAATCTTTTCAGCATTAATGCGAATTTACTGCAAAACAAAGTCAAGGGCTAAAATATTTATTATCATGTTTTGACAAAACAACAGCTAAGGAATTTATTCCAGTTCTAACAAATTGTGTATATAGACTGTTATTATTACGATAGACTTCTCTGAAATTCTCCATTTGGTAGTACCAAATGTGGAAAAAACATTTACTATTCTCTTGAAACTTCCAAGCTGAAGCACCCAGTTCCTAGCCACTCTCTGAGTCAATTAAAAATCTGTGGAAAATTGATTATATTTTCCATATCAGCACAACTATTTATTCCAGAAAAAAGAGTTTTAACTTTAAGCCAAAGGTTCCTTAAAAAACTAACCTGAAAGGGGAAGAGTCTAAAGAAACCCTAAGGCTCCATATAATACTTGAAGTCAGAAGGCTCCTACTTCATTTTAATGGATTAGTAATACGGTTTTAGTATTAATCCGACCTGTCCAGTTGAACTCTGCTTTTTACAGTCAAAAATTAGCTAAAAACTCCGTTGGTATTCCATTAAGTATACCCCATAACTCCGAAAACGAACGAACAACTTACTCTCGATCCCAACCCCCATTTGCACCCCTTTGGGGTGTGTGACAGTGTGTGATCTATGGGCTCGCCTGCAAATTCTATTATCATAAAACCGAAATGTTTAGTGTTAAACTCGTTAATTAAATATAAAAAATAATATATAGCCCAAGCTGCCAACTCTCCCAACTCCGAACCCCGAACCCCGAATACCCCGAATACCCCTCAAAAATTACTATAGCACGCGGCTTGGCATGCGCCTCCGAAAAAACAACCAACAAATTTGTTATTGATTGCAAAAATATAAAGTCAGCCACGTGCTTGGCTTATATAATATATATATAGATATATATGTATATATATGATGGATAATGCAGCAACTGAAGCATAAAAGAGTTGGGTAAACAGGGAAATTGATTGCAATTTAGTTGACAATTAAATTCGCTTGAATCTCTCTATAAAAAACGCTCGAAAACTTCTGCTGAGTTGAGTCTTCAATTTCTGAATACTCTTTTCATGCTTCCAAAATAAATAGATGAACATTTTCCAGCTGTGAAGCTGTCTAAACTGGCCAAGTCCCCTCTGCAAGAGAGGGTATTGCAGAGGTGCAGCGTGAGCCTAGAAGCATTCAATTCACTATTTACTCCGATATATTTCTATATACCGATCGATGGCTGTATGCGTTGGTCCAGCCTTTCGCACGCTCTAAATAGCAGCGTCAATAAAAATATTCGTGGAATAAAGCCGACTGATATATGATACTCTGACAAAAAAAAGAGAACCAAAAACCCAAAAAAAAAAAAAAAAAGCTGGCGCCGCACACGGCACGGAATGATACGGAAAAATGCACTGATTAGAGCTACAATCAATCGTTCAGTTTTGATGAGGGTACGAGAAGTCCGAGTGGGGGTTCTACGAGGGGGAGTGGGGGGAGGGGGAGGGTGAATCTATAAAGATTGCCAAAACAATTTACAGACCTCCCCCGAACCGCAACTAACGCACACAGTAAAACTGTTGCTCCATTAACACATTTTGGGGCGTGCGCTCGGTCGGTCGCACAGTGGGACAAGCTGCAGAATTTGTTGGGGACCAGTTGAGTAAACAGTGGAATATTCCCACAATTACGTCAAAAATACAGAAATACAAAAAAAAAATACAAAAAAAAAAATTGCCGCGTAAATAAATCAGTTTAATGTGCCAAGTCAATAATAACAAAAGGCTCGGTAAATTGCAAATTTTTGTGAACCGTTTGCAGTTGCCTCGTAAAGCTGAATAAATCAAAAAAAAATATAGGGAAAAAAGGGGGCTAAAAGGGGGGCAAAAGTACCAAATTAAAGTCCAAAAACTGTGATGAGTGCTAATTTCCGGCGTGAAGTGGGCGTGACCGCCCAACCTGCCCCCGAGAGCCGAGACCTGGCCACTGGGCACTGGGAGCTGGGTGCTCTGGCTGCTCTGGGTGCTAATCAACCGAATACATATTTATATTTATATATTCCATTCTCAGAACTTGAATTATTTGGTGTAAAATCATACAAAAAATTTTCCACTACTCACACTGAGCTGTGGCATTTTCCTTTGGCACGCGTTAAACGCGTTCGCGGCGATCTCTTTTGGCCAAAAAGATTTGGAAGCCAGATGGTAATCAGTCGCTCTTTTTGGTCAAGTGCCGCCTCTGATAGCCCCCCGTACTTAGCTCAATTTTGTGATAAGATTTGTTTTATTCAAAAAAAAAGCCTCTCAAGTGCACCACCTGTAAATCAATAATTGGCTCTGTAATTACAGTTATTCGCTTATCAATGCAACTTTACCTTGATAAGGCAATTGCAGGGTATTAGAATGGGTAATACTGGAGAACCGCTCGAACCCAGACGAGTCAATTGAATCAAGGTGAAAAGAGCACTCGATATAGGCGTGTCCCTCTATGAGAGCATATTTATTTTGGCTACTACAGAACCCTTTAAGTACTACTGTATACCCTTTCTTTCTGTATATAACTATTTCTATGGGGTTAGCTGCAGGTTTGAGCAAAAAAAAAATATATAGAATTCCAGAGCAAACAGTTGTGAAAATTGCAATTTGCACGGCATTGTCTGCATACCAAGAGTGCCAGTCAGCATGTCGTGTGGTTCTGGTTCTCGTTCTGGTTCTGGATTCCGATTCCGATTCTGATTCTGATTCTGATTCGGTTTCGGTTTCGGAGTCTGATTTTGGTTCGTCGTGGTGCCGCCAAAAAATTAGTTCCAGTTGCGCACAAATGAAATTGAAACTACAAAGAAGCAAAAACAAAAAAAACAAAGAGTATACCCTATAATATATACCCTTTCTTATACAAACAAATGTAATACGCTTGCGTGGCGCTCTCAGGGCCAAATCAGGCGGCCGGCTGCTTTGTACGTGTTGGCTGTGTTCTTTTTTTGAGGGGGGGGGGTGGAGCGGGGCTTCTAGGGGTCTTCTGGGGCAATTCTCGGGGGTCTCGAGATTCGAAAGAGTCGCGTGGTGTGCGCCGGCAGCCAACTTGTCACGTTTTGACCCCATTGAAGACTTTTGTTTTCATCTTTATTGTCGACGATCGGGTAGCACTTTCAATGGAATTGCAAGAAATGTGTTTATTATTATGAAACTGTTCTGTGTGGCATGCGGCTGGCGGCTGGCGGCATGCGGCAGCGGCAAGCGGCATTTCATTCATAGTCGCAACTCAAGCCAAAGTCATGTGACAGACTTCTGAGAAAGCAACAACAAGCCTCAAGCCTCAAGCCTCAAGCCTCAAGCCTGATAAGGAAATGAAAGATATTCAAGCCGAGTGTTATAGTTTTTTTTTCTGTGTTTTGGTCGGGCTGAAACAAGCCTGCAAGTTGAATGAACCAGACACAAATATTATTTGTTATTGCTAATCAAACGAAATCGAAATCAAAATCAAAATATAAAAAAAATATAAAAAAAAAACCTCTACACGTCTATGTTTTTTGGCAATGTCAAATGCGAGCCAAGTTTAATGACTTGTTGCCAAAAACTGTTGACTGCTCTTGACACCCGCATCGGGCGGGCAAGCCAGTAACCAAAGCCTCCAAAAATTTTAAAAATAAATACAATTATTTAGCTTTTTTTTCACACTGCGCTTAGCTTGTTTGCTTATTGCTGGTTTATTGAACTCGTTTTTTGACTTTTGATTAGAGGCGTTTTTTTTCTAGAGGTTTTAGAGGTTTTTTGCATATTTTAAGTCAATAGGAAATGCGAGCGCTAATGTTAATGTTGGTTCATGGTTCTGGTTCTGGTTCTGGTTCTGGTTCTGGTTCTGGTTCTGCTGCTGGTTCTGCTGCTGGTTCTGGCGCTGGTTCCAAGCTGTACAAATGCCAAAGCTGCTCCAAAAAAGAAACTAGGTTCAAAACCCGTACGAAACTTTGCAGCTGGCCTCCCACAAGGTCGTCTATCGTCAGTCACTGTTATTTGTTATTGTTATTGTTATTGTTTATAAACATACACACATACATACACACACACATACATATATATATGTGTATGTATATAAATGTATCTAAATATAAGTCGCTTTATATCGAGACAGACGTGCTTGGCATAGACAAAAGTCGGCCTGTGTCTCTCTGACTTTGACATTCAACTTTCTGGCGGTAGTTCAAGTGGCACTACAAGTTTTTTTTCTTCTTTCCCCAAGGTCAACTCCGAGTACTAACCTAAGCCATTTATTCACCCAGTGACATTAAATGCTCGTAAATCTGATTGGGTTCGAAATTCAGTTGGTTATTGTGGATGGTGTGTGGTATTTACACAGCCTATCGCTGCTGTATGGCTGATAGTGCCATGAGAAGTATGCCGTCGCTCATATACCCTGTATAGTAGGTACAAAGGGTATGTTAAGCTTAAGCGTGGGAGGCCCATAATATTTGCATATTGTCTGGCAAGTTTGGCGTATACTTTATCTTCATCTACGCTGAGAATTTTGAAAGAATCGCACGAGTTAAAGCTCGAAAAACTGTTTTCCCTGGGCTGCCCCTAGCGCCTTTCTCTATGCAGCTTTTCTGCATGTTTTTTACAGAGTATTTGGTAGTCGTTCACTCTCGCTTAGGGTATTCTTTTTTGTTGTTTTGTGCTTTTATTTACCCAAAGCTTAAGCGACCGTCCAACTTATCACCTTGTGCTGCACGTGACTGGCGATCGGAGACCACCACCGCCACTCGCACCACCTTCAAGCAAAAGAATCAAAAAAAAAAGAAAAAGAAAAAACCCCCTCCCTCCCCTCCCCATTCCTTCGTCCCATCCTGCACTGTGCCCAAGCAACCTGATCATATGGCTATGGCGTTGTTATTTTACGCTTCAACTTCATTGGAATTGCTGCGACACCATCGCAAATAACAACGGTACTCTCTCTCTCTCTCTCTCGCTCTCTTTGTAAATGCTGTTGAAATGTGCACTGAGAGAAAAGAGGGCTGGTCGCGAAAGTTCTAGAAAAAGCCAACAGAGCTTTGAGTAGTTGAAAATAAAACGTTCTGTCGTAAACTTTGGCGACTTTTCTGCCAGTGCACATATGTTTGTATGTATGTGTGTATGCTCCTCTGTGTACATATATAAATATGCAAATATATGTATATAGCGGAATGCATATCTTTCGAATCTTGCATCCGCTGTCGGCAGCGCTGTCGGCAGCGCAGCCCTCAGCCTGTTATCGTTTGCAATTTGATTTGCGTTGTTTTTCGATTCGGTTCTGCTCCCTTTTTGTTTTTTTTTTTTTTTGTCTTTGTTTTTTCCCTTTTTGTTTTATATTATTTTGTTTTTAATACTTTTTGCCGCATCCATTTACAAAGCTGAGAAATGCAGCGGAACGCAAAATATTCCATAAATAATAAATAAATGTGAGGTATTTTTTTTCTTCTTTTTTTTTTTGTTCTTCTCTTTTTCCACTTTTAAATATAGTCGTTTATTTTTGGAAAACAAACAAAAATAAAAATATAAAATAAAAGAAAAAGAATAAAATGACCAAAGAAACTCACGTTTTTCTGTCACGCGTGTTTTCGATCATATTTAGAAAATTATGGCGCAGTTTTTTAGCCATAAACCGCTATAAATGGGGGTCTCTTAAAGATCACTTCAGGTTTGCTGATTGCTTCTATTTGAGGGCGGTTCGGAATGAAGCACTAAAAAACTATATACAAATATGGGCGTATTGGAATTGGCCAATATTTGCGGGTATTTTAGCCATTTCCAAGCAGGTTGGCACCTTCAGTGTTGAACCGAATCGGTTCGAACCCAAATAACAGGTTACTCTTCAGCTTGAACCGAATTGAGAACCTAAACAATTCTCAAAACCAAAGCTGAATTTGAACCTTAATAGAACTAACTGCGGTTCGGTTCAAAAGTAATATTTACAGAGCTTTCAGAGCAGACCTTTCGGATCTTTATATCAATATATCTTGGAGTCACTTGGGATGATCTATCAGAGTATCTATATTCATGAGTTCAAAATAAATGTAAAAGTTAAAATATGGAAAAATGTCTCTATGGATAAAACAAGGTCTAAAAATATCTAACTAATTTTTAGTGAGTTGCGATTACTAAAAGAAAAGCAAGTGAGATGATGACTCACATCTCAAATCCCATTGATGTCTCATGGGATTTTGCTGTGATTTTTGTGTCCAGCTTGATGGACATTTTCATATTTACTGCCTTAAACTAAGAGCATATTCTGAGAAAAATCATCTACACACATATATGTAACTGATTAGGAAGGGTCTGACGCATACTTATGGATGTCTACTAAAAAGAGCAGTCCAATTTTTAGATTTTCGTATGACTAATATTACGTCCAAGTGCAAATCCGGGAGGCAGCCGCCAATGGTGCAGCCATCCGCCAGCTGTGACTGTCATTGCACGCAAATCTCAACATTCTGGAACAAAAATATGAATGTGAATTATATATCTATATATATATATATATATATATGTATAGCTATATATATAAAGATATAGCTCTGGCTGCAATGACTCGTTGGACTTTTGTCGCACACGACTTTTTTTATGACTCTGCTCGAGCTTTTATCTCAGACACGGCGACGCTGTTTCCATCACGAACTTGATAAGAAAATTTGCTGTGACTAGATACACTGAGAGAAAAAACGACCAAGCTTTATCGGGCTTAAATCTTGAATATTTCGAGACTGAATCAGGATTAAGAATGCTTCATTCTTCATCTGGCTTAAAGCTGGAAAGGGTCAAAGAATAAGTGTACCATTCTTAGGTGAAGCTTTATAATTGATTGATCAAGCTTCATTTAATATATATAAGCTGATATTGGGATGGAATTAAGAATTGGATATATCAAAAAGCTACCAAAACAAGGCTTGAAAGGAGAGCTGTTCTCTGGCTTTAAGCCAACTGTGGATTACCGTGCACTGCTCGATAATTTCTCTCTGTGTAGAGTTGATATACATTATATATAGATATAGGAATGTCTATATGTATCAGCATATAGTTGGCATGCAGCTGACTCGGTTCAAGATCGAGTTTGCCCCCAGATTGCAGCAGTTAAAACTAAATTGGTATGAATGCCTTGCCTTGTTTATTTGCCTTTGCGCTGCATTTGATTCATAAATAAATGTTATTTATTAAAGCCAACTCATTTTCATGCTTATATACTATATTAGTCTTATATATCGTCTCATATTATCAGCATGATTTGGCATAAATTATAGGGTATTTTGTTGTTTGTTTGTTGCTCCAGACTCGCCCTGCATTACACCAGACTTCGTGGAAACTTTTGTTTAAAGAAGACAAACTCGTATGACGGTCGCTTTATTGCAGGGGATTTGAGTTGGGCTGATTAGGGAAAAGGTCCACTAAGGGGCTGAGTGTGAGAGTACAGGGTATATTCTTACTAATGGAATCTTTTAGCTGATAATTGTGTCATAATAACAACAGCTTTATACATTTATTAGTCTCATGATCAGAGTATCTTTCTGTTGAATTTAATATTAAATCACATCTTGGATTTCTGCATCTGTTTCATTCTGACAGACGCAATCCGTGTGGAAAATTTGCGATAAGAAACTATTCCCAATCTGTTGTTTTTCCACTGAATGTTGCCTATAGGGTATCTCTAGGTTAAGGTTACTCACTACAATTATTTACTCTAGCTATTAAAGCTCTCAAATGAAGAAAGCAAGGAAGGTATTCAGCCTATTGAATAAAGCTTTAGTTCTGAAAGTCTCCTGGGATATTTTGGATATAGGGTGACTTTAGGGCTTGTATTATCTATCCTACAACTTTAGAGATTGAAAATAACTTCCGATTTTTTAACAGAATAATCTGTCTAGATTGGAAAGGAGAAAGGCATTGAAAATATTGAATAAAGCTTTAGTTCTTGAAGTCTTTAGAGATATATTGGATAAAGGATGTCTCTAGGGCTTACATTCTTATCTACCCCTTTGGCAGTGTATGCAGGGTATAAAGAGCTGAAAATCCTTAGCTGAATTCCTGATTTGAAGCGCTCACATGACAAAATGAAGCTTAAATTCTGATGAATTAGCTGGAAAGCAATACGAAATTCTTCAGTCAGACAGATAAACAAATTGTCATATTTCAAAATGTTTTGATGTGAATTTTATGCATATGAAGTTTTTATCACAAATATTGAAATGAGCTTTGAAATACAAAGCGTTTTGCTGATTATATTGCAAAATATTTTGAAATTTTAGTCAAAGACGTCAGGAATTCTACAAGCGGCTTATCTATATAAGCAAAAAAAAAATTAAAAACAAAAAAAAGAAATGAGTGGAACGGGCTTCCTATCACGAGGGCAATTTAAGTACGTACTTACCATATGCGAAATCATCAAAAAACAAAAAAAAGCCAGAAAAAAAGCCAGAAAAAGAACATATTTATCAAATAGCACGGCCATAATAATAATAATAATAATAATAATTCTACAGACCAAGCCCCGCTGTATGGGAAACCGAACCCAGCCCAAAAACGGTATTTTAATTTCACCAGAGTCACGATAATTTGCGTGAATAGTTCGCACCTGTGACTCGGTATTATGTGGCTGTGCTTCGTCTCAGCCAGATTATAAACCCTTTGAAATACTTTCACCAAATTCGACTGTTGGCCCTTCCCCAAAAAGTATTGAACAGAGCAAAAAATAAAACAGACTTTTGTGCTTGTTTAAATTTTAGTAAGATTTTTTTTATATTTTATTCTTTTTTAGTATTGTTGTTGTTGTTGACTTTTCAACTGTTTGTTTTTTGTTTGTTTGTTGTTTGTTGTTTGTTGTTTTGTTGTTTTCAAATTCTTGTTTTTCTTTTCTTTTTTCTTAGACGCTCATTATGCTCACTATATCACGTGGTCTTACAAATAGATATATATATATAGATATATACTTTCTTTTAACTTACAAACAAGAGAAAACCTTAATTCTATATATATAAATATATATATATATATCTGCAGATATATATATATATAGGAAACTATATTTAAATGGAGAGATTAAGGTATAATTAAAGTTAAGTTTTTGTCAAAAAAAAAATAAAATAATGTTGTCTGAAAACAAAACGTTCTTTTTATTCTTTTGGAAGACTTTGAAGATTTCATTGCTGGATTTTTGGACTTTCGCAAGTTTTTTCTATTCATTTTTTATTCGTTTTGTTTTCCAAACAGAGCGTGATATTCTAAAAAAAAAAAAAAAAAATTCTAATACATGATTCATGAGGCAATTCAACACCAAGTACTTGGACTGAGGTAGTTTGGCGATATGCAGAATACCATTTGAGAAATGAATTCACAATAATCATAATAATCATAATATAATAATAATAATAATAATAATAATAGTGTAATAATAATAATAATAATAATGATAATAAATAATTTATAACAATTTTTTGTGTATGAGTTTCGCCATCTCGCTGAGCGTTTTCCAAAAATAAAAACAACACAAGGAGATTTTGAACTGAAAAAAAAAAGAAGGAGTTTCGCCTGCTCGGAACACTTCAAAGCAACATTTGCGTTATCCTTGCGAAATGTGGTGAAATGTGTGTGCGTGGTGGCATGTGTGAGTGTGTGTGCGTGTGTGGTGTGGTGTGGTGTGGTGAGTTTTTGTGGTGTATTTGTGTGTGCGTGTAGTGTGTGTAACGCCCATCAGTCTTTAAAGCGGGGGAAGAGAGAGAGAGAGAGAGAGACAGAGAAAGAGAGAGACAGAGAGAGAAAAGAGATTCAAATGGAGCTCTTTTTCCTCTTCCTCTCTTTACCAGGGCCGCCAGGGCTGCTCCTCCTCCTTGATCTGCTTCTTGATGACCAGCGACAAAGGCTGCTGCTCCAAATGCAATGGAACACGCTGTATAACCGATGGCTTCACATCCATCGGTTCATACGTGGAATTGGCGGGGCTTGGAGGCGCCGCATAGCTGCTGGTGCTGCTGCTGCTGCTGCCGGGCGCTGACTCGTAACCCGCTGAAGAATGTGAGCTGGCGGAGCCGGTGCTGGCGGTGCGTTGTGGCATGGATACCAGCAATTGTTGCTGCTGATGTTGATGCTGATGCTGATGCTGATGTTGCTGTTGTTGCTGTGCTGCTGCTGCGGCGGCGGCTGCTGCTGCGGCTGCTAGCTGCTGTTGCTGCTGCTGCTGTTGCTGCTGCTGATGTTGTTGCAGCAACTGTTGCTGCTGCTGTTGGGGCAAGCTTTGTGGCAGCACGAGAGCAATGCTGCCATTTGGCAATTTTGTGGGTATCACCTGCATCCCATTGGGCAAGAAATAACCATTCGCATTCTGCTGGATTTGGCCAAAAAGATAGGGTGTTGCTGCCGCTGCAGTTGTTGTTGTTGTTGCCTGCTGTGGTGGCTCCTGTTCGGGTGAACTGGGCGGAGAGGGCAGCACCACTTGAGCGTGCAATGTTTGCGACTGGGCCACTGCCTGCTGACGCTGCTGATGATGCAATTCAGTCTTAACGCCATTGATGCAGTTGCTCAAGTGCTGCAGCAGACGGCGACGCTGTGCGGGCTCCAGGCCAGGAAAGCGGCTCACCTCATTGGCGCAATCAGCAAAGCCAGCTTTGAATTTATTAATAATCTTGGGATCAGCGGCCTGCTGCATGGCTGCCTGCTGACGCTGCAGCTCCTGCAGATGCTTCACCGTCTTCTCCAGAATGTCGGCCTTTTCCAGCTTGGAATGGCGCGCCGGCTGCAAGTAAAGAACAGAATAGACGAGTTCGATTAGTAAAATAAATAAGGATATTTTTTGGAGATTCTTGGCAGGAATGAGGAGCAATCTCTGGCTATACTTACGTCTTTTTTGGTAGCATCTAAGATGAGTGTTTTCAGTTCATTCAGGCAATTGTTGATGCGTGCGCGACGACGTTTCTCCATGATGGGTTTATTGGACTGCAAGAAGGCAAGAGGGAAATATTTCTAATTAGTTTTCGGGTATTTTTATAGGGTATCTGTCAGTCAGTTGTATTTTTTGTTTCTTTGCCACATGCAGCGCCAAACAGCGCCAACAAAAATAGAGGAAGCTGCGTGTGGCTTTAATTGGACACGGGGTTTCAGCCTTTTCTGGCTGGGGGCCAAAATACAGCGCCGCGGCGCGTGCTCTATTTTTATAGTATGCGTGTGTGTGTGTGAGTGTGCGTGTGTGTGTGTGTGTCTGCATTGAGAGAAGAGATGCCAAAAATAGTTTTTTGGCGGTTATAAATTGACGATAAGCAACGAGCCAACGAGCCGTTGCAGCCAAAAATAAATCTAACCAATACGCCGCAGGTATTTTTCACTACAACAACAACAACAGCAACAAGGTCGTCGTGGGAAATTCGAAGACGCAGAAAACAAAAAAAAAAAAAGTGTTTTTTGCACGTTTAAAATTATATTTCTGTTGGCTGGCCAAATTTGGTGCAGAGAGACGCCCGCACAGCGTATGAAGTCAGCGGCCAAAAACGGCCAAAACCAGCCACAGCCACAGTTTTTTTTTTTACAGCCCAAAAAGAAGCTGATGACCGACAATTGCAGCGACCACGCGCCAAATGGAAGCCGCTCCAAGTGGGCAGCAGCTGAGCAAGCCAAACCAATTTGGGTGGCACTCATGAATGGACTCTGTCTGTCCGTCTGTCCGTCCGTCCGGCCGTCCGTTAGTCTGTCTGTCTGTCCGTCCCACTAGCTCCATGAATGAAGCCCAAACGTAAATGCCGCCAACGCCAGAGACAACGCCGCTTTGTGTTGGCGAGAGCCGACGGCTTTTTTTTTTTTTTTTAAATACGAGAAATATATGGCTATATCTCTGGGGCATGTGGGAGCCGACGACGACGACGACGATGACAACAACAACGATTTGTGGCCAAAAAGGAAATGCATTTGGGCAGCAGAATTGGCAAGCTGTGTGTGGGCCAACTTGTGCGTGTGTGGACAAAGTGGGTGAAAAAATACAAAAAAAAAAAAACAGCTAACTTGAATTCGATTTAAAAAGCTAAAAAAGCTTGTAACAAATTTCTTACGAAATATGACCAATTTTGAATTGACAATTCCATAAAAAAAAAAAAAAACTAATGACTGTTGTCAGCATTTTTACATAAAAATCAGAATTATTCTCAGATTATTTCTAGCTTTCTTTTTATTATAAAAAGCTCTGAACAATTCAAGGAATTTTACTCAAGTTGCCAGAAGAAAATTCATTTTAAGCTCAGAAATTTAATATAAACTTTCAAGATTTGTAAGTAAAAAATAAGCTGATATTTTATTCATTCAATTTCTGAAAGTTGCATATTTTTTTAAAGCTCAAAAAAATGTAATGCTATTTTTGTAAAGCTCAAAAGAAATTCTTTTCAAGCTAGCAAAATTTGATTTAATTTTTCAGAGTATTTTAGGAAGTTCAAAAAAATTATTTTCCTTGTTGTGGGGATTTTAAAATGTTGTACGAAATTTAACTAAATTGTTCAGAACTGAATGAAATTTAGAGTTATTCTTAAAGCTGAAATTTGTAGCTGTTTAATCCAAGTTAGCTGCATTTTCGTTTCGATTTTGGAGTTGGTTTTTTTTTGTGTTTTGGAAACTTACCCGACGATCGCTCTTGAGAGGCGTCTCCTTCAGCTGGGTGGGCACCACAGCGGTGCCCAGAACATTGGCGCTCATTGTTGTTGTGACGCCGGTAACCATTTCGATATCGGCTATATATTGTTTATGCTGTTTGAGACACAGTTTGATAGTTTTTTCTACTTGTTTTTCTTGGTTCTTCACTAGCAGCAAATTGAGGTTTGTTTGCTGCGCACTTTTCTTTAGTTTAGTTTAGTTTGTTGCTCTGCTTGTTGTGGTTTGTTGTTGTTGTTGTTTATTTTTGTTTTCTTTAGTTTGTGTAGATCACTTTTCACTTTCGCGCAGCGACCAACAAAAAAAAAATACGTAAAAATTGTTAGAAGATTTTTTCTTGAGGGAGTTTCTGTGGTGTTTCTTCCGCAGAGTACCAACCGCACGCTACGAGTTACGGCAAGCGAATGGCTGTCAGGTTCTGAATGCAGCACGATTAAACGTTTCCCGAAGCAAGCGAAACGAGCGACGACGATCGTACGACGAACGTTGCTTGAGCGTGTATATATATGTGTTTGAGCGTGTGTGTATGACCACCTTATCGCATGGGCTTACAGCAGACGACTGACGATTGATCGACAGGTTCGTCGGCTAAAGAGAGAGACGCGAGCAGCGAACAGTGAACAGCGCGAGCCACACGACCAGGCGACGGCGGCGGCATACCTATACACACACACACACACATGCACATGGATACACATATTGCACAGTGTATTTGTGTAGGTAGGCAACGACGTGCCTAAGCCGCGGCCTTTATGAGAGAGTGCGCCCCATCCAGCACCACCATCGCCGCCTGCCTCACCTCTCTCTCTCTTTTACACTGTCGTTCACATTTCTTCCTTTTTGGAAATATCAAAACCCCCACAATGAGCGTGCGAGCGGGATTCACAAATGCAAGAGAGTCACAGACAGACAGAGACAGAGAGAGACAGCGAGAGTGAGAGCATTGCGCTGATTCATGCGCTGACGACTGCGACGGCGGCGGCCAACGCGACGACGCGTCGTTCGGTTCCATAGAAGGTGAAAATAGCAAACGGCAGCAGAGACGTTAACATTAACGTTGATATGACGCCACCCCAGTGCACCGACAGGTTCGTGTGTCTCTTTGTGTGTATGTTAGCCGTATGTCTTTCCAACTGTGTGTGCACGTGTGTGTGTGTGTGTGTGCTATGATGTCGTGATCGGTGGGGTCGCTAAACAGTAAACAAGATCACAAGGTTGCTCGGGCTGTTCGGCTCTGTCGGCTCTGTCTGTTGTGTCAGTCGGTCTGTGTTGGGGCTGTGCGCACGCCAAGCGGAAGCAGCGGGCGGCAGCGCAGCGCACCTGCGTCACCCACAACAGCAACAGCAACAGCAACAACAACAATTGCTCCAAATTATTTAGGTAATTTAGCTGCGAGTATTTGCGGCTTGTAACTGTAACCCATCACAATTAAGTGAAGGTCATTTACATACAGACGATTCGATCAATTAATCGATAAGTAAATACATACTTACACACGTACGTGTGATCAATGATTTTGAGCTTTTTTTTTTTGTTTTTTGATTTTTGTATTGTTTTTTGGGCAAGGCTGTTGGGGGCGTCATTTTCAAGTGCGTCTGGCAACGCTTAGATTCATTTACATGTTGTCTACGTGCAGCACTGGACTTTAACATTTGTAGTTATCAGTTAACAGTGCTCCGCTGAAGGTTGTTTGGAGCAAACAACAAATAAATAAGTAAATATAGATTTTCCGTCAGTGCCTTAGGGGCCTTAACGAACCTTAAGCTTATGCATACGTCATGTGTGTCATGCGGTGATTTAATTTTTTACATCAGCTAGATAGTTAATTTATTACTCGTAACATTCTAAAGCGAGAGCGAAAGTGAGAGAGAGAGAGAGAGAGAGTAACAGCGCCAGTAGCTTTCAGAGATTCTGACGATGAGTTGTTCTGATAAGCTGCGCTTGCTATTAAAAGCTCGCTCTTAAGTTGCATTGAACTCGCAAAGCTCTCTGTTACACTGAGAAAAAATAATATAAAAGATGATATACATTTTCAAAAAAACTATTGATTAAAGCCTTTTATAGTTTTTCACACTGAGAAGAATGAATTCCTCCAACAAACAAATGAATTATTATAATTTTAGGCTTAAGTCGATAGAGTTATAGTTTAATATTTAGCTTATATTCTTTTCGTTTCTCTGAGTGTATATAATATTTTATGTTAAGTGGGTCAACTTTTTAGCAGCACATTTTGCGTTGCATAGTGTATAAAAAAAGTCACGAGTTTTATGCGTTTTATGGTTTGTTTAGAAGGTTGCCACACAGCCACAACAGAGCTCCCTTTCCCCACCGGGCACAGCCAGAGAGACGTCGGCGTCGGACGTCGGGCAACACCTTCGCGTTCCAATTACAATTTGGCAACCGATCAAAAGGCTGCCGCCCGCGGCCAACGTTAGCATCGGCTGCGGCAGCGACGCAGCGGCGGCGACGACGGCGGCGGCACTTGTGCATGCCAATTTAATTGCACACTGGCAACGTTTACATCATGTGGCTACCATCGGCTGCTTTTGCTGTTGCTGCTGCTGCTGCTGCTGCGGCTGCGGCTGCTGCTTCTGGCCAAAAACAGCAACTGGCAGCGAAGGTGTAGGATGTGGCTCACATATACAGCTAAACAGATACAGTCGCATGCAGCGCGTCTAAAATAAACTGTGGCAAAAAATTTATAGTCCAACCAAAAACAAAGCAAAAATGTGCGCATTGCTAATTGCGTCTAATTTTAAACAGAGAGTGGGATCGGCCGAGGGAGAGGGAGAGGCAGGGAAACGGAGCGCCAGAGCTGTACAGATCTGTACAGGCTGTGTTACAGCAGCGACGATGACGGCGACGCCAGCGTAACAGTGGCAGCGACGCCCACGCGCCAGACGCTGCCCTGCTAGCAACAGCGTAGCGTAGCAGCAGCAGCAGCCCCATGTATGTAACTAAAAATAACAGCAAAAGAGAGCGCAGCCCACAGAGAGGCAGAAAGAAAGAGAGATAGAGAGAGCGATTAAAATGCTATAAAATGTAAAATGCGCGTGAGACGCGTTAAACGCAATGCAACTATTATTATAATTGTTTCTTGGTGTTGGTGTTGTTGTTGTTGTTGTTGTTGCTGTTGCTTGTTGCACTTAGTTGTTTTTCTTTTTTTTTGTGATTTTGGCAACAACAATAAAAATGTTTTCTTCTTCTTCCCCCTCCTGTTGTTGTTGCTCAAGTATTTTATTACTCATTAACGTAACGACGCATTTTGGGCCAACGGCGCCGCGGCCGCCGCCGTCGCTGACGTCGCCACAGAGTTCAATAAGGGGGAGGGCGAGGTTGCGGGGTGCAGCCGCGCAGTTTGCTGCTGGTTTCGCGTCAGCAAAAAAAAAATTAAAAGAAATAACAAAAAAAAAAACAACGGCAGACGTTCTAAATTTAGCAACAGGTAAAAGCTCAAAACAAACGGTTTTATTTATCTCTTTTTTTCAATTTTTTTTTGTTATTTTTTTAGGGTGGGGAAGCAGCTTTATAAGGGATCGCGTGATGCGGAAAAGGAGAAATGAAGAAAGAAAAAGAAAGAGAAATGAAACTGGTTCAACAAAAGGCAGCTATTATTCCGTTATTTTTCACCTAAATACAGTTTTTATATCCTTGTTTTGCTTATATTCTATTAAAATAAACAGAAGAAATTCTTAATTTCTAGTTATTATAATAAGTTGGTGCCGTTATTTCAGCGCAAAAGAATTTTTATGATTTTATGCAAATAAATGAAGAACTTTTTTCAGTGGTTCCGTTATTAAAGCAGAAATATTTTATAATTTAATTAATTGTCGATTTTGACCCTTATAAAGAACCGTACTTTTCTATATAATTAAAATCTTATTTATTTTTTGTTTTGTTTCTAATATTCTAATATAAAATAAAGGATTCTTTGTTCCTAATATTTAATCTCTTATAAGAATATCTTATAAAACTATCTCCTATAGAAATTCTCATTAAAGCGAATTATTATCTCTTCCTCTTTGGATCCTGTGTTAATTTTGAATGTTTTTTTTCCTGATTTTTCCCGCATTTAATACAGAAAATTTAGACTGTCAGACAAAAGATTTCCTCTATTATTTTCTATTTAAATTCTCGTTAAAACGGAACAGAAACGTTATCCTTTGAAACTGAAGCAAACTTCAGAGTTTGCAGTTTTAATCTCTTCCTATTTGGATCCTTTACTCAGGAGTCATTTTAAGGATCAGTCTACCATTTTTCTCTTGACTTTTCGACTTCAGGAACGTGTTTCCTTCTATGAAAGTCAGGTTTTATAAAGTCAACAGAGCCAGGTTATTTGGTAAATAATCTCAAAGTTTCCGTACAAATATTAAAGGCAAGTCCAATTTCTCGGAAAGATGGAAGAAACCCTTTCACAACCCATTCCCTTTCCCATTTCCATTCCCATTCCCACTCCCAGTGGTCTGGCACAGTAGCTACTGAGCCTTTATCAGCAAAAACGCCTCCTTTGGCAAGTGAAAGGATTTAAACGCTCCTGTTACTGGGTACTGCTCCTGGTAGCGCTGGACTTAGTTGCGACCGCGTTAATTAAATCCGCTTTGGACACGCTCTGGCCAAAAAGGGTTTGCGAAAGGATTAAAGCGCAACGCAATGGTCAGGTACGCGGGTTTTCTATTAACAGGATGATCATGCACATCAAAGGGCTAAAACCACACACCCATAAAACTGCTCGTGCAACAATGGCAACACGCGTCCAAAGGACTTACAGGAAGGACTCTTCTATCTTCTATCTCTTTGGCCTACACCACAGCCCGTTCATCAGGCATCAACTCTTCCGTTTATTGCACCCTTTCGAGCCGAGCTGCTTTTTACCTAAAGGCAGCGGGTTGAGGACGAGGTCCTCTGGCCGTGACGTGTTTGTTTATTTGCCATAAAAGGATTATGGGCGTGGGCAGGTAAAGGCTTCTGCTGCTGTTGGTTTAGGGTTAGGGTTATACGACCGCACGCCCCTCTCTCAGCCGCAGTTAACCCGTTGAGAACCAAGTGATCGATAGAGTCCGCTCTGCCTCTCTTTACTATGAAATCCCGCTTCTCTCTCTCGCCGTTAACGCGTATTTTTCTTCCGCTTTTTCTCAGTTTTCCTGGTAGTATCTTGTACTACGCGTATCATCAGTTTTTACTAAAAAAGTCAACTGTTGCCTCATAAAAGTTGCGTAGAGTTGCGTAAAAAACGAACGTAGTTCCGAGTAAAAGGCAGAAAAAAAACCTTTGGTTGACAACAAATTGCATAAAAAATGATTTTTCACTTACAGCATTTATGGTGAGGAGTTCGCTAAAAAAACAAAAAAAAACAGTATAATATAAAAAACAGACGACTCGTCTAACCCGCTTCAAGGTGAGGGAGAGGATGGATTCGAGAGGGCTAACAAAAGCGCAACATGCAGAAGGATTTTATGGTTTTATTTAGGGTTATTTATGGTCCTACTACTCGCTTGCCTCAATGCCAAATCAATTGGCGTGCAAACGTCAACTCGTCAGGGAGAAATAACTCTCTCTCTCTCCGCCAATCTTGACTGTTTACCTGTGCCACGAAGGAGTAAATAGCCGCAGCCGAAAGAGTTCTCATTTACCTGAGCAGACTCGCGCCGAAAGAGGTTTTGCAGAGGGATAGAGTTTAGAGTTTCCACGGATTAGCTGGCTGGTTGGCTGGTTGGTTGGTTGGTTGGTTGGGTTAGGGGTTAGGGGTTAGGTTTTATGAGCACGTCACGCTAATGTCCCTAACGCGTCCTTGATGAATCGCTGGCTATCCGATTCGCAAAGAGTTTTTACGACACGCAACAGGCAAGCCGAAGCCTGAATCCTTGCCAATTTCCGGGAATATTATTTGCGTGGCTAACACATTTGGCCAAAATGCTACTAGCCAACGCCAGAGGGCGCTGTGCATGCATAATTTTTGTTGTTGCTGTTGTTTTCTTTTTTATCTCAAATCGCTTTGGGCCTCAAAGGCGGCCGACTTAATTCGGGGTATAATTTTTTGATACCGTTAGACAGCAGCTGCCGCCTGCCTGCCTGCCTGCCCGCCTGCCCGACGATAATCTACATAAATATTTGCCTAATGACAGGATGTCTTCCCAACAAAAAAAAAAAAACCTTTGGAAAGAGTTTCCCACAGCCTCCGTTTTCGCTCGCTCTTCTCTCGAGTGGGCGTCCAAGAAAAAAGGCTAAGAAATGCCATTAAAAAAAAGGAAGAATCAACTGCTTCATGTACGTATGTACATATATATATATATATAGATCGGTTGAGGTGCTAAAAATGTTTTACGAGTCTCAACAAATCGTGACCAGACTCAGCCACCAGCAACCAGAGTCCGAGCCAGGCCCAGAGCCCGGCGCAGACCCAGGCCCAGACCCTGGGACCAGAGCCCATGTCGAACCTGGCTACAAAGAGCTTAAGCGTAGACAGAAGGTGTTGAGCATATAAAACAAGGCAACAAAACAAAAAGAAGTTAACAACAAAGAAGATCAAAGAAAGCTCCTGATCTCAACGAATCAGCAATATCCTTACCGAGTTCGAGATCTTAAATATTAAAAATATGATAGGAAAAGATGGAAATGTTATATGGCCAACAAAGCTCTTTGAACCAAGCGAGGTTCGGGCTTGAATCAAGTTTTGAACCGAATCTTTTCAGTTCAGTCTTCATTCAGCAGAATGATCTTTCCTCGAACCGAATCCTTCCCTTTGGTTCTAACTGCTGAAGAAACTTGGAATAAACTTTACATTGGAATAGAACTTTAGAGGTCTCTTTCCATTTTCATTGATAGTCACAAAGATCAGCGCATAGCTAAAGCTATTTATGCCAAGTGTAGGGTATCTACAGCTACAAACTACACGGGAATCGCGTGCAAAAGAAGCTCCAAAGAAATCGACTGTGGCATCGATCATAAATGCTGAAAAGAATGGAAATGGGAATGCGAACGGGAACGGGAAAGGGAACGGGAACGGGAATGGGAATGGGAATGAGAATGGGAATAAACAAGAGTTGGAGCTGAGCCGGTTGGGCTTCACATTGCATGCACTATTGAACTTTTTGAATGAAACCGACAGGCTTCAGCAATAACAGCAGCAACAGCAGCAGCAGCAGCAGCAGCAGCAACACCAGCAACACCAGCAACAACAGCAACAACCAGTTGAAGTAACAACATGAGCAGTCAGGCGTTTTTCTTTTTGTGCTGTGAGCCAACGGCGACTTGTAATTTACACTCCTCAGCGCTGGGGTGGCGTTGCCCCAAGATGTATCCACAATCCACAATCCCCAATCCCCAAGCAAGCAGCATCGTCACAGCGGGCAGCATGTCACGATAGTCGGAGTCGTCGTTGGAGTTGCTGCAGTTGGAGCGAGATCATGCCCGGCGATTACCTAAACGCAGCAGCCGCAGCCGCAGTAGTTGGAGAGGAGTTGGGGCTCATAGAGATCCTTGAGCTGCGGCTGCATAAATTATAATATGAGGGGCTGACCGGTTGCTGGCGTCGCTGGCTGCTGCTGCTGCTGCTGCTGCTGCTGGCACACTTATTGCGCAAAGAAAAAAAATAAGAAGAAGAAGATGAAGAAAAAACAAGGCAGCGCGCTCCACGAAGCATGGCAAAGAGCTGGTCTCCAATCTGCAGAGGCTGTGGCCACAGAGGTTGGGCCAGTGGATTGGTGGATTGGGTCGCAACGTAGTCGACGTCGCGCCGGCGCATTGTTTTCATTTTATGGAGATTAACATTCTGCGTCTGCCAACGCCGACGCCGCCGTCGCCGCCTTCGACTGATATCAGCATCTGACAAGCATCCAAGCATCGAAGCATCCGCTGTCCGCAGTCCGCCGTCCGCCGTCCGCCGTCCGCTGTGCGCTGTGCGCTGTCCGCTGCCGCTGCAATAACTTGGCTGCAGTTTTTTTTCCCCTTTTTTTTATTGATGCCCTTCAAAAAAAATAAAAGGGTTATGTTCAGCTGGTCAAGCGGTTTGTGCAGCAATCTTTAACATAAAAAAGAATAATAAAAATAAATAAATAAATTTAATTAAATTCAATCAATTAAAAAGTGATATTAAAGGATATTACAAATGAATAAATTACTTTCTTGGAGGAACAATATTTAATTCTTAAAAAGAATTTCCCTTCTCTTTCGCTACGCTCAGCCTTTTCTTGCGAGGATTAGGAAAAACCCAGGCAAACCATTAATAAGAATAGAGGCATAAAGGGGTGAAAGGAATGAGGGAAGATATATTGAAGGATATATGAATGATCTGCGCTTGCGTGAGGAGGTATTTTATATTTATAGGAAAGAAATTTGAGAAAAGAGAGGTAAAATTTTCATTCAGGATTCAAGTCGCAGCAAAATTAGAATCTTTTCAATTCCACAGACTGAGAATTAATTACGTTTAAAGAGTATTTAAAATGCAGCACTTGAAAATCTTCAATTCTTTAGTTTATTCTGTTGTTTTTTCTACCTTACCGATTTTACTTGTTTTTCATTTCGGCAAGTCACGACCCGCGTAATGAGCCAACTGAGGAGACTGAGGCTTTGAGACCGAAGATCTGAGACTCCATGGACCGGGACTGAGGCTTATGATCTTCTCTGCTCCTCTCTACTCTCCTCTTCTCTTCTGCTTTGTTGCTGCAAAAGGAAGTCGCATACGAAAGAAGAAACAAAAATGTTAATTTTTCTCATTGGGCAATGTGCCGATAATTAACCTCGTTGGGTGTTACGACTGCTCCACGCTGCTCCATGCTGCTCCATGAAAAATGATTGAAAAATTGAAATTGAATTTATGACTGAAATTCAATTTATATATGACGATAATCGGAACGAATAAAGTTAGACATGGCTTAAACCCCCTCTCAAACAAGTTAACATAAGTCTATAGAAAAGATTTATAAAGAAACTGTTAAGATTTCAGCTGAAATTAGCCTTTCTCTTGAATTTTTCACTTGGTAGAAAATTAACTTTTGGTTATAGACGTATGCCATATTCTTTTTTTTTATGAGCCGAGCTGTGTGTTGTTTAAGCCTTTAACTTTTTAGCCACAATTTTTCCGCAAACTGATTTTTCACGCTCTCCCTGCGAGTGTTCCCTTTGTTTCTCTTCCCCGCCATCCGCAAAAAACATTTGACTTTTCGGCTTTTCATCTTAAAAAATAAAATTAACAAAACCAAAAAAAAAACACCAATTATTTTCGAACCCTTCAAGGCTGCCTGTTTTTTAAGCCTTTCTGAAATTAGTAAGGAAAAATTATACTACACTTCGAAATCAAAGCGAATTCTGCGAAAAAGCAGCTCTAAAATTCTAAAAAACTTATTTTTTTCTAAAAAACAGGCGCAGTTCTGCGAACTACATAAAAAAATAGCTATTATTCTAGTGATATTTACAACTTGCGAGTTGGTTAAAAAAGAGTTGAGAGCAGTGGAAAAAGGCTTAAAAAAACGGAACGGAACCTAGCCAAAAAAAGGACGAGTCGAGCAGAGCAGCAGGCACAACAAAGGCAACAAAAGGATGCAAAGCCGTAAAAAATTGCAACCGCAACAAAAGCCAGAAAAAAAAGGTTGCAAGGCTTGAAAGGATTGGCAAGGACACTGGCTGGCCCAGGCTCAGTTCAGTTCAGCTCGGGTCGGGTCGGGTTAAAAAACGAAAGTCAACTCTTCGGCCGAGTGGAACAAAAGCAGCGCGCGCATTACACATTATTAGCCAGGAGACTAGAGACGATGAAAAAAGGATGTGGCATGTGGCATGTGGTATAAGGCTTGAGGCAAGCGGAAGAGAATGAGAATGAGAATGAGATTGAGGACGAGGTATGAGGTGTAAGTCATAAAAACGCGGAGCGTGTGCGCAAATATTCCTTGAGAATGGTCAAGGTTGGCAAACTGGAAAAGGATGCTAATCCTTCATTTTCGAGTATTTGCCAATGTGTTTCGCCAATATTTTGATTTCGAAAATAAACAATACGCCCACAGAGCGACCGAAATGAACTGAACCGTAACTCTGAACCGGGTTCAGGTCAGTTTGGAAGGATTAGTCGCGTTTAACCATGACGATTTCCAGCGAATCCCTTAACTCGCTGGGCGTTCTGTTAGGCAAAGGATTACGGCCCATTTCGACCATAATTAGAGACAACAAGTTGTAAAGCCATTTAATAGAAATACTACGGACAAACAGACAGACAGACAGTCAGACCAATATCTGAGCCTTGGTTTCCCAAACCTTTTACGGACACGTCAAGATGCCAAATCAAAAGTTAAATGAAATATCATTCGGCTCTAATACCTCAGGCTCACTCTCACTCTCAGTCTCTTTGCTCTCCTTATCCTTCCGCTGCTGCTTCTCCTCTCCAAGGACACTTCTATGTAAATTTACAAAAATACTGCACCAATTTTTTGCTACACTTTTTCCCATAAAAGTAATTCCCGAAAAAATTCCGAAAGGGTTTCGAAATCATCCACAAAGACTCAGCACGTAGCGCTCTCCTTTTTTAACGATGCCGCATTGTGCGTTTTTTGTCTAAACCGAACCAGTTCTAGTTCGGTTCGGTTTGTTGTTAAACGAACCCTTTCCTGGAACTACTAGGGATTTTTTCTATTCTTTTTTTTTTTTTTTGTCGACTGGTTTTGCTACGCTTTGAGGCAACTTTTTGTTGCGCCTACGCGGAAATTCTTTAGACCAATTCTTTTCGGCTTAAACGAAGACGTTTTTATAACATTTCCTCTGTTTAACATTTTAATTGTAGCAGTTTACGGCTGCCGCTTTTGCCTGAAATTGAAATGGCAGCGAAAGTGTTGACAAACTAAATTGAGTTAAGTGAAATTTTGACCGGGCCCAGGTTGATCTATTGTCTATGGCTCTGACGGCTGGCGGCTAGCGGCTGGCTGCTGGCTCTGGCTATGGTTAGTTTGTCATTAGCTAAGGTCAAAGTTGATCATTAACCGAGAAGGGTAAAAGGCAAACTGTGACTAGTTAGAAACGAGAGTAAAAGTAGGGCATGGCCCATCTTGGCCAGGATTATATGGCACTTACAACATGGGTTCTACAGCTAACCGAAGAGCAGCAAACCTCAAAGCCTTCCAGACTTTCAGGACTCTAAGGATTTAGCAGTAAGATGGCTTAAAAAACTGCCAGATATTTGTAGCTATTCAGTTGAATAATCACAATCGAAACAAGCTACGTTTGTCTGTCTGTCTGTCCGCTTGTTGCTATCAAAAAACTCTGCTGGCCTACACCCTGCTCCTTGTTGCTTATAGCCCTCTCCTTACCAGCTTGTTTTGCACCCTGAACTAAGCAGTTCCTCAGCATAATTGTAGCTAGTTTTAGCAGTTTTTTTTTTCGCTAGTTATACAAAATTGATCCATTAATCCCGCTTCAAATGCAGCTTTTGCACTTGAAGTGGGATACGTGCTGCAATGTGCATTTTCAGAACTTTGTTTTTCTCTTTCTCAGTTGTTTTTTTTATGTTTTTTTTGTACCTTGTTGTATAAGTGGGAACATGCGATAAGAAGTGGGGCGCTTTGAGTTTCAGTTTCAGTTTCAGTTTCAATTTCAATTTCTGTTTCAGTTTCAATTTCAACCAAAACAAAGCGAACGCGCATGCAACTGACATTGGCCAGAAGCGTGTCACAGACAGAGAGAGAGAGTGAGAGAGAGAGAGGGCAGAGAATCGAACGATTGATTCACCTGGTTACCCACACCTGATTCCCCACCTGATTTTCCAGCTGTGGAAGCGCTGACTTGTAGCTTGTCATTAGCTTTCGACTGTTGCTGTGTGTGAAGCCATTAAAAACAATAATAAATGATTCGACAATTCGACAAACCTTGGAATTGGAATCGAGAATTGACAAAAAAAAACTGAAAAAAACTGAAAAAAATTTACATATACTCGAAGTTTTTCGTAATCAATGAGCTGCTACTCGTTTCACGCAACTGCAACTCGATTTGTCCGGCTGATTAATGCGGCCTTTCAACGGGTAACAGGGTATTCCATGCCTTAATAACCCATTCCGTTCCAGTTCCACTTCCACTTCCCGTTCCCATTCCCGTTCCCATTCCCGTGGCCGAGGTCGAAATCGGAGTTCGAATTGGAGTCTGTTGAAATTGGGCAGGGGGCGAAAAGCATCCATCTTAATTGGCGACAATTGTTGGTTTGTTGGTTTGTTGGCTTGCCAGCTGCTCCTTTGCTTTTCCTTTTTTCCTCTTTTCTGTCTTTTAATGATTCCCCCTCAATAAAGCCCGAAAAAAACCCACAAAAAGGTCTGTGATAATTAGGAATTGGCCTGGGAATGCAGCTCATTTGCTCAGCCTCAGTTGGAGTTGGAGTCGGGGTCGGAGCTGCTGTTGCAGTTGCAGAAAAAAGTGGTTTAAAGTGGAGCGAAAGCTAAATCAATTAATTCACATTTCAAAAATAAACTTCAGAGTTTATATTATCATCAATTTAATGTAGGATTTTAAGTAGTCGCGATAAGGAATCAAGTTCGATTATCAGCTCCAAGAAGCTCCTGCCTTCCTCGAGCCTCCAGCGCAGCTTTGATTAATTGCAATTGAAAGTCAGCCGAGAGAAAGGGAGAGCGAAGGAGAGGCTGGAACTGGTTCCCCTCTGGTTACGTTCTGGTTACCTTTTGGTTAGCTGTCGACCCGTTAATGTTGCCAACTTAATCGCACTCGCTTGATAATGTTGTTTACGAGTTCTGGCGGCAAAACGATTCCAGGCATCTCTCAGAGGCAATAATTAATGAGGGTTAATTAAAAACGATGCCGAACTGTGAACTGTGCTGTGCTGTGCTGTGTCCTTGAGTCATGGCCTAAAACGCTGCCAACGATGAAAATCCAGGCGTCTAATGAGCCCAAATAAAACCAAACAAAAAAAGTCAGCTAAAACTATTTCAACGGGCGATTTTTGCGTAAAATCTCTCAAGGTAATCGACCTACGACACATAAAAAGGACACGCAAAATTCTTACGTAAGTAGGCAAAAATATCCTCCTACCATTTTGTATAAATATTTTTATGAGCGGTCTCATAAATTTATTTTTTTCTCGCTTTCCGAAAGAAGAATGAAAACGCGCTCTCAATGTTCTGATCTCGTTCCAGAACCGCCTCGCGGCATGACATAATTTTGCCTCATTTATTCTTCTTCCAAGGACCTCTCAGGCAGGCAGCTCAGCTCAGCTCGCAGGACCAAGCACAGCACGTGACAAAAAAACTGAAGAAAAATGAAAAGAAAAAATAAACGTAAAATAAAATCTGTTAATCTGTCTGTTTTTAACGTGAATTTCGCAGGTCATCGCTGCTGCTTGGCCAAAAGCGATTTTTGCATTTTCTGAATTTCCTTAAATTTTCTAAGTGTTCCCATTTTTTGGTCTAATTATTTTTTATGAGTCCACCAGAGACAGAATCCGCGACGCACTCCGTCTGCGGCCAGCCGCATTCCGCACTCTCCCTGTGCGAATCTGAGCGAATTCCTTTTGTTTTCATTCCATTTTTGATTTTTTTACTTTGTTTTTGGCCTTTTTTCCCAGCCCGCTGTTCTTTTTTTGTGGCTTAGCCGAGTTGTTTGTCATTTTTAGTTTTGCATTTCAGTTTACAACTCGCCCAACGACCCAATTTTTACCTAATAATTGTTCTACTTATTGTGGTTTACTTGGCGCAGGTTTTTTGTTCTATTTTTTCCCATTTTTCTTCTTTTTTTTTGGTAGGTAGAATTTCAGTCTATAGGAAATCTCTAGGCGCGTGGCTGCAGCTATAAAGGCCAATTCAATTATTTCATTGAATCAAGTTTAATTGAATGAATCGGCTTGGCTCTCAGCAGCCCCTTTTTATTCTTTCCAATTTGACCTAATCTTCTATCTAATTTCCTAATCTTTTATGGGAAATTAGAGAAATTTTGGTTTAATTTTCCAGCCCTTCTTGCCCCGCTTCGAGCCAGAATTTTCCAAAAGAGATTTAAGCCCTAAATCACCCCGAAGAGAGCACAATTAAAAGCTAAATGCTTAGAGCCTGGAATGAAGTATTGGCTTACAGCGAAAAAGTCTAGGACTACAGGGAAAAAAGTGGTTTTATTTTTGATTTGCGAGTTCATTATACCCTTACTAATGATAGAGTATATATATATATATATATATATAAGGTGATATAAGAACAGCTAAGAATTAAACACTTAGGAACTAATTTCTGTTTTTGTTGGCCTTGAAAGAGCGGGAATCTGTGCTGTGTCGAATTAGATATGCTCCGACAGCAGCAGAATTCAGTGGAATTCAAGCTGAAATCCCGCTCCATTTTCAAGTGCTAAAAAGGGTTTCACCGAGCAGCTGTTTGCAGTCCATAATTGAAGCATTCCTTCGGTAATTGGTGGCGATTTTTTATGCCCAACGCATAAATTAACACCAGACGAAGTTGGACTCGGAGCTGGAGCCACGGAGATGCCTCAACAGATTTGTGTAATTGCAGAGAATTCGCAGAGTTTTTGGGTGCCAATGAAATTGTTTTTGTAATCGGACTTCTTTGCGTTTTAATATGTCCTAAGCCGAAGTTGGAGGCTCCAAGCTTCAAGCTCGAAGCTGGAAGATTATAAGGTTCGGTCAACAGGCAATTTAGTGTTTTGGGTCAGAAAGAAGCCGCGTTTATATGTTAATTTTGTGCCGACTTCTTGGCCAACGTTTTGTACCTCATTAGAGCGGCGAAAGCGCGTTTACAAGTGTTAAATTGGCCAAATTATGGGTTGTTAACAGGATATAAAAGTAAAAGTGTCTGTCTACAGAGCCTTGAAAAGCCAACAACCAAAAACTGAATGCACCAGATTGCAGAGCATCCACAACAGAGTCTTCCCAGTCCTCCAGTCCTCCAGTCTTCCAGCAGGTGCCACAAGTGCCCCTAATGGCAGTCAATTCAATTTGGGGTACCGAAAAAAGCCAAAAAAACAGGAGGAGAAAAAAAAGAACCTACAATGCATAAAGAAAATGATGTTTTTAATACCGTATTGATGTTTAAATTAATGGTTTCATACGAAAAAAAAAGAGCTAAAAATGCTAAAATGAGTATCTAAATATTAAACGTATCGCTATAAATATCGATATGAACTCGCATTTATTTATAGTTTAAAGTCTGCATGTGAAACGATATCTATAAATAAATAATTTCTTAAAAGAGTCCAGAAATAAATTATTCTGTTTAGCGGCTATTTGCGATCCCATAATGACGCAGTACTTTAAGCAATTTCAGAATTAATTACCCAGATAAGTCTATTTTATTTGGGTTTTAAAGAGGTTTTGTTAGAGTAAGCAAAAGATTGCTTTAAATAGCCAAAAAAAAAAGCTATTTAACAAGATGTATAAAGATGCCATAAAACTAGCCTCTTTATAGGCCTAAAGCTAATTGAATTGATCATTATGAAAATGATTTCAAGTGACGCAGAAGTTTAGCCGTAAATATCAACTAAAATTTAGCTCTAAAAGCAGCCTTAAAAAAACCTCTTTAGCCTTTTTTAAAGGCGTCAAAGTAATTGAATGGTTCGTTATGATGCTTCAGGTAAAAATCGCCCATCTGGCTTGTATAAAAAGATACAAATCTAGCCTTTTTTCGGGGCTAGGGTAACTGAATTAATCATTGAATGAATTAAATAAAATGGAGAGTTTTATATCGAAAAGTGTCTGATTTCCGCTCTGAAAACGCTGCTATCTCTATCGCACATCCGCTGCCAGATCAGTCAAAGATTATAATAACTTTGCAGCTGGTAAACCTTGAATAAATTTAACTTTAACTTTAACTTGAAGTTTAAGTTTAACTTGAAGTTTAACTAGAACAAGATCGCATTCCATATTAATGCTTCTGTTTCTGTCAACAGGATACAAAAGTAAAAGTTAGCAGGTGTCATCAGAATTCAGAATTTTGTGGCTGGAGGAGGAAGAGTGGGAGAGGTGGGAGAGCAGAGGAGCAGTGGAGCAGTGGAGGGGGAACTGTGCTCTGCCCAAGGCTTTCCTTTTGTTTATCCAACAACCAACAGCCAACAACTGACAACTGATTTATTCAGAAAATGAAGGAAAAAAATGCAAATGCAAATGCAACTTCAAATGCTAATTGCGGCGACGGTCAAAGACACACGAATCACGACGACGACGACGACGACGACGACGGAGACGACTCCAGAGACAACACCCCGTCTTCCAAAGCAGAAGACAGTTCATCACATTTGAATCCAATGATGAGCGGAGTTGGAGGCTCTGCTAAGTGCGCATGTGCAGAGACCACTCGTACACTCAGCGAAAAGAAGCTGGCTAATTCTTGGCTAAGTCAAAACTTGGCCTAAATTGTGTAAACATAATTTTCTTTATGAATATTATTTATTCATTTTATTCAAGATTGAATCACATATGGGCAGCATGAATATTTCTTCAGAGAACTCCTAACAACTATCTTCTTTCTTCTTTTCTCTAAGTGCAGCGGCCGAGTCGCCAGAGTCGCATACTTTGGATGAAGAGCTGGAAGTGGTGGAAGCGGTGGTGGAGCTGGAGGCCGGTTGCTCATTCATATGCAAATCTTGTGGTGACCACAAATGAAATGCCAACACGCAAAAATGCAAAGAGAGCATCGAATTGCAAATTATGGCACGGCGTCCCACAGACGGAGCCCTTCCTTCCATCCTCTCCGCTCCGCTGCTGCTGCTGCTACTGCTGTTGACAAAGCTTCGCCTGAATAATTCTGTTGTTAGATAGTTGATGGAGCCTCTGTTCCAGAGCCAAAGTCAGAGGCTAAAGCGCGTGCCCGTGGCTCCAACTTCCGCTGCTGCTGCTGCCTGCTGCCTCCTCCCTGCTCCCTGCTCCCTGCTGCCTGCTGCCCATGCGTGACTCTATCTACAAAGCGTGGCCATGGCCACCATCCGTGAGATTTTTGTAAACAAATCCCAGAAGCATAATGAGGATGATGACGAGAACGAAGCGTTGCCAGGATTCTCCAGGGCCACTACGTTGGTTACCAACGCGTTGCTCCATTAGCATAATACACAGGAGTCCCGCCGCAAAGAAAATGACAAGGATGCTCAACTCAGAGCTGAGCCCTTCCCCAACGGATGTACGCTTGATTATGATGTCGACTTTTCTGCTGCTGCTGTTAAGAATGGAATTTGGATGGCTGAGAGTTGAGTTGCACTCAGCGAAAAATTTAAAAATTATTTTTAAAAAAAATCAAGTAAAATTGGAATAGAACGAACCAGCTTTCGATTGAACCCTTAACGAGAGACTGAACTCAATAATTCCTGAAACACATCAAGTTAACTCAAAGATTGAAATATCAACGACTACTGGATTAAATCCTACGTTTTGTTGAGGAGCCAAAGAAAATGCTGATAGAGTCAACTTAAAGCCAAATATGAAATATGAAGTCAAACCTTCTTCGCATCTAAGGCCCACTTTTATTCTCTCAGTGTGAAGCTGGGATTTCGACTGCGACTTAGACTTGTGACTGGCACAGCTACTGGTTCCCCTGCTGCCACTGCCTCTGCAGAAGCTGACATTAATCACTTTTCTGTTTAAGTCTTAAGCAAACAGCGCGCGACTGACGCCAGTTGGACGACGGACGAGTCTTCCACTCGAAGACTGAGAACGCGCAGCAGTCGGGGAGAGAAACGGAGACGGCGACGGCGACGCAGAAGGAGTCGGAGTCGAACAACCAAAACGGTGGCTATCAAAATAGTTTTATACACGTTCCAGCCCACCCAAATGGACAAATGGCTAAATGGACAACTGGCATTCCTTTCCCGACTACCGACGACCGACGACCGACTACCGACTACCAGTCCCAATGTTTGTGAGATCACGATCACGCGCTTCGCTACCTTTTTGCCTTTGTCCCTGTGCAAATGTTTATTCAAGACGATGCCCAATCCCAGATGAAGATCTGATCCTAAGTAGCCAAAAAAGGATTTGCCTGTCGCCGCGTTAATGTGCATGCAAACAAGCGTGATTCGGCAATTGTCTGAGAAGGAGAAGGAGACAGACAAATAGAAATAGAGGAACTGAGGCTTAGCTCGAGGTGTAGATCCATTAGCTACCCAAGAAGCAGTCACACAAGTGTTCCTGTGTGGCCCTAGCTCTGCAGTTTGCTAGAAATTCTCTCCCTCTCTCCCTCTCTCTCTCTCTCTGTGTGTGGGAGTGCCGCGAGCAGAGATATCTTAGCTCCGGGAATCGATAAGTCATATTGTATCTAACACTTCAGTGAGATGTTCAAATTTGCTTTCTAGGAGCAGTTTAGTTCAGCCCAATTCCTGCGACGGTTCCAAAGTCAATATTGAAAGAGTATTTTGATAGGATCCAGGAGGAGTTACCACAAACCTCTGGCTGCAGAGTATCTGCTAGTCGAGCAAACCAGTTAACACTTACAGCTATAATTAATCAAAAGGAAGAGCATCAATTGATCTGCTTGAATGAAGCTTTCTCCTGAAGGTCGTTTGGGAACTACTCGTAATTTCCCTCAGCTAATGCGCCCCATATTTGGTCACGTTTCTCTCATAGAAGAAGAACAGTCCGAATACTCAGAAATCTCTGAAGGCTGACGTCAAACCATGGCGTAGACGTAGTCTTCGTCGTAGTCTTAATTGTAGTTGTAGTCGTAGAGCCCCTTGCTAATTTGCCTGTCAGTCCATTGCGAGAGTCCATTGATTAACACAGCAGAAAAAAAAAAAAGCGTTGGAAAAGATTTGCTGAATGAATGTGTGAGGCGAAAAACGAGCGACTGGTACGGGAATCTGTGCATGCTCCGGCGGGAGAGGAGGCGGGCATTGGGTAGGGGGCAACCTGGGGGCGTATAGCAAAATAGCAGCTGCGGTTTAGAGATCTGTTTTTTGTTTTTTTTGTTTTTTGGTTTATGAATTTTCAGTCACATGAGCAGAAAGCACTGAGGTAAACATTCAGGGAAGCGTACGTGGAACGGAAACGTGCGTCAGACTCTCATCGTGGTGTTCGTATGCACGAACCGTGTTTCTCTCAGAGATTTGGACGCGTGGCCTCTCAGCTGACGTTGACATTACCTATATATATATATTTTTATATATATTTATATGTTTTTTATAAAATAAAATACTTTACACTAATTGCACTTACGCACGAAATGGCGTTTAACCTTCGCGCAGGATTAAAGCTAAAATCCCAGCCTGAAGCGTAGCTACAGCTTAACAGTAGTTAAGCGATCGTTTAAAGGTTTCAGCCAGGTTTTTGTTTTTCTCTGCTTTTTTTTGTACAATTTTTCAATGCGAAACAGCGCTTAAAATGCGATCAGCGCTGCCAGATAATGTCTGGCGATATGGCACTGGCACTGGCACTGGCTATGGCAGCGCAGCGCAGCATCCCAAGCCCGAGCTCAGCGCGAGTCGGAGTCTCAGGGATTGGGCTGGGGGGCACCTGTGTTCGCGCGATGAATTGCCAGATAAAGAAAAAGGAGCGGGCCAACGGCAAACGTAACGCGTCAAGGTTGCCTGGCATTGGCCAGGCCAACAACAGGCCAACAACAGGCGAACAACGGCCAACAAGTCGTTGGCTTTGGCAACACGCGACAATGAATTTCGCATATGTCACAGCCCGAAGACTCAGGAGACGGTTGGAGGCGTCCCATGTAAACAGACAGCCAAACAGACGGACGGACAGACAGACCCATAAAAGATGCAGCAGCAGCAGCAGCTGAAAAGCCGCTTAAATGCTGCAGTGCTTTTTATATATTTCTTTTTTTTGTGGCTCTGACACTGCAGCACAATCACTTTTATTTGGGAATTGTTGCGCTACACTGCCAAACGTGGAGTCCATGCGACTAGGCAGACTCCTTTTAATATTCCCCACTAATTAAACAGGAAACTTTGAGGGGAAGGGTATTGAATGAAGAGGCTAAATTTGAAGTCTAGAAAGAGTATTTACTTTGGAGAATTCCAAGTAAATATTTATGTGATTTTTGAGAGAACAAAAGATTGTTTTAAAATTATGATTTCAGTTTCTAAATGGCCAAAACTGTAGCTATGGGCGTAGCTCATTGGCGGGGTCAGCAATGCCGAAGCTGACACAATTTTGTGGCTATCCTTGGCAGCCAGAGATGAGAATGAATGCCCGTATATTCGCATATATTCGTTTATATTCGTTTATATTCGAATATTCGGTATGCTCGTAATACCCCGAATATTGGAATATATTCCCCTCGCAGCGGCAATAAGCGGCGATCACAATAAATGCCAAGCATCGATGGCTTTTACAGCATTACGCACAGATATTGGATAATTTTTTTGGCATGTCTGTGCAATTACCTTTATGTTTATGCGATTTCGCCAGGCAGCAGCCAAAAAAAAGAGAAGAAATATATAAAAAAAATATATAAAATGAATATAGAAGACAATGGCAACAGGTGGTCACTCACTTAGCCTTATCCTGCCGCCAAAAAAAGAGGCAACAAGCGAGCGAAAAAAAGGCCAAGAGATAACTATATAACTGGCAATTGGCGGCGGCATTTGCCAAATTGGACGCTGATTGCAGGCGATTTGGAAGGAGCTTTGAAGCCGCCTAATAATCCTTAATTTAATGCATGAACAGCGGAAATGACACCATCAATGGATCAGTCAAAGCAGCAGCTAAGCAGCCAAGGAGCTAAGGAGCTAAGGATCTGCTGGCTTTCGCAGCACGTGCGTCAAAAATTGCTAATCAGCGGAAATTGCAGAATGCAGTTGGCTCGTCTTGGCGAGGGGCTGGGCGGTGCCGGAGGGGCACGTGTAAAAGAAAAAATTCAAAAAATAAATAACAAATTCTGGCTGTTATTTTTGGCAAAATGCGAGTTGCCAGATCTCAAATCTGGCCAAAACGCCAGCGCGAAAAACAAATCAAAGGCAAGTTCACGCGTCATCGCCAGGCGGCCAGGCGGCCAGGCAGCCAGGCGGCCAGCAGCAGGCCATACACACGCCCACGCCTCGGCGATCGAGCGAGGGGCTAGGAGGCCCGAAATTTCTTCTTTTTTTTTTTTTTTTTTAATTTATATATTTTATTTTCCTTTATTTTTCTTCGTTTTTTTCGTTTTTTTTGACGGCCCCCGTCGCATTGACGTCATTGACGTGCTGCAAAAGAATTTGTTTTTCGTTCGTGAAAAATATTTGTGCGTTTCTGCGGTCTTTTATAATACTTATAAGTAGTATTTTTATAGGGTACAATTGGGTACTATAATTTTCTTATGATGTTTGCCCACCCAGCCCCGCCCCTGGCCCCAAGCCCCGAACTATCTGCTATCTTCTTTTTATGCTGTTCTCTCCCTTTCCCTTCCTTTTTTTGTTTGGTATCTTTATGATGAAACTCTCTATGGATTCTATTTGGCTTATATATGGCACCCCTGATGACGCATTCGGCTGAGAAATTCCATAAAAACTGCTAACCAAATTTCCATTTATCAAAAAAAAACTAATAAAATTAAACTAAGGCAAAGTTTCCCTATCAAAAAGACAACCGACTAACCAAATTTGCATAGCTAAAAAATATTTAAATTAAAATTAAATTAAGAATAAAATCACGTTTAAAAAACTTTGAAAGTGATGCAAAGTTTCCATGTCAAAAATAAGCCACTCACAAGGTTTAAGTGGATTTTCCCAGCTTCAGCTTATTTTAATAACTTTTCTACTTATTTTTTTAAGTATTTATTTAATATTTTATACTAAATAATAAAGAAGTTTATCTAATTTATTTTAATAAATTATATTTTTACGCCCGATTAAAATCGTATCGAAAATATGATTAAACAGAAAGTTGATCTGTCTTTATTATTATAATTCTTTTAGTGGAATATTTTAAATTCTGTTTATTTATTTATTATTATATTATTTATTATTTATTTATTATTTATTATATTATTAATGTGTTTATTTTATATTATTTTTATTATATTTACTGCGCTTAAAAACAATCGTTAAATATTAGTTAAAAACTGAAAGGCAGATCGTTTTTTAAACTTATATTTATATATTTTATGCTGCAGCTTTTAAGCTTAGGTAAATATTAATAATAAATTACTAAATATTAATTAAAATTAAGTAAAAATTAAATTTAATAATAGCTCTAGACTTTGGAGCCGTAGCATTGGCAGAGGTGAAGAAATAAATACACAGAAATAGGAACAATTAGATAGGGTCTTCGAGTTCTGCTGTTTATTGAGCTGCCTATTGTTTTTAGTGATTATCGGGGCCTACACATATATATATATATAGAGATATATACAAATATCTGTATATATATGTATGATCGTTTGGGCAGCCATAACGAAAGATCATTTTTGTGTACATATTTTGTTCAGGTTGTCTGCTGACGCCTTTGTGGCATTGTCTGGGCCCAGATCTTTTGGGCCAACAATTGTTCGATTATTTGGTTCTGCTTTGGCGTCGGCTTCTGCTTCTGCTTCTGCTTATTGCCAATTTTAGCAGGCCCGGGGTGATCGTCATCACCTGGTTCTGGAGCTTTATGTACATATCTCTCTGGATGGATGCCTTGTTGGCCTGTTTAGAATCAGTCGTTTTAAACGCGTCATTGGCGCACGTCAGTCGCCTCTCTGCCAAGATCAGAGATCCCACAGAGATCCAATGGTTCGGGGGGGGGGGGTTGAGGATTGAGCCGTGTGGGGGCGACTGCTGCTGCTGCTGTTGCCAACTATTTTTAGCCATGAGACGAGCCGCTGAAGTATTTTTGGTCATCAGTTCAAAAACAAGCGGACGGTGTTGAACGACGGACAGTTTTATTTTTCCAACAAATTATTTATACACAAAAATCATCGCATGGAATTATTTATAAATGGCTGCGAGACGACCTTGTTATTGTTATTGTTGCTCAAAATTATTATTGTTGTTGTCGTTGTTGCTGTTGCTGTTGCTCTTGTTGCTGTTCTGGTTACTTGGAGCTCGAAGCACGCCACACGAAAAGCGTCCTTCACCCTCAATTATTCTACGGCCATAAATGCCAGCGAAATATGCGCATACCAAATAAACCACAGAGAAACACACACACACACACGCACACCCACACACACCCACACACACACACACACACACACACACACACAATTTTTGTGGGGGTGAAGACTGTAAACATATATTGACTGCATGAGACTGTCACAGCGGGGCGAAGGGCAGGCGAATTCATTAAATTTCCCCTTTTATTGAATGCCAAATGCTAGACAAAAAAACTAATACAGTTATATAACCAGCCAGGAAAGGCCTTTCCAAGATTGGATGCTGCCTATGGCAGCTATACGAGTTGGGGATCTGATCCTAATCGACTTAGAAACCACAATCCCTCATCTGACTTAAGATAACTGAGGCAACAAAGAAGTTTGCCAAGCAACAGCCTTTAGACCGATTGTTCCAATGGCTTTAGCTATAGCATATAGCAAGCTGATCTACATAATTTTTAGTTGGCCAAGAGAATTTATATTTTAACAACCAACTTGTTCAATTTCATTAACTTGGCTTGAGAAAACAATAAGTTTTCCATACAAACACTTTTGTTCCGATTGTATAGAAACTATAAGATATAGTTGCTCGATCCGGTCTGTTCCAACTTGCATATGTGGAAAAAGAGGACTGTCTGCCGAATTTCATATAACTAGCTCATATTGCACAGAAGCAGTCAGACGGACAGACAGACGGACGGACAGACAGACCGACAGAGAGGCGGATGAACAGACGGACTTAGCTCTATCGGCTATAGAATTGGCGAAGCCATCTTTAAGCCTTTAAAAGGGACATTAGTTTATATCCGCTTGTAGAACGATTTATTCTAAGGCTTTTCATAAAATATTGAATATATTTATGGGATTTACGAGTAGAAAGAACCGCCCTCGCCTAGCACTCCAGACAGAGACGAGCATGGAATGCTTTCAATAATAATAAATAATAAAGCAGAATAGACAGGATTTCTGTGGTCATCCGATGTAAATAAAATTGATGAATAACAAAAATTGTTGTAAATAATTGGAAAGATATCTGAGAGATACGAATGAGGAAATATTTGCTTAGCGGGCGCATTCCAGGTGCAAAAATAAATAAATAAATAAATACGCAATAATTCAGTTTGTGTTTTTCGCTTAGGTAGATCATTTTTATGAGAGACCTCAATTCAGCTGTCTGTCCGACTGTCGCGTCCGATTGTCCGATTGTCCGACTGGTCGACTGTCCGACTGTCCGGCTGTCCCGTCTGTCCTTTTGTCGAGGTTTTTATGAGCTAGCAGCGAGCCACTGTAGCCGCTCGGCTATTGCATAACATTGCGTTTTAGCCAGGTTTTTGGAAGAGCCGAATTTTGACCTTAGGCCAAAAATAATATCATAAGCGAGAGCAGAGCCAGAACAATGGCTGCAGAGCACTGGAATTAGGGCTGTGTGGCATCATAAAGTAGGTGTGTGTGTGTGTGTGTGTGTGTGTGTGTGTGTGTGTGCAGGGCAATACGCCTGTGTATGTGTGGGCATAGAGATGTGTAGGTAAATCACAGTGGCTGTCTAAAGTATTCAACACCTCTGCGTCGACACATCGAGTTTCCTGTGGCTCATGCATAAATGCAAAAGGCAGGTGAATAAATTCACACTCTATTCTCCAATTCTCCATTCTCAATTCTCAATTCTGAATTCGAAATTGTTCTCTAACGGTAGCCACATCCGTCTGGCTGTATTTTAATTGCCAGGACAAGGAAAAACAAAGAAGTAGCAAGAAAAAAAAGAAGGAAAGATAAAAAAAAAAAAAAAAAAATAGAAACTCAATTCTCGCTTCATTAGCAATTTCAATACAGGTAGCTTCTCTCTGTGTGCTCTATGCTCTATCTCATCCCTTGACAATTATTTCCGGCGTTTTTCTAGCTTCAAAAGAATTGTGCCTGCTTATCAAGATTGCCTTTCGGTTCACGCCCACTCAACTGCTCTCGAGGAGCAGTGTAAAAATCTGTAACCAAAAAAAGATCATTTCGTTGGCATCTAGTTAGCCCGCCTCGTCCTCGTCCTCGTCCTCATCCTCGTCCGCATCCTCATCATATCCTTGGTTGCTGCGGTATGTCCACTTGTGTTGTCTCAGACAGCCGACCAGCTGTGCAGCGCTTTGGGGGGTGTAACAACTCTCCTTTTTCTTCTGCTGGACTACACGTGTTTGCCCTGACCACCAGAGTTCCTCTGCCAGGGACGCTGGAGCGGCACACGGACAGACTCACGATTCTTGCTTGTCGGCACAAAAGTGACGATTAAAGTGAAGCCCAGCAGAATGCAGCAGCAGCAGCAGCAGCAAAAAAATGAATAAAAATGTGTGTTCCACTTGAGTCTGCACGACTAGCAGATACTCTGTAAAAAGCATCTACTTTGGGCAGCTGCATACAAGACTCGAGCCTCTCAGCCTTTATATACTCTTTATATTACCACGAGAAAGGGGGAATAGTAAGCGCATCCATTCGGTCTATCCTTAGCTGATTAACGAAGCTTTCGGAAGCGTGTTATACCCTTTTTAAGGCACACGAAAGGGTGCAGGGTATGAAGTATATAAAAAAGGCAGCAAGAAGAATAACAAAACGTTAAAACAAAATTAATACCAAGACAGGCAGTCGTAAAAAACTGAGACTGCGACCGGGCAAAGCCGTGATCCTTTATGGCCCCGCACGAAGCAGCCTCAGCCGCAGCCGCAGTCGCCGTTGCCGTCGCCGTCACAAAGATTGAGCAGCGAGATTTCAAAAGGAGGCGCGTGATCGCCATCAAAATGCTCGTGAAGGCAATTTAAATTGCTGAGGCAGAAGCTGACGCTGAAAAGTTCGACTTGGAGTTGGAGTTGGAGTTGGAGTTGGGATATGGAAGCTGGAAGCGCGTGGAACTTTCAAATCCCAGGCCCCAGAACCTGTCTCTTAGCAGAGCGAAGAGAGAAGAGAGAAGAGAAGAGCGAGAAGAGCAGAGAATCTGAGAGCCTGTCACTCGCGTGTGCTGAGTGTTGAAAAATTTGGCATTCGTCTGTTATTTATAACATTGAAGAGCTGCCCCTCTGTCCACCCGTCTGTCTGTCCGTCTGTCTGTCTGTCCATGGAAACTGACGACAGAAAGAAAGAAACGCGCCACAGGCATTAAAAGAAGTCAAGGTTGCATCTAGGCAACAGCAGCAGCAACTATGTCTCTCCGTCCGTCCGTCTGTCTGTCTGTCTGTCCCGTAGCAGGCAGCTTGCTGCGGTGTTAGTTTATAAATTGTTGCATGGATTTACCACTAAATTGCAGCCGATAATTTGCTGGGAAATATTTTGAGAATTAAAAATAAACCAAAATAATAATTGCGCCGGCAAATGCGCTGTGCAATTTCAGTCATTTTATTAAAAAAAAAAACCGATGCAAATGTCTAAAATTTGGAACCAGCTTCGGCTTGGTGGCTCGAACCCAATGGAAAGCTTTCGGTTCGGTTCGTGGAACATTTCGAGGAGTCTTTGCCTATCGGTTTATTTTAAGATCGAAATTTTGTTTCAGTTCATCTTTATTTAAAAACTGGTTTTACATACTATTAAAAATTTTTGTTCTTCAAAATTCTGGCTTAAAGAATTTTCATTTCAAGAAAACAATTCAGTTAAATATTGTCAGTTTCATTTGTAAGCATTCATTTAAAAAAGTGCGCGCCATACTTTTTAAAATTTGACAACACTGTTTGCTGTAAGACACAAGCTGGTTGCTATATCTGATAACTCATTATACAGCTTAACAGTCTGGCAGCGCTGTGCGTTGTTAGCCGTCCAAAGCTGAATTATATATAACTGCAGTAATTGTCGTTAAGAAATTTAAATAAGATGATTTATGTTAGTGCTTTAAGAGAACTTTCGGAATTATTAATTAATGTTGCAAGTAACACAACAAAAAAAAAAAGGGGGAAACTTTCGCGCTGTTTATCTTCGCTGCTTGGTTTCTTGGTAGCAAATTATAAGAATTCACATTTCGAATTTTATTAACGCAAACAAGCATTAATATTAACTTTATTTTCACTTCTCGACTCTTGAGACTTGAATCATATAATTACAGTATAGCAGCAGCCACAGCAGCCACAGCAGCAGCGGCAGCAGAGAGCAGCAGCTGGTTCTGCTTGAGCATTTTGAGTGATGGACTGGAGCTGTCCAAAGAAATCAGCGCAAATTGGCATCAAAACAAATATTTGCCTGAGGTGGCAGCCAAAGCTCAGCCCTCCAATCCAATGCCTAATGACAGGATGAACACTGTGATCCTCAGCAGCAGCTAAGAAAACAGACACATTTGGACACGGCTTCAGGCACCTTTTCACACCATCAAAAGAAAGGAGACAAGAAGAACGACCACGAAATACTCTACACTCAACTCTAAGGTGGTCTAAAGTTGATTTTTTTCCATCAATTGACAGGCAGACAAACATGGCTTGAGCGTTACCTCTAGTAATGCTGACCAAGAATATATATATATAAATATTTGGTATCAGCAATGAATCCTTCTGCCTGTTACAAGCGCTTGACACAAACCAAGTATACCCTTAGCTGGCAGGGTATGCAAAAAAGAAGAGGAGCAATTCTGGAAGTGGCTGAGTGCTGGGTGCGATGTGGCACACCTTTTTGGCTACAGCTTGTTGACTGTGTGTCAATTCTGGGAATGTCAGTTGGCCCGAAGACTCTGAATGGGTAAAGAAAGGGGAGCAGCAGGGGAGGATTACCCGGGAGACAGGCAATAAAACGTTGCACCAAATTAGCGCTTTATTGCGTGTTTGTTTGGCTACAGAAGGTGAAGAGGATTCAAGCAGAAAAGGTAACACTTCAGCGCCTGCTGACTTTTAGTACACTGAGAGAAAATAATACAAATAAAAAGAAAGAAATATTTAAGCTTAGCTGCTGGAATAAATGAAACAAATCAAACACTCAATTTTGTAGCAGTCTCGAGAGAGAGAGAAAGCCTAGAGCCGAAGCCTCTGCCTAATTTTAAAAGTTTCGCTGCTTTTCGATCCATTTTCTCTCAGTGCAGCGAAGCCGTTAGGTTCTTGTTAAGACCCCAAATACCAAAATTGAGGCCCGCAGCGTTAATGGATTAAAGAAAACAGAAACAACAGTTGCAATTTTCTCTTATAATCATATAATTTGTGTAAGCTTTTATTGACATTTCAAGCACCTGCAAGAGTGGGTTATTCGTTTCGTTTCTTTTCGTTTCGTTTCGTTTCGCTTCTTTATTTTATCACAACTATTTACACGTCGTTTCCTTAGAGGTTTTTATAGCTCAGCTATCGTCCCAGGTGTCGTCGTCTACCATATTTGTAGGCTATTTTTGGCGCCACTTGCACCTTATCACATTTTAGTCTGCTTGGATTGGTTCCAGATTCGGTTCCAGTTTCCAGTCGGGGGTAAGGCCAGCGTAATGCATATATACTTATATATATAAGTGCAACTGATGCATCCGTTTAAGCCAGGCATTGCGGGGTATAGACAGTGGCTAGCGAATCCCAGCCACAGTCGGCCAATTGATGAGCTCGCTGTGGATTCCAGTCCAGGCCACAGACGAATTCCGTGTGATGCGCATTAATTTCCTGTGCGGCTTGGCCACGCTCAAGGTCCCAGATTCTAGAGAAAGTCATTTATTCTATATAGATCAGAGCTGTTATAGGTTATCAATTGATTACTTACCTCGTGGTGAAATCATAGTTTGCTGAAGCCAACACCGTTGCCGAGTGTGGTGAACAGGCCAGACGTCTGACAGCGAATTCCCCCGAGTACAGCTCAAAGATAGGTGTCCTCATCTTGCGTAAATCCCAACCATGAATAAGACCATCCGATCCTCCAGTGAGCAATACGTTCCTATCGAAATGACTCCAGTCACAGGAGAGGGCCTCACTTGCATGCGCCTCGATGCTCATCAGGGGTTTACCTGTAAAATCAAGAGAATTCCATAAGTTTAAATGCCCATCGGTACTTACGCTGGCAAAGAGATTCGCTATCAATGGCGAATACTTTGCACAATAAATCAAATCATTGTGTCCCACAAACGTCGTGATGGAGTTCTGCCTGTTGCAATCCCACAGCTTCAATGTACAGTCCCAACTGGCCGAGAGCAGAGTATGATAATTCCACTTTTCACCCCAATCCAGACTATAAATCTCATTCTTGTGTTCCTGCAAGCATAGCAGCGGCTGTTTGGGCGTTTGCTCTGTCAGCGCTGATTCCACATCTAATCCTGACCAGATTTGCAGCGAACCATCCCCGGAGGCAGTGGCTGCAATATCTGCGGCATATGGACACCAGGCCACATCGAACAGACCATCCGACCACTCCAGACGGCACAGCTCTGTCAGCTTCTGTGCATCATCATCTATGGAGCTCTGGGCAAGCATAAACAATGAACCACCGCCAGCAAGACCGTACAATTGACTGCAAAATCAAATGAATTAAATAAAATAATATTATTTACAATAATGATAACTAACCTGGTAGCCAGCAGCATATGATTAGCCTCGAAAGGCGAGAAGCGCAGGCTATAGCCATGACGATCGGTTGTGGTGTGTGTCTGTGCTTGCATGGTTTATGTCTTTGCTGAAAACGTTAGGAAAAGCTGAAAGAAAAATAGAAAAGAGTTTTTCAAATTAACAATAAAGATATTAATTAAGTAATAAAAGAGTTGCCTTTTATTCTTTACTAAAGCTTCATTCAATGCTGATTTCGTTGAGGGAATAAAAAACACTTTAAAAAACTGCTGTTCGTTTTGAATTGTTTTTTAAAGGCTTAACTATTCCAGCGAAGTAGGCAGTAAATGCTGAAATATATTTTTATCAGTGTAGACCAGCCTAATTAAGGATTAGGCGTTGGAAAAGCGTAATTAAGCCACTTTAGTCTAAACTTTCTGAGCCGAAGTCTAAACGGTTTCAGAATTTCCAAAAGAAATGAGTTTCCAACTGAATATAGCAACAAGACGAGCTGTGCCTGGACTGCGGTCTAAATATAGTCACATAATTCCAGTTTCCGCAATAGAAATAAATCAATATATTGAATATTTTAAATCTAGCACGTTGCCTGAGTGCTCCAGAAACTTGTGAGGTTTCCCTGGAAGTATCTGAACCATTTTAACAGAAATGCGTAAAACATGTTGCGTAAAATTGGCAAACATTTTCTTTGGGATGTGGTGCGGGCCAGTCAAACGCTAATCCTCGATAGAACTGACTTATTTAACACTGTAGACAGCTGGACAGCTGAGACCTGAGCAGAACAGACAGACGGACAGAGGAACAAACAATTTGAGTGACCTCGCACGAGGTCGCAAAACGCTACTTGACATTAGCCAATTTGTCTCAGGGAATCGGAATGGGGCAAAAGAAAGAAAATAGAATCGAGAGAAACTGCGCAACAGAACACGTTGACTGCATAACGGGCAAATCCATTTAGTGGACGGACGCACTGAAACCCCCCAATGGACAGGGCCAGGCCAAAGGTATATAAGCAGGTTGCCTAGTACGACGGTTTTGCATTTTCCTCCATCAACGAAGAGCTGCAAACGTTCCAAGCGCGAAAAGAAAACCTAGAACTTAGTATCTAAAAAAAGTATCTCGTTAAAGTTCAAACTAAGCTATCAGGATGGTTGTCTCCGTGAAGGTCTTCAAAAAGGCCACACCCAACGGAAAGGTTACCTTCTATTTGGGTCGCCGTGACTTCATCGATCACTTGGATTACTGTGATCCTGTTGATGGGGTTATCGTTGTTGAACCGGAGTATCTAAAGAATCGCAAAGTATTTGGCCAGTTGGCCACCACCTATCGCTATGGACGCGAGGAGGATGAAGTTATGGGGGTCAAATTCTCGAAGGAGCTTATCCTATCACGGGAACAAATTGTGCCCATGACTAATCCCAACATGGAAATGACGCCCATGCAGGAGAAGCTTGTACGCAAGCTGGGCAGCAATGCCCATCCCTTTACCTTCCATTTCCCACCCAATTCGCCCAGCTCTGTAACGCTGCAGCAGGAGGGCGATGATATGGGCAAGCCCCTGGGCGTGGAGTACACCATTCGCGCCTATGTTGCTGACTCGGAGGATGACCGTCAGCACAAGCGCAGCATGGTCAGTCTGGTCATCAAGAAACTGCAGTATGCTCCATTGAATCGTGGCCAACGTTTGCCCAGCTCGCTGGTCAGCAAGGGCTTCACCTTCTCCAATGGCAAGATTAGTCTGGAGGTGACTCTAGATCGTGAGATCTACTATCATGGCGAGAAGACTGCTGCTACGGTACAGGTCTCCAACAACTCGAAGAAATCGGTGAAGAGCATCAAGTGCTTCATTGTGCAGCACACCGAGATCACCATGGTGAATGCCCAATTCAGCAAGCATGTGGCACAACTGGAGACCAAGGAGGGCTGCCCCATTACACCCGGTGCCAATCTGACCAAGACCTTCTATTTGATTCCATTGGCTGCTAACAACAAGGATCGTCATGGTGAGACTAACACAAACTCGTAATTCTCTGCAGGATTTGGATTATAAGTAACTTCCTTTAATATTCCTCTAGGCATTGCACTCGATGGCCACTTGAAGGATGAGGATGTCAACTTGGCCTCTTCGACCATGGTGCAGGAGGGAAAATCCACTGGCGATGCCTGTGGTATTGTCATCTCCTACTCGGTGCGCATTAAGTTGAACTGTGGCACACTGGGCGGCGAAATGCAAACGGATGTGCCCTTCAAGCTATTGCAGCCGGCACCTGGTAAGCCATATCGAAAGGTCTGCAATGAACAGCTCTAAGAAAAGGGTTTTCTTTCCATTCCAAAATTTAGGCACCATCGAGAAGAAGCGCTCGAATGCCATGAAGAAAATGAAGTCCATTGAGCAGCATCGCGGTGTCAAGGGTTATTACCAGGACGACGACGATAATATTGTATTCGAGGACTTCGCCAAGATGCGCATGAATAATGTTAACATGGCTGATTAGTCCGCTCTCTAAGCTCTTTGATCCCTGGCATTGTTGTGAACAGAAAACAAAAAAAGATGAAGAATATCTACCGTATCGAAAGCACTGAAAACTTGTTGCAGCAGTCTCATCGAGGCCACAATCTTTGTATTATAACCGATTATATATACATATATATATATATGAATTTTTTTTTTTTTTGTTGAAATGTTGAACCGACCTCGTGTCCTTATATTAATTATAAATGTGTTATGGCTTATCTAACAGAAAAACTTACTTAGCTTTCCACTGCGTTTTTTAATCCAAATTACGAAGAGTAGAAATCGCTTTTGCAGTCTTTTGAGATTCTCAGAGAGAGATTTCTGGGAGTGCTTAGGCGTTGCTGAGGCTTTCAACTTCGGAAGTCGAATGAGCTCAGAAATTGCGCCGCACAGCGAGGAAGACAGCAGCTTTAGGGGTTGCTGCTGCTGACAGGGGGTTGTGCCATAGGTCGGCCAAGGAATAATATGCAACCCCTAATTTTCAGGATTGGAATAACCAATCAGGACTTGGGCATCTTTTTGGGCATGGCTGTTGCCTTCTCTAACGGTCATTGGGAAAAGAATGAATGTTTGTATGCTAAATAGTTAAGCTTTGAACTTGGGCATAGAATTGCGAGTGACCTTGGCTAAGGCCAGCTGGCTTGTCATCAGATCTCTGGGTCTCATCATCATCCTCATCCTCATCTCTCTCTCTCTGGCTTCCAGCTGGGCTCTAGTTTATATAATGCAACGTAACAGCTGGAACTTCAATTGGAACTGAAACATTGAACATTGCTTAATTGAGGGGATTGGGGCAGCAGCGTTGGATCGATTTCACACACCGCTGACTCCTGGGCTGACTTCCGGCATTGGTTTAATGTGGCCTGACCAAGCCAAGCCCCAAATCCAACCTATAAATGCCAATGCTGTTGTCAAAATGCAGCCACAAATTTGACAAGCTTGCAACGCGATGGAGCTGCAACTAAACCAACGAATCTCTTTGCATATTGCTCTATTAACTCTCACACAACTTTTCCTGCTGCCGCCAGCGCAAGCCCAACATTACTATGGGCATCCACACCACAGGCCACTGTACTATGATGTAGCTCCTCCGCCGCCGCCGCCACGCCTGCGCCGTTTGGAGTATGCTCCTCCACATTTTGTGGCCAGCTATGTGGCCACACCAGCCGCCCATTATCAACAGCAGACGCCCAACTTTCAGTTGATCAACTATAGACCCAACTATCAGCCCTTAGCCTTGGAATATCAACAGCAGCAACCACCACCACCACCACCACCACCACCACCACCACCTGCACCAGCTCAGCTCCAGCCCTCCATCTATCCGCAGCCCAGCGTGCAGTATCAACAGCGAGCCGCACCACATTCAGAGTTGGCCAAATATCGCTATGAGGGCAACTATTTGCCCATCCAGCAGCGTGTGGCGATTCCACCACAACTTCCACAGCTGCCACAGCGTCGCGTCGAGGAACAACTTTACAATGTGCCGCCAGCTCTCTTCACCAGCGATGTGTTGCATGTGGTGCCCTCCCGCACCGCAGCGCTAGCCACAGTTCAGCACCAGCAGCAGCAGCAACAACAGCAGCAACAGCACCAGCAGCAGCAGCAACATGTGGCACAGGCGGAACGTCCGCGTCGCTATGCACCAACCACACAGGATACAAATGCGGATGCGGATGCGGACGCGGATGCAGTGGCTGATGAATCTCAAAGACGCACTGAGAGAGCCGCAAAGGAGTCTAAATTTTTTCAGTAAGTTCAATCAAAGAGTTCAATTAGCCAAATTCATTCAAGGCTCGAACCAAAACAAAAACAAACCCGGAGAAATAATGGAGAATTTTCCATTTATTTGTACAGTGATATTTACATGAGATTTGACGGACCAACTGCCAGGAGTCATGGACATGTGCTCGAGCATCCCGAGGCGCAGGAGCGTCGCTTTGAATCGCAACGCGGCACAAATCGTTACAAGGGCGAGGTGGGTTCAAAGAGTGATCCGGCTATAAAACCAAGTTCCTGCTCATTAATTAAGGCTTATTTATTTCAGGTTATCTGGACGGATCGCCGAGGGGGTCACGGCGAACACCGTTGGGATTTGGCACAAGGAAAACTGTGAACTGTGAACTGTGAACTAAGCACAACATTTGCATATCTCATTTTCTGCACTCTTTCTCTCTATGCATCTGGTTTTTTTTTTGTTTTTTTGCTCTCTCTTTCTTTGAGTGTATATATATATATATATATAAATCGTGACTTTTCATAATTTTAGCGTATTATTTATTTAAAGGCAATGATTTGGCGTGAAATTTGAAAAGCCCAGGCAAAAGATTTGCATAAGAAAGCAGCCTCGTTCTCATCTCTTGTCATAGGTCAGCATTAGAAGAGCCTGGGAATTCTTAGATAATTTTCTCACGGCGGCCAAAAGTGGACAGTCCGGTTACACGACTTTTTCTTTGCTGTCATCGACCAGGCACTGGCCCATGGAAAAAGGTCAACTCGAAGGACTTGCGGCAGGACTATCCTTTAGCTATAAACTGGTTCTAGCCAATGACCCGAAATGTCCTGCAGTTGTACTTAGTTACAAGACAGTCAGTCCATCAGACAGCGAATGCGGGTCATATGCAAATTGACGATAGAGCACAAGTCCTTACAAGGAAGGGGTTGCAGCAGTCTTATCGGCTGCGCCGCTGCGTCGACTGCGTCGACTGCGACTGTCTCCTGATCATTGTAACGCCTTAAGGGTTGCAGGCTCATTTGCATATAATACTGAAATGCCTGTAAAGTGACACAAATGCCCCGGGCTACGAGCTACGAGCCACTAATGTCCAGTTATTATACTACGCGTATTACTATATGGCACAGCTGACCAAGTCACAAACCTGAGGATCAGCTTAAGATCAATATTAATGAGTCCTTGGCCTAGGAATTGGTATATGCTCGTAAATGTTATGTAAATGCGCCTTGCGCCTTGTTTAGGCAGTGGAGGCAGACATGCGGGTCTGTCTGTCTGTCTGTCTGTCAGTCAGTCATTTACTGTCCAGAACCGGTTCGATAAGGTCATCAGCGACAGTGTGATCGTCAGTGATAACCCTTGGCTCTCTCTCTTGGTTCTCACACTGTTTTTTAATAATTTATGCAAGGACATTGCAAAAGGACACTATTGCCACGATTGATGTGGCGTGAGTTCCTGTCTTCTCAAGGCGCAACCGGTTTGACCGGACCCAAGCTCTGCTGCTGGCGAGCATCTTGGGTGACCACGAGACATTCAGAGTTCTTGTGAGAACTTCCACATTAGGCTCGGCCTTTGTCAGCACCAAAAACAACTGGCCAAACGAGTTCCGGATTGTGTCTCCTATGGACGACTCTTACGCTTGCCAATTGTGGAAAGGGTTAACAAATTGATTTATGCGCAAATAAATTTGTTTACTTATCAGCCGCGTTCTCTTAAAATGGCCAGAGACAATTCGGAAGGATGTAGAGCGAAAGGACACTGCAATGGTCTGGCAGAAGAAATTTGGAATTTCTGTTGACAAGTTCTCAAGTGATAGACGAATATTCCAGCTGGAATCAACATTTTGAAGACTGATCGAGAATATATACTTCTTCTGGCCAGTGTCTAAAAATCAAACAACATATTCTTTAATAGATTTTTAATTAAATATTCTAAGCCAAAAAAAAGTCATACATTTCGTAGCGCATATCAAATAATTTTGAACGCTTGAACAATATATATATATATATATATATTCACTAAAATCTAATGAAAGTCGGTGAATGCCATGTAATCTATATAGATATGAATAATGTTATGAAAGCTGCCTGCTTATAGCTACATGGTCTTGCTGGGAACTTTCAAGAGGATACGAAGGATATCAGAGCCTCCTTATTGATATTGATGATACTGTTGCTGCTGCTGCTGCTGTTGCTGCTGATGCTGTTGATACTGCTGCTTGGCTGGAATGTATTCCTGGTTCGTCTTTTGGCCACCGTTGCGGAGCAGCTGCGATGGTGGTGGTGGAGTGGGAATCTTGACGACAATATCGGTGGGTTCGCGTATAACCTCTGCCTTGAAGCCCTCCTTGGGATCGGCTGTATATTTGACAGTGCGTATAAAACCATCCGAATCGACTACGGAGTAGCTGCCCTTGATAACTGAACCATCACGGATTTCCTTGCGATTCTGATAGTTGGTAAACTCATCGTCTTTCACATCAAATCCGAACTGATATGAGGAATTTTGCTGAAAATATACCAAGAAATCCATTTATATATATATATACGATCTAAAATTTCAAATGCGTAGCGCAAAGTGACCCAGTTTTTTGTTATTTGTTTTTCGGTTTTTGGACCACTTCACTCCATGGCAACCAATAAGCAACCAAATAAGCAACTTACATCATAAAGGTGGGTGCCCCAGTCTGAGGCTCAGGCCCAGTTCCCCTACCCGAGACTCTGGGACTGTACACGCACAAGTGAAAGTAATTTGGACTTGGCTTGCATATATTTAATGGTGCAGTCGATCGTTCAAGTGATCGCATGACTTATGCAACTACAGTCGAAATACCCTAACACGAATTACCATTCCAAGGAAATAGTATATCAGCTCTTTAACGGGAAGCTCGACTTCACCCAGAAATCTTTGGATAGCTTTGCACGTCATGTGCATTGAGGCCTGGCCAGGTATTTCTCGCTTTTCTGGCCTCCGGGTGGAGCATAAATTATGCACAAGGTTGAGGAAGCAGAGAGACCGCGAAGACTTTCAGCCGATCTCACAGTTCTAACTGGGTTAAGGTAAGGCCTCGGGGCGTGGTCTACAGCAATTGTTCTTGCTCTGACGTGGCCCAAAAACAAAAAAAATCTACAAAAAAAAAATGTGCAACGTGCAGCTACGAAAAATTGGAAAGGCAATTGGCAAAGCTTGTTTGAAAGCCGGTTCTAATGCGTGCACTGTCCACTCTTTGGTGCTGGGAGCCCACCACTACCAGTAAACGTATTCGGGTCTTATGGCCATATTTATATGGGTCGCATTTGAAAGTGATTGTAGGCTTGAATCTGGTCGTGACATGCCGCGTGACACTTTTATGGAGACTACTTTTACAGACTGCTAAAATAAAGATAAGAATGCAGTTATCTGCGCCCACTCAAAGGCCGAGTTGACTAATCTCCTTGCAGAACTTGCTCAATTTAGAGTAAAGTATCTGTGCGATTCCACTTTGGGCAGCTAAACAATAAGTAGATCCAAGCCAGGTTCTAAAAGTTTCAGCTCAGAATGTCCCTTAATCCCACCTTTTAAGTGTTGAGGGCTCTGCTGAGCAACATTTGAACAGGACTCCTTTTTGATCCACTTTTAAGAGTAGACCAATTCTTTTCTATATAATCCCTTCTCAGTTTAATGATCCCCTCTTGAAGTGGAGATTGCTCTCTTTTAGCTTATTCCTATCTGTATCTTCTCCAGCTTCAAGTAAGTAGCCAGCTCCTTGACCCTCATCAAGCTTAAAACTGCGACTTCAGCTCATCAATTCCCTTTCATCTTCAGCTTTCGCACTGCTCATCTGAGTGTTCTATTGACCTATCAGTGTCCTAACATATCTGGAAAGTTCCATAAACCTGTATAAGCTGTATTAAATTGCAGTTTCCGCATGAAAAGTCCATAAATAAACATGCGACTCTGGGAGTCAAATAGCAGAAAGGCCAATGCACATAGAGTCAGGGGAGATACTTATGGTCATGGCTATTTCCCAACATTAAGTGGGGAGTTAATGAACTCTATGGGAAAATCTCTCCACAGCTGCATGCTTCAATTGTAATTATGCGCTGGCAAACAATGTTGCTGCCGCTGCCGCTGCCGTTGCTGCTGCTGCTGCTGCTGCTGCAGCGAAGCGAAAAGGAAAGTGCGCGAAAGCTTCGACTCGAATTCGAACCCGTTATGGTCAACTTACATCATCGGGATACTGTTCCTCCTCCTCGGCCTGCTGCTGTTGCTGCTGCTGCAGTTGCTGTTGCTGTTGCAGCTTCTGTTGTCCTTTGCTGAGCTGCGGCGCCGAGGAGCTGCCTGGATAATTTTGCTGCAGGCGACGCGGCGGCGATGGAGCTGCCGAGGATAATGGTTGGCGATAGACGTTCTGCTGCGACTGCGATTGGTACTGTAAAAAGGAGAGGAGGAGAGCAGTTTGCCAGCAGCAATTAGTTACCTGCAGGACCTGATTGTTTAACGTCCGCAACCCACCTGAGGCTGTTGCAGATAATCTCTAACCGCTGGCGCCACATATCCTTGCTGCTGCTGTTGCTGTGCGCGTATTTGCTCTGAGACGGTATCCTTCAGCCTGATCTGTTGTCCTGCGCTAACATATTGCTGCGTTTGCTCTGAATTTTGCTCATAAATGGGTGTGCCATCGGATGGTTGCTGCTGCTGTTGCTGCAGCGATTGATAGTATTGACGCAAATAGGCGGGATCGACGCCCTGTTGCGCTTCAACGACTCCACAAATCGCGACCGTGGCCACCACGAGCAATAGTTGCTGCATTGTTATAGGGGGGTTGTTGTTGCTGTTGCTGCTGCTGTTGTTGCTGTACAATTACAATTACACTTCACTACACGTTTTGAGAAAAAAAAACGCGCACGTCCCACTCCAAGTCACAAAACTATCTGCGTTGTCTGCAAGCCCAAATTGCACTTTTATATCGACGATTGCTGAGCGCTGCCAGCAACTAGTTGTTGCTGTTGCCGCTGCTGCTGCTGCTGCAGAGAGGCAGCAACACCAACAGCAACAGCAACTCTCTACTCTAACGGCCAAGTGGAGCGTTAGCCGTTTGGCTGGTAGCCTCTTTTTTGATTTACAACAGCTGTTGGCTTACAACTAGTTGTCATTTCCGTTGCCATTATATCATGGGCAGCACAGCATTGTCTCTCCCTCTGTCTCGTCTCCATGTGTGTCTTCTCTTCGCCTGCATGGAGTACTCAGCTGATTTTCCAAGTTTTCCACCTCACCTCGACCTGTTGTTTCAGTGAAAATTGTTGCTCCAGTTACAGATTGGTTCATTTACATATATAAAAAAAAGCATTATATGTAAATCCGTCTCTTAACTATCAAAGCTATCTTTAAAGTTTACGAATTTCATGGAGTCTGTGATTAATGGAAAGGATTTATATTGTTTATATGATAAATATTTGCTATCCAAGCTGCAAACCGGTTCATAGCATCGGGTTAAAAGAGTTGATTATATTATTTCAATAAACCAAATCAATTTTCTATCTAACACTTTGGGTTCAGGAGTTTATAGTGCTGGTTCCCGATTATCACAAATTATTATCTATAAATATCCAAAGATACAAATTGGAATCGATATATAGTAGAATATACAGGATATATTCCGCCAAAGGAATGATCAATCATTAGTTTTAGGTACTTGGATTTCAGCTCCAATTTATTATATATTTCCAAAAGAAAACTTGAGTATTTTCCAACACAATTTCTGGAGCACCCTGTATGGCGCGTTGTGAGCTTTCGTTTTTCTTGGGGTGCTAAACCCTCCAGTTAAGAAATTGATATTGCATCTTTTTTCTTTCGGTTAGCAGTCGACTGATTTTTGGCAATTTATAAGAAACTTTCACAAATTTTCTTCATCTGAAATTAATAGCAGAGTATTCTCATTAATTTGATTGCTGTTAATGCAACACCTGGAAATGTTGGCTATTGCAGAAAACAACAAAAAGCAGAAGAAATAAACAACGAAATGTTATTCACTTTTGCATGTATATTATTAAATATTTGATGCAATTATTTGTGGATTTCGCTAGCTTAAGCATTGCCCCATTAGATCATCTGCTGCATCTCGCCTTTTGGCTTTAATGGGCTTATTAACATTATTAAACGCAGTTCAAGCCACAATTTATTGAATTTAACCCCGACAAGTGCAAAGGAGACCATTGTTTATGCAGATTGACCCAAATAGATGTTAAATCACAGCAAATTGGAAATCAAAACGTTTCGTTTCGTTTCGTTTTGTTTTTTCGCTTTGTCTTGCGATCCGTACTTGAATATTGTATCTGTATCTTTAGCTGTATCTTTAGCTGTCTCTGTATCTGTATCTGTATCGGTGCCTGTATCTGTATCTGTGTCTCTGTTGCGACCACGGCGCGCTGCGGTTGAATAGCTTCAAGAGATCTTTTGAGGTGATTGCCAAATATCTTTGCATTTAAGCCCTTTACACCAGAGCAGCGGCAAACAGTTGCCATGTGAACGTACTTACATATATCTAAATTAAACCTCAATAAAGCAATGGAGCCCCGCCCTGCTCAGCCCAGTAATAGCCGCCCACCCACGGCAAATGCGATATTTGTAATCGTCTCTAATGTGATTACTTAAGAGCACGTACGGTTCGAACAGTCGATCACAGTTACACGCCCCAGACTTACATTTAAACAGATTTGATGACACACATAAAGGAGGTTTTTTCGCCAAGGTCGTCGGATTATATTCATATATATATATATGTATATATAACAGATATATATCTGTTGTTTTACTATGATTTTTATGGCTTTTTTCGTCAGCCGTTGACCGTTTAATGGGGGCGCGCGATCACGGGTTACTTAGCCGTGAAGTGAAAGTACATACATTATGTGTAACAGGCAGACAAAATGTTATATGGCCGAGCTCTGTACAGATTGCAGTGAACACTGTACAGTGAACACACGTACAGCATACAAGTGTCTCAAATTAAACTGAAATTTATATACCGATCTCTGCCGCTGCTCATGTTGTTTGCATATAATTTCAATATAAATCTGTTTAATTGCCTGCATGATTGATGGATTTCAAAATCTCTTTTCAGCAGCGTCACGTTATGCAAAGTTTTCATTCGGCTACTTTATTCCAGATTTGGGGGAATGAAGTCATTAATTGAATACGAATATAGACGAATGCTGTAAGAAAACCCTTGCCTAGGTACATTTTTATATTTTATTGGATTAAAAATGTGATGGTATTTTTTTTAATGTTGTTTACATTTTAATGACTAGAACCACTCGCTGTTAACTTGCAGAGTTAACATAAAATGAACATTACATAAAGATAAAAGGATCTTCAACTAAAATGGTTATTATTGCACAAAAAAAAAAAAAAAAAAAATATAGAATAGAATATATGTATGTAGTTGAGAGCAATTAACTCAGCTATAGAGCAATTTTATATAGTAATATTTATAATAAGTTTTTATTTCATCTCCAATCAATTATCTGAGCCGATTCGTAATATATTTTAAGGTTTTGTTAGTTGCATATTTCTGTCGTTGTTTTTTTCTTTTGTTTTCTTTTTTTTGTTTGGCTTTTTATATAAATTATTCAATAAGTTAAATAAAGAATTTCATAAAAATCCGCTAAATTGTTTAAGCAACAGTTCTTAAGCTAGCAGCTGCTGTTGTTGTTCTTCTTCTTTCCAGCTGTTATTGCTGCTGTTGTTGTTGCTGACTGTTGTTGTAGTTGTTGTTGTTGTTGTTCCTGTTGTTGTTGTTGTTGTTGTTGTTGTTGTTGTTTAATAGTCAGTGGCACCAATAACGCTGTACATCAGACGATTGAAAGAGCCGCTCTGGCGTATATTTTCATCGTGGGTGTTTACCACCTGTTGAGGACCAATCAAAGAAATCGATTAACATGCGATTAACATACGTTTAACATACGTTTAACATTAAGGGCGTGCTGTTACTTACATTGTACGGCGGCCGGGATACTGGCGCTGATACTGGTTTCTGTAAGTGCATATCATTCGTATGTGTAAAGAAATTCGGAATTCATTAATTAAGTACAGACAAATGTTTAGCAAAAGAGTTCTACAGATTTTTATTTTTTTTACCGCATTTTTTACTTTAATGTTATGAGCGTGCTTCCTCTGTTAATAGCCCATTATTATATGTTAGATGCCAAAAAGTTGCTTTGTGATTTTTGGGAAAATATACACAGAGATGTGATTAATGTGATGCTGCAAGACTTGCAAATTCCATGACAAGTTATCAAAAACCAAGTTAGTTAGTATTCACTTTGGTCTGTTAGTTAATCATTACACTGCCTAACAGTACATTAACATAGCGGCTAGCTTAACATTCTGATAGGCATTGCGTAGAGACAAGGACACGTTTAAAAAGGACACAATTTATAAGTATATGCTGTGACTGTACATACTACAATAATTTTGTATTCGAGAGAGATAATATATATATATTTAAAGAGAGAGAGAGATTGTGATAAGTAGAGATAGAGAGAGAGAGAGAGAGAGCGCAATGAGAACTTGACAATCGAGCGATCTTGAGATATCTCACATCGAATTTTGAAACTTTGATATTTTGGTATTTATTTTGACAGTTTCGCGCGATCTTACCTTTCCTGGAACCAATCTATTTGGCTGATAGACCTTAGTCTGCACAGGTATGGTTACTTCCTGTGGCGAAGATTGGCCATAGCTGCTGTAGCCGCCCTCTTCTTGAATGGCTCTGTAGGTGTCGCTATTCCTTGGATCGTATTGGACAGTTTTCTTATAACTGTATGACGTATTTTGTTTTTTTTTTTTTTGTATTGAATTTTTGAATTTTTCAAGTATTTTGTTTTTGAGATCGTTGAAAGCGCCATTTTGTTTTTTGTATTTGGTTTAATCAGTCAAAATATTTGATGTTATGAAATTTTTAGAATATTTTAACGTTATTTCATTTGTTTTGTTTGGTTTGTTTTTGGTTAAGTTTCATACATATGTTTTTATATAAAATATATATGAATTTTAGAGGTTTTTTTTATACATCGGTTGAGTAGCGTGAGACAGAGTAGTGAGAGAGAATAGAAAGAAAAAAAAAACAGGATGTGCACAAAATACGTTAGAATTATTTTTGATTTTGTTGTAGTAGTTATTGTGTTCTAATCAAATGGGCAATAATTGTGTTCTTAGTTGTCTTAAAACTCGACACTTTTTCAAACAGTTTTTTAATATATGTAAATATGTAATAATTAAAAAAAGTCAACAAATTAAATCGCTTAAAGCTAATTATTAAAAGTAATTGTTTTTCATTTTAACAAAACTGCATAACAAAAATTGAAAATTAATAATTATATAGGGGTGAGTATTATAAATATAGTAGCTCTGGGTTCTTGGTTAGTCAGGTCTTCAATGTATTAAGGTTAATACTGGGGAAGTGTAGGAATTTGTGTTTTTTTTTTCTCTTTTTATTTTTTTTGTGTTGTCTTAGACACTTTTAACAGGGTAAAATTCAGCAAAATTCAGTAAACGTCTTTTAAATAAGTTTGTTAGTTTAATAGGAACTTTTAGGGGGGGACTTTTCGTCGGGCGGGGAACTAGTGGGCCAAGGACTTTGGGCAGGGTTCATTGCTCTAGTAAAAATTTGTTGTTTTTTGCTATTTCTTTATAAAAAAAAAAACGGTTATATTGTGATAATTTATTTTTGTTGATAGAGCTGCTGCAGTTGCTGCTGGCGCTGTTGTAGTTGTTGCTCTGCAAGTCGTTCTTTTTGCTTTTGTTGCTCCAGTATTTTACGTTTTTGTTCCAGGAAAGATAGATCGATGAAAATTCTAACATTAATCGTGCAGCTAAGTTCTAAACAGATTATGTCTAAATTGGTATATATTGGCTAGAGTACGAGTTTTGTGTTTTTTTTTTTTCGAGTATATGGTTTATATATTTTTATTGAGGTTATTAGGCATCTTATCCAATTATACTGTTTGGCTGCTTACAACTTAAGATATATATAGTATATATTTACAGCGTCTGTCCTAAGTATTGCTTCTCTTTACCTTCCACCAAATGCGCCACCTTTGCCATAATCTGCCATAAAGGATTCTAAATATAACACACGCTGGGCAACAACGAAAGCCTTGGAACACTGAATAAAACTCTGGTTTTTCTAGAGGTTCAATACGGGTGGTGGGGGATGGGGGGCCAAGTACGAGTCTACTGAGTATTTGTCTTCGTTTCGCATAGAGTTTTTACTTGCGATTGGATGCATAACCATATATAGATACATAAGATATAGGAACAGAACAGATATATATATATATATATACATATATAGAAGCATGCATTTTGTACTGTCTTATTGTGTCTGTGGAGGAGTACGAGTTGTGTATTGGATTTTGATATATAGGATTTAGACTTTACACAGGTTGCAGTTGTTGTGGCAGGGTATACAACAATTCGGTTAATTGACATAGTTCGACAGGCAGGATGACATACAAGAAGAGTATAGTTATGTATGTATATAATATGTACAGTGTACACATAGGGAATAAGGAACAGAGGAACAGAGGAACAGAGGAACAGAGTAAACATTCAAATAGGCCTCAAAAGTTTCTAGTCTCTAGAGAAACCGAATGCTTGGCTTCTTTATGTGTGCTTTCCAAGTTATATATATATATGTGCAATAAATCAATATCAATATCAATCCATTAAAATAAGTTTTATATATCAGGCTGTGCTCATATAAAAGATTACTTTTACCCGTCAAGTTTTGTTGGCAAAGGACGATGCAAAGGACTTTCCTTCAAGCGATAACTATCGCTTGTGGCAAAGCTACAACAATATACATAGAATATATATATATATATAGTATATAGATATATGTATGTATGTGGAGTATATATATATAGATAGTGTATATAGAGTAGAGCATATGTATATGTAGTGTGTGTATATATATAGTATATTTAAACATAGAGCATAGTAGTAAGACATACAACATCTATGAACTCCTTTGTCTTCTAGTTTTTTGTTTTTTGTTTTTTGTTTTTTGTTTGTTGTTGGTTGGGTTTTAGTAAATTTGGTTTTCGATTTTCGCCTATGGTTAGTGTATTAAGACTGCAACTAAGACTAAGAATATCTAGGAATATCATGTCTCGCTTTAAAATTAGTTTTAAGCTAAACTAGGCGCACTTTTGAGCTGCACAAAAAGATGTCACAAAAAAAAACTACGCAAATCAAAGTATTTTATTCAATTTCAAATCTCAAATTGTTGGTTAACAGCGTTTTCAAAATATTTTCAAAAATAATTGTTAGTGTATATTGTAATTGGTAAGCTTTTTGTTTTTTATTTCATTTTATTTATTTTTTTTTTTTTGTTTTGTCAGTTGAATTGAGCAATAAAAGAAGAACTCCAAGTGAGTGGATAAACTTACGGAACTGTTGTTCTGATGGTATCCTCAATGTTGTTGTTGGAGTATAGGCCAATTGGCGAGTTGAATTGCTTGTGGAAAACCTAGGGGATCACATGATTATTTAATAATAATATAAATAATAACTAGTCGACAAATGAATACCCTTGCAGAAGTTTTCATATAATTTTTTAGCTACAAAAGTTACTTTATTTTCGATCGTTTGTTCCTATGACTGCTAAAGGATATAGAGATTCGATTTGCCAGCATTATGAAAGAAAAGTTTTCCCTACAACAACTTTTGGTATATGTGTCTATGTATGAAGAAGACAGACAGATTGACAGAAGGACAGACAGATAGGCAGATGGACATGGCTATATTAACTCTCTGCAAGGGTAGAAGAGCATGAAGAAGTGTTGCGTTAATATACTCACTCTGCCAGTATCGGCATCCTGGCCAACAACCTTGTGCAGCATGGTATCGGCAACACGTTGCTTCATGATACTGTCATGGTAGTCGTGTCCGGGATGGGCGCGCACAGCTGGATTTGGGTAGTGTCTCAAGTATGAGTCTGTGGAGGGCGCATCCTTTTTCACTTTAGCACCGGGCAGCACCAGTGGAGTTGTTCGGTATGGCTGGCAAATAATAATAAATATAATGTTACATAAAATATAATCTATTCAATTCAGTGAAAATCTGGTTAAATTTATGATTTTGTTTATGCCAAAAACAATGTGCAAACATTTGGCAGTCTTACAAGCGAGTACAATCCAAATAAATAACATTATACAGCGTCAAAAATGTTTCTAGAACATTTCGCTATATATGCTTTATTACGCAGATAATGATCTTTTCAATGTATCTATGTATTTATCTATATCTATATCTATATCTATATATATGTATATATTCATTTTGTATAAACTTTATTTACCAAAATTCCATTTCATGTATAGAGAGCCGCGCGTCTATATACTTTAAAAATATCTCAGCGTAGCTGAGACTAATATTTATAGAAGCTTACGTAAGCGCTACGCTGTCTACGTCCAGCAAAATTTCATTTGTTGCTCGCTGGGTTTTTATTTTTGCTAGCAAACGCTGTGCGGCCACACGCAGTAAGTAATTTAATCTACGCGGTGACAATTTAAATTTGTGCGCCTAATGAGATCGAAATGCAACATTGGTTGTGCAGCGTTGCCAGACGCTGTAACGAAGACAGCTGATGGACACGCAGCTGACACAAGTTTCGCGCCTTTTGCTTACATTTTTCATTTGCTTTAACCCCCGCTTTGGTAATCAAGCGAAAAGGCAAAATTAATTGAAACTAAACAAAACTAAATTACATAGTTATTCAAATAAAAGTGCAAAAAAAAGTACAACAAATGGCAGCCGTACGCCGCTCCACACGCCTGAGCAGCATAAGCAAGTCTGCTGCAACAGCAACTGCTCCAACGACGTCGGCAGCGCTGCCGCAGTCAACGCCACGACGCTCAGAAATTTGGCGCAGAAGGCAACCGAAACAGCTCTCCGACAGCGAAGAGGAGGAGGAGAAGGATAACGATGATATTCTTAGTATAATTTCAGAGAATAACGAAAACAGCAACCTGTTGAATACAATGGACAAGATAAATAGACGTAAAACAAAACTAAATGAAGAAGAGCCAAAGACGCCACGCAGCAGCAAGAAAAACACCAAAAGAAATACAAAAACAACAACAGGCGCTGCATTAAGTAGTACGGCGCAACGCATAGATCCTAATATACGTGCCGCAAAGCCCTTGGATGGCGATAGCAGCAGCGAGAACGAGGAGGAGGAAGAGCACGTATCGCCACCAAAGCAGCGCAAGACACAGCCGCTGCCACAGCATTTAATTAGTCCCACACGACTTCTGGACAGGCTAAGCATAGATGAGCGCGAGGAACAGCCGGAGAAGCCCAACAAAATGCAGGAGCAGCAGCAGGTACTCCAGCCCTCGCCGCCACGTAATAAATATCAAAATGCGCGACGTGTGCTAAACAGCGCCGAGACAATTCATCTGCCAGGTCGCGAATCGGAGCTACAAGAGCTGCGCGAGTTTTTCACCAGCCATTTGGAGACACAAACCTCAGGCAGTCTCTATGTTTCCGGTCAGCCGGGGACGGGCAAAACCGCTTGTCTCTCTCTCCTGCTACGCGCACCAGAGTTTGCGGAGCGCTTGCAACGCGTCTACATCAATTGCACAAGCATTGCCAGCGTCGGTGCTGTCTATAAAAAACTCTGCGCGGAGTTGCAGCTGAAGCCAACAGGTCGCACCGAACGTGATCATCTGGAGGCTATACAGCGTCATTTGCGCCGAGCTAAGCGTATGCTCTTGCTTGTGCTGGATGAGATTGATCAACTGTGCACGTCGCGCCAGGAGGTGCTCTATACGATCTTCGAGTGGCCTGCTTTGCCGGGCGCACGCATATTACTCGTTGGCATTGCCAACAGTTTGGATCTCACGGATCGAGCACTGATGCGTTTAAATGCGCGTTGCGAGCTCAAACCAAGACTGATGCACTTTCCGCCGTATACTAAGCCCCAAATTGTAGAAATATTCAAATCCCGCCTAGCAGAAGCACAGGTTCTGGATGTCTTTCCACCCGTCACTCTGCAGCTGCTGGCGGCCAAAGTGAGCGCTGTGAGTGGCGATGTGCGTCGCGCTTTGGACATAGGACGGCGTGTTGTAGAGATTGCCGAGCAGCAGAAATGTGCTGGAGAAAAGGAGTTTAATTTGAAGGCTCTTGAATTGGATGGTCAGAAAACAGAGACTGAAGGTAAGAAGTCCTCAAGCTGAACTAAGCTTAATAGCTTAGCTTAAAATCCTTTTGTTTATTTCATAGATACGCTAAAGCCTGTACAGGTTAGTCAGGTGGCCGCGGTGCTCAACAAAGTGTATGGTGCCTCACAGAATCTGGAGGAGGATATTGAGGCTGCCTTTCCGCTGCAACAGAAGCTGATGCTCTGCTCCCTGGTGCTGATGCTGCGCAACGAACGCAACAAGGACATCAGCATGGGACGCCTGCATGAAGTCTACAGACGCGTCTGCGCCAAGCGAAATATATTAGCACTGGATCAAGCAGAATTTGCAGGCACTGTTGATCTGGTAGAGACGCGTGGCATATTGCGTATTATGCGTAAAAAGGAACCGCGTCTTCATAAAGTCCTGCTGCAGTGGGACGAGGAAGAAGTGCATGCCGCACTTAGCGACAAGCAATTGATCGCCTCGATCTTGAGCGACACAGCCTGCCTGGCCAAGTGAGCAGAGAGCAAAGAGCCAATCAAAACACAAGATCTAATGATCTTGATGATTACCTTTACCTTTACTTTAAATTAAATTAATAGCTATGTATTTTCGTACGGTGTATTCTTTTGCTTAATTGCGCATTTCTCACAATTTATTTTGTTCACCTTGGCCATAGAATGAAACGGATGACGGACGAACGGATGAACGGACGACGGACGACGGACGTCGGACGTACAAATTTTGATATATATAAAAATAAATTTTTTTTTTGTTTCTGATGCTAAATTTAAAATTCGTGGCTGGCGCAAGCACAAAAATATGTTGAAATAACATTTGAGGGTCACTTTCGAAATATTTAATTGACTTTGTTGCCCCAACATAAATAGCATAAGAATAAGAAGATCTTGCCTAGACTTTAATCCAAAATGTTGACAATGGAACCTTGTAAACACGCATAAATTTCATCTAGTTCTTATAGCATAAATATGTAATACCAAATAAATTCATTTTCTACATACACACACACACATACATACATATGTTCAATATTCTAAAAAATGTTTAGTAAAAGTTCACTTTCGCTGCGCCACATTATTTGAAAGAATGCCAGAAAACAAACCCACTAAACTAAAGGAAATTGTTTTAATTTTCTTCCCCATAAGACCTAATTATCGCCACAGTGGGTTTATTTTCTTTTTTTTTTTGGTTATATTCTTTTTAAATTAATTTCATTTATTATTATTTTGTATATATGTTTTGTTGCCTTTCGAACAGTTGCTGTTTTTCGCTCAGATTTTCTTGCTTTCTTTTTGTCTAAAAATATCCAACGAGGTGGTATGAATTACATTGAGCACAGAAAAGAAAAAGACAGAGCATTCAATATGTGAGTATGTTTTCAACCCAAATCTATTCAAATATGTTTTCGCTTCTTTCGACGCACACTGACTAGCAGCAAACGAATATGTTTGAATACCAAGCTAAACAGTGGGTGTATATAAGAAGCAGACAGCTCGATAGAGAGAGAGCGAAAGAGAGAGGGGGGTTATATCCAAAACTGATCTATATATGTACACATACATATAGACATAAAATACTGAAAAAAGTGAAAAAGCAATTGGAAATAGTACGTTTTCCAATTGTCTCTTTGCAGTGACATTTTTATTTGAACTTGAGAAACTTTTCACGGTAAAGGTGAACTAGAAACTATTTGAAAAAGAATCTATTCTTATTTCGAATCTCGTTCAAGGTTCGAATCTTGTAAAGGTGAAAAGTAAATGGTAGTTAAAAATAAATATTCCTATTTATTGTACGAAGATGATTAAGACATACGTTTCCTGTTACTCATTTCTAAATTTTGTCAAAATATTTTTGGAACTCTCAGGATATCGAAAACTATTCTTATTTATGATAAGAAACTGTGTCAGATATAGTTTTCGTTTTTCATTTACGGTAGGAAAGTAAGCCTATTTGTTATATTATAAATTGTTTCAGATATACTTAGTTTTCCTTTTCGATTTTATTCGAAATATTTGTGGAAATGTCCAATACACTATATTATTTCCTTTTCTTTATTTAATTGCTTACTTGATATTGAATGCATTCATTGAGGTCTGGCTGCTCCTTGTAATAGACAGGTGATCCGTTTTTGAACTGAACGTACTCCATTCTGAATTAATGTGTGTTTTGTGTTTGTGTTTTGAATTTAAACTCCTTTATGAGCAGAAAAAAAAAAGAAACAAAAATATTACAGTGGAACTAATTACGTAATAAAACGTAATGTCAAAAAGCAATTATTAATAATGTCACAATTGTTGTTATGCTGTGATAATTATTATATCTCTTTGCTTTTCTTCTTTCTTCTTTCTATTTTTTTTTTTGAATGTTTGAAAAAAAAATTTGGAAACTTGCTTTTATGGCACGTTTAAATCAACGCTTCTACTAATTCTTCACCACTTTCGGAGATCGGAGAGATTCACTAGGACTAGGACTTTTTCTTACTAGTTGTTTATTTTTCAATATTCCGAACGCAACTGATTTGAAAATTTTCAAATGCTGGCGAATTATTGCTATTTCGGCTGCGCGGAATTCCAATCCATCTATATAGAGCCATCTATATATGATTTGAGTTTTCATTGTGTGTGTTCTATATGGCCATACTGACGACGGTCAGAGGCCGTCCAAACCGTCCCACGCACACACATTCAGAATTTCCCTCATTTTCTCTCTCAATTTGTTAGATATATATATATATATATACATATTGCTAAATGTTTTGTGCAAATAGATTATTCACAGAGCGTAAAATACAATAACAATTTACATATAAACTTGGACTTGGATGATGCCTTGCCGTGAGCATTTTTCATACCCACCGCCCACGCGTCGCTCATAAAAACTCATCCAACCGCCCCATTTCCCTCCTTATAGCGACACTTCTCTATACGCTATATTATTATATATACTATATATATATATATATATATATATATATATATATATAAATATATTGCATATACATATATATTTATATTTGTCCTGCCAACATTATATACTCGCTTAATTGCCCGCTTTTTTGGAGCAATTTCAATTTATTTTTTCGAACAGGAGCGAGGTTATTGTTTTGCACAATAAATTCACACAAATTGCACAAAAATATTTCACACACATTTTTGCTGTAAAATTGATGTATTCATTTTGCTTTTGCTTGAAGAAAAATTGATAATTGCTAACGTATTTGTCAAGCATTTTCAATATTTTCTCGAAATATTTCTAGATTTTTTTAACATTGACATTTCGTCCGTCTGGCAACTAATTGATGTCAAAATCAATTGACACTGGAAAAGGCATTGGGACAGGTGTAATTAACCTTCAGATTACACACACACACACACAGAGTCTTCTTGGGCGTCAAAGAACTCTCCGAGTTCCAAGGAAAAATCCAAGGAACTCATAATTTACATTGTAGAATTGTTTATTTTGCCCGTGCGAAGGTTGTTTGTTTAGATTTTTAGGAATATTCCAATCGAATTCTGTGAGTGGGTTGATCAACAAGTTTTTCAAAAACACAAACGTAATTCTTGTTTGAGGAAAATTTCCAAAATAAACTAGATTATAATCAAATTCTATGAGTGGGTTGATCAATCAGTTTGTCAAATAGAAAGAGAAAATTAAAAAATAAAATGGATTATAATGAGCTGGCAAGCAGTCATGGCTATAAATAGAATATCCAATCCAATTAAGGGATCTATATAAAAGTGTATGACTGATGAAGGGTAATCATCAAAGCAGAAGATACACGTACAAAATTTGGAATACTGATGACAAATCACAAATCAAGCAATCAAAGAAATATAGCAGAATAAACCTTGAGTTATATTTGTATGCTGCTGCATTGGCAAACAAATATTGTAACCTTGGCTAGTGGCAAATTTGTTGTCTTGATTCATTAGCAGCGTCATCAGCAGCCTGCGCAAGGTGTCCCACCTGAGGAAGAGCAGGGGAGGAACTAGGGAAAGCACTTTCATTGGCACTGCCAGCAGATGATCACAAGGTAGCAGGCAGTAGCAATGCATATATAGACTAATATACTTGGTCTTATTCTGTTCACCTGCCTGCTGCAGGCAGCCCAAAGTGGCCGAGATGAAAATATTTTGAAAAATATACATATATATTTATATTTGATTTCTGTAGATCTGCGTCGTTCTGTTTTCTGTGTTTTCTGTGTGTTTTGAGAGGAGGGCCAAGAGCTCTTTCCCTGTGCTTTTGTTTATCTTCTCTACCTGCCTTGCACACACTGCGTCACAAGACTTTCCTGTGTTCAACGCCTACACTCGTCTTTTTTTCAGCTAATACGAGTACTTGCTTGTATCTATTTATTGCTATATTTAGATAGTGTAAACAGCAGAGCCTTGACCACAAAAATTTCTATCCTCTGATGTCAGCGGATGGCGTACAATTTTTACACAAATCCATATCTATTTCATATTTATAACTGCTGCCTACTTCATGGCATTAAATTAAATATGAATTGGATATTTAGTATTGCATACTTTTCTGGGCAAAGAAAAAATCAAAATGCGATTCACAAATGAAATATATAGACAAGATACATATACATACATATATAATTTTGATATTGAGAAAAAATCAATCTATAATTGTAAAGTATTCATTGAAAAATCAGGCAATTTCATTGCCTCCAGAAAACCTTATAATTATCCAACAATGTTTAATGCTACTTTGCTTGGCTTCATGTTTTCCAGAGATCTTTAATGTTGTTTCTCTCTGTATATTTAAGCATTTATTTACTTTTTCTCACCTGATTAATGATGAGCGCCTGCTCCTCAGCAACATCCTGTTGATGATCGCGTGTTGGTTTTGGTGCAAAAATATCCGAGGGCGTTACGTATCCGCCCGATGCGTTCAGCTGCGGAAATACCGTTTGTGGCAGAGTATCCACCGGCAGCTGCAAAGCACGTTCAAAATGACTGGGACCCGGCAAGAATGGAGATGGTCCACGATGTGGATGCTGCGATGGATCGGGGCTGGCCGGCGGCAAAGTTGAATTGCTACGCGAATTGCCGCCCTCCTGATTAACGCCCTGTTGCGTATACGCAATTTTATTGTCCCTTTTAGAAACGAAAGAAATTTATTAATCTTTTTGAGAATTTGTTGTATAGCCAGATTAAGCTCACCTGTGCACTACTAAACGTATCTCGTTGCCTGCTCCACGGAACAGCTGCTGCGCATCAGCGTGACTCAAGTCGCGTGCATCGTATTCACCGATCTTGGCTATAATATCGCCACGCAACAGCTCCCCATACGATGGGCTGCCAACTTGCACCTGCGAACGAAGGTCAATAAAGTGAAAGGTCTATTGTATAGACAGGCCTAGGACTGCTGTGGACCTTGACACAGTTTCACAGACATCATTATTATTATTATTATTATTATTCCCAATCCTATTGTTTACATGCGTCGTCGTCGTCGTCGACGCCGTTGACGTTGTCTTCTATTTGTTTTGCCTCAATTAGTTTTACTGGCGTCTCGAAATATGCAAATCTTTGGCAATGTTGCAATTGCCACACTGCTGTTCTAGTATTCGATATTTCGTTTGTGTTTCGCTATTTTGTTTGTGTAAATTTGTTCTAGTTTTACGCTATTTATACCCTAACATTGATAAAGGTAGAAAGGGTAGTTTTTGGAGTAGTTTTCTCTGTCAAACTATGCAACTATTAACCCATAGAAACAATCTTATTTCAGGCTTAAAGTGGTGCCTTTGCCATCAAAATTATCTGACAAAGTTACCGATCCTTTTTTTCGGCCTTAAAGTTAACTTTCAATCTAAACTCTACTCTCGCGTTTCACTAATAGTTTGTACTTCCTCTCACCGATACTTTTTTGCTGATCATTTCGAAAGTTTAACTCTACTTTTCAATCAAATAAGCTCCAGTATTGCACAAACAGCTTCCAGTATTTTACAGATACTTTTATATCTCATAGATAACAATTTTCAAACTAAGCTTGAAGTTTGTGGCCCATAACTATTTCTTCATCTATTTCATCTTAATTCTCTTACAGATACTTTTATATCCCATGGGCACTTTTCAATCTAAGCTCTAAATTTGTATCTCAGTTGTCTGTTAGATAATTCATTGGCTTTTGGCATTAATTTTAGTATGGCTTAGAGCATTTCCCTAGTCGCAACTATCCTGAGATTTGCAATTTTACTGTTTTGATTTGTTGTTGTTGCTGTTGTTTATTTATTTTGTTTTAAGTAGTGCAGAACACAAAGGCCAAAACAGTTTGACAAATTGCTGGCAAGATAATGGACAGTTTTCTGTTTCTTTCATTCTTTCTTTCGAAGCTGAGCAACATTTGTGTGATGAATGGGCCATTGCGGCGACATTAACCACAAAGCGACAGTCGACAAGAAGGAAACTTTTGCCAGCTCTTTGCTTCAGCTGCAGCTGCAACTGCAGCTGCTCTGGTTGTTACATAATGCAGCTAATAGTACAAGAGATCCACAAAATTACCCTTGTAATAATTAAAGGGGTATCCAAATCGTTGCCACCCACTAAACGTATGCCCCAGGGCGTGGCCTGGCCATCACGCTGGAGCAGCACAGCGAATTCGTGCAGCTTTGGGCTCATGGTGGAACCGTTCTTTGATTTAGTCACTTGATTGCACTTGCGATTGGAGTTTAATTAAACATAATAGATAAGAACAAGCACAAGAAAAAAAAAACTTTTCTATGACAGTTCAAGCTGCTTGTTCACTTTCGTTAGTCGCGAATCTTTCAATTGTTTATTGGCCAAGTTCTCAGCCCGAGGCAGAGGTAGCGCGTGCAGCGCAATTTTTGCGTTTAATTCGATCGCAATGCTGCTCAAGTACTAATTTTAAAATACAAATTTGTATTCCTTTTTGCAACTGAGGCAGAGGCAAGAACAGATCGTGGTATACTACGAATATACTCGTACACTGCGCTACAATCATGTAGTCAGCAGTCGGCTAGAGAAGCATGAACTCAATACAAATGCCAATAATTTTTTTATACGCTTCCTCGAGAGCATTACGGGTTTGTTAATGTTTTTGGGTTATAAAAATCTCTATTTATTATATTTTTTTTTGTATATATTTTCATAAGTACATATTTATATGTGGGCAGAGTCATATCAAACATTTATATCTCTTGCAAGTCTCAAGTCCCAAGTCTACTATTTATTTCAAATTTTTCTTTTTTAATATTTTTTTATTGGAAACTCTTGATCCAGTTGCAAGGGCCGGAATATGACCATGAATATGAACGCCCCTCATGTCAGCAGCAGAGGGGTACTTTCAGCCGACGAATGACGAAGACGACGTCAACGCCAGCGATCGTTGGGGCATATGTTTTTCAACATTTTCGAAAAAAAAAAAAAAAACCATTTTTATTAGTTTTTGCTCAACGTTTTGCAGTCAAGCAAATGAGAGGCTGTAATTAAATTTATTTACTGGCACGCTTCATATAGCAACATTACAATATTCTCGTTTATACGTACATAGCAACAATAACAGTGTCCGTCCGCGTTTCAAATAAACAAATCAAATGTTTGTGGCATTAGTCAAAGAAGAACGTTCAACGCGTCGTATGCGCAATGTGCAGAAGCCGAAGGTCTTCTCTGGGACAGATTTCCCTTGCCCAAAACAGATGCTAATTTCTACTATGCCCTGTATGGAATTTCTTAGCATATAGAGTAAAAATGATATAGAATTGTTTGCTTTTCTTTTTGGCAGCGTTTAAACTTTTTACAACGGAAAAATCATTTTGTTTCCCGTTGCTTAAATATACAATATATGGACAGGCATTTTATTTATTTTTGTTATTTTGGTATTGTTTTTTGAAATGTTTTTACTATATGTGGTTCGAATTGTTCTTACATGGTTCTCTAGCTTAAAGCGTGATTGAAATTTCTAGAATTTTTGCAAGACATTTTCTGAATGTGTCTGCTTAAATCAGTCATAGAGATTTCTCATTAATGTAGCAATGCATCGCATTTAAAACATTTCCAAAAACAATATTGCATTGCATTTTGGCAGCTGCAGCCAAAAACGATTACGTCAATTCGAAATTTAAAATTTATGAAATTTTCTGAAAAGCCGCATATTCCGTTTGTGTTTTTTTTTTCAGAAGTAAAAGCTGCAGCAGTGGCCAATTAATTAAATTATGCTCGACATATTTACGAGCCGCCAAGTGCAAAGTGCTATTGAACTGATTCTTTTCAGAAAGAGAGAAAGAAAGAGTATTGGGGCCACATCAACGACGAACGATTGACAAGCCACACATGCAAATATGAGGGGTATTCACACTTCACTTACCCCACTGTGCAGCAGCTCGTCGGCGAAATGAACACGCTTCTTTATACCACTGTTGCTGCTCCGTCGACGGTGCGTCAGTCGCGAGGGCAGAGGCGGTGGGGGCAGAGGCACCACCGTGGGGGTAGGGGTCGGTGTTCGCTTTGCTACGTCACTCACATAACTGTTCAGCTTCCAAAATGCCGGTCGGTTATATGACGATCTGCTGGTCGTCATTGCTGGCCAACGACTAGCGTAAACAATTGAAATACAAGTACGAAACGAAAAAAAAAGCATAAACAAAATACAAAATTCAAAATTCGAAGATTCTCTCTTTATTTTTCTATTCTACTTTGCGGCCGCACAGACGTCGATGCGTCGTCTGCTCACGCCAACGTTTATGTGTATTATAAAATGCTTCCAAGCTAAGCAAAAATGAAAAAAACAGAAAAAACTGAAGAAGAATTGGCGCATAAAAGCATGTTTATAGGGCGAATGACAGGCAAAGTGTAACAAGTGCAATGGGGATTATGCATGAATGGAATACATTGTACTACCCCATTGATTAAAATGGTAACTCAATTTCAACATTCAAAAGATTTACGCAGCCAACTTTAAGTGAGCGCAAATTTGCGCGCAGCCAACTTCAAGATTGTCTGACTACTACCTGTGACTGTGAGAGCTGAGTAATACTGCTACTGTGACTGTGACTAAGAAATTGTCTCTTTGCTTTTAGACTAGATCAGCATCTGATAGATCTGCCGTCACGCTGACACTGTGACTGTTTCACAGTCATATATAGTGACTGTGACAAGCAGATATTTATTGCTTTTATATGACCAGATATAACTTGTCTCTAAAATATAAGTCAGCACCGTTTTTGTTTTTAACTCTCATTGTAATCTGGCCAATCCCATCGCAGAGATATCAGTTTACTTCAATAAATATCATTAAGTCACGGCATTGTATTTTTATTGTATGGAGTGCAACTGTGAATAGTTACTTATCGCTCAACAGTGTTCCAGCGTTGCCACATAGTTTTGCACATTAATTAACGTCTTGCACTTTTACTTTTACTTCCCTGTTATTATTAATAATAAACGACAACGCAATAAAAACAAAAAGCAATAATTAGCAATAAATACCCTATGGAGGAGAGAAGAAATCACAAAAAACATGTCAATATTTAAAGCACGGTAATTATATATTTAGATAAATTAAATGACCATCAAAGTAAAAGGTAAACAAATATTGTTTTTGTTTTTATTGTCCATGCAGGGTAAAGGAATTTGAGGATATCTTCGCACAAGATGTGATTGAACTGAACCAGCTGCGTCAGCACACGTTCAATGGTAAGGCTTACATTTTTTTTTTTTATTATTATTTTATTCAATTAAATTACCAATCGTCAAAATCCACAGGTGTGCCAGATGTGCTCAGCTTTCGTGCGCTAAGCTGGAAGATGTTGTTAGGTTATTTGGGACCCAAGCGAAGCAGTTGGCCCACGATATTGGCCCAGAAGAGGGCGCTGTATAAACAATTCATTGTGGAGCTTGTACTGCCACCGGGAGATAAGCAGAATGGCGAGGGAGGCGGAGACGGAAATATTGATGAATCAAGGGGCGTTGGCCTGCAAGATCATCCGCTTAGCGAGGGGCCAGAGAGTGCTTGGAATACGTTTTTCAATGACAACGAATTTTTGCTGCAAATAGATAAAGATGTGAGACGCCTCTGCCCGGATATATCATTCTTTCAGCAGCCCACAGAATATCCCTGTGAGATTGTTGTGCACAGCAAGGGCGAGCAAGGCAGACGACTGCACGAGCGTGTAGTGCCCTCTGTGCTAAGTTCAGCGAATGTGGAGCGCAAGGGATTGGGTATGACCAAGGTAAGTCTCCTAGAAGAATCGTCTAAGAATAGAGTACCTGTAAGAGCTTAAGAAATTCGTTATTTTTCCCATATGCGAATCATGTGGCATTGTGTAACAGCAAGTAAGTTCAGCTTATACAAAATAATACAATACTAATGCTAATTTCATCGTTGCAGATAAATTTGATTACTAAACGATCGGCGGAAAACTATGCCGCCATGGAGGAGGGCCAAGAGGCGCATTGGGAGGTTGTACAAAGAATTCTGTTCATCTATGCAAAGCTAAATCCTGGTCAGGGCTATGTACAGGGCATGAATGAGATAGTTGGACCTATTTACTATGTTATGGCTTGTGATCCTGATATATCGAATCGTGAACACGCCGAGGCGGATTGCTTCTTTTGCTTTACCGCTTTAATGAGTGAAATTAGGGATTTCTTTATAAAAACCCTAGATGATGCAGAAGGCGGTATTAAGTGCATGATGTCTAGGCTATCGAATATGCTAAAAACAAAAGATATAAGCATATATGATCATCTCAAACGGCAGGAGCTGCATCCACAGTACTACAGCTTCAGATGGATCAATTTGATACTCTCACAAGAATTTCCACTGCCCGATGTCTTGCGTATATGGGATTCCGTATTCTCTGATGAGCATCGATTCGATTTCCTCATCAAAATTTGCTGTTCTATGATACTGTAAGCTAGGACTATACTCTAATTAATGTCCGAGTTAATACTATTACATTTCTCCTTGTTTAGCATACAAAGGGAGACCATACTGGAGAACGACTTTGCCTCGAATGTCAAGCTTCTTCAAAACTATCCACCAATTGATATTAATATTGTGCTCACGCATGCAGTCTCGCTGGCGTAGCATTTACACAGTTGTCGAATTTAATCCTTGAACCTCCCGGGTCCCAATAGTCTGATCCAAGCAATCTATAAAGCAATCAATGACAGAATAGCCAAAATGATTAAAAGCGCACGTTCTGAAGACTATAACTGAACTATATTTTTACATATTCTTTTGATAAAACTATTAATTTTATACAATTTTCGTCAATAAACCAATGAATTTTAACATTCTGTATCCAAAATTAAAATCAAATGCAGACAATGTAAAAGGGGTCAATCTGTCATATTTAAAAAGATCTTCGTACGCTTAAAGTACCATCGTCCGAAGAGAAAACAATTCAAAGAGGTAAAAATCATTTACCCATCTTTGGTGCAGTGTCCTTGCAGATTGTCTGTGCGATAAATTCGATCAATGTGCGAGTTGGGCGTCCAGCCATGCCACGACGCAAATACTCAAAATCTTCACCAGCTGTAACCATTACATTGGTGGCGTCCTGTCAAGCAAGTGTTTTGAATTTAATAATAACATTCTCCTTAATTATATTTAATTACTTACAATATGCATCCACTGGCCACATGGGACAAACTCACGGAGGAAGGCAGCGGCCTTGCAGGGACGGCCTCCACGTCCAATACCATAGTTCTGAACATCACTGCGTCCTCCAGCACGCACAGCCTTGCTGTAGTAGTTCCACAATGGGAAGCGCCACACACGATCACCAGTATGCATGCTGGCGTGCTTAATTTGCTGCCACAGAATTTCAGAGTTGGTAAATATACCACAAGCCGACTCGTCTAGAGCTTGACGCATGTAACCCGAGCAGGTCCCAATATCAATGATGCACTTGGGACAGAAGTTCTGACCGTATAGCAACGCATCAGCCAGTACCAGCACATCCTCGTGATCCGTGCACTGGACTTCAATGGTCTTTCCGTTCATGGACTTGACCATATCACCAGGCCGGAAGGAATTGCATCCAATTACGTTTTCACATAGTGGAATGAGTCCGCGAATATTGACCTGTAATACGGAATATTGAGCTTTCTTAGAAACAAATTTTATGGCTACTCACCGGTAGTCTTAAGCCGGCAACGGCACGACAGGTGGCCACCACAACAGCAGCTCCTGTCATGTCACCACGCATATGGTATAGTTCATCTCGCTTCTTCAGGCACAGGCCGCCAGCATCGTACGTCACACCCTGTCCGACAAGCACAATGGGGCGTTCCTCTGCGCAAGTGCCATAGTAACTTAACTCCAGAAAGATGGGTGGCTCACAGGAAGCCTTTCCCACTGCCAGGAAAGCGTGCATAGACTGACTCTCAGCCCAGCCCTCTACTTTTACTTCTACATTGACACCAGATTTGCACAAAACCTCTACAACATTCTGGGCGAATGCGGTAGGAGTGAGGAGATTGGAAGGCATCTCTTGCAACTGTCTGGTAAGATTCTGTGCAGCAGCCTTCTGCAATCCAATTCTCCAGCCCTCAATGTCGCAAATTTCATCCTTATTAGTATACAAATCAATAGAAGGTACCGATAGTCGGCGTTTGGCATCACGCAACTCTTGGTATACCCAAATACCCAAAGCTGCGCCTTCCGCGGCTGACTCGGCATGACCACAGTTCTCTACTTCTATACGATCCGTATCCAGTTCGGCCAAGACTCTGCAAGCATCGGCCACTGATCGGCGAATTGCCTCCTTCTGTTCGTCGAGTACTTCGTACGGATTGTAGCCCAGGCATTCTTTGCCCAACCCTATTACAGCTACAGCCGAATAATAGGGTACCCGCTCTGGTTCAATGGCAAAGAGTAGCCTGGTTTCTCCTCGCTTGGGCATAGGACCAGACATTCGAAGTACTTCCAGCAAACGTCCATGTGTCTTCTGGACGTTGTAGCGCCAACCAGCCTGCGTAAGGATGCCAGCATCATTCTTATCTTCCTCGTCGGCATAGACCCCAATGATGAGGCCTCGCGACGGCGGATCAGCACAGATCTCCATTTGCTGAATTTGCAGCATTTGGTTAATCATCTGTGAATAATTCCGCTGAAGCACAGGCTGCCGCATTTGGAAAAGCCTGCGAGATAAACGTCCTGTTACCCGAAACATTTCTGCAGCAATTACACTTTAACTTTTTACAAAAACAAATATTTTTTTAAATATATAAATAGTCGCAGGATTACGCTTTTTGAAGCTCAAAAGAATAAAATTTTTTTCCGGAATATTTAAACTTATTGTGTTGCTGTGTGTACTGTCGCCAAACGAATGAATACATTTCTGTAAAGCACAGCCCCAAGTCCTAAAGAACGAGATTACTTTTTCACTGACTACTAGATTCAAAGAATTTTCATTTTCAACTACTTCTCTACTTTAATATGCCCGACTGGAAGATACTCTGCACACAAGTCCAAAGTGCCTTGCAAAAATCGATGCTACTCTTGATGCTGATTGAGTATATATACCTTATAGGGTCAAATTTAATTCTTCCACCTGTTAATCTCTGTATATAAAACTCCTTCCCACGACTAACTGCTTCATCAACGAGTAACCATATCGGTAGAATATACTGACCTGAAATTTATATGTAATTTGTAAGATTGGTTTTTCCGATTTCAATTTGGTTTTGCGGACGTCTTCATACCCTTGAGAGACGAGACGAGTTAATATCGCCATGTCCGTCTATTTATATGCAAACTAGTTCCTCATTTTTTGAGCTAGCTGAATGAAATTTTGTATGGAGCTTTCTCTTTATGGTATGCATATGTATTAGCACATATGTCGGAACCGGCCGAATCGGACAACTATATCATAAAGTTTCCAAGAACAATCGGTTCGAAGATAGCCTTTCCTTACTATTTTAAATTATTTTTCTTAGCTAACGGATCTATATAATAGCAGTTACAACCTGGATACAGGGTATCTTTTAGACCTTGCTAATTTGGATATGAAAGAATGCGCAGAATAAATAATTATGTGGGAGTACTTATTCTTCGATTTTCAACGTAACCTGATGAAATATGGAAAAGTGTCATTCAATATTAAATTAAGGTCGAGCTAGTCATATAACAATCTGAGTAGGCTCGAAACAAGCTTCAATTCTATCCTAAATTAATTTTTATTTCAATCCCAATATCAGGCTATACAGTTCTACAGCCAGTTCTCGTGCTGAAGGAGATTGGCGATCTTTTGACTGTCAGGACGACCAGCTTCTAGTTTTCTGGTAAGTTCACCGCCCATTAATAATAATTTTAATAATTTTTGTTTTTACAAATTTCGATTCATATTTATTTACGGGCAATAAAATCACAATATATATATTATTTTTTTATGAACGTCAAATTTGGGACATATCGGGATTTACGGCGTACTAACACATCTTGAACCCGTTTGGCTTTTTCCATCTTGTTTTGTTTGGTTGGTCAACTTATTTTCCCATCTTTGGGGCTGTATCCTTGCAAATCGTCTGAGCGATAAATTCAATCAAAGTTCTGGTAGGGCGTCCGGCCATACCACGACGCAGGTACTCGAAATCGATTCCATTGGTGGTCATCACATTTGTGGCATCCTATTTAGATTAGAAGCCATTAGTATAATAATAATTAATATAATATTTTGTTTAATACTTACGATATGCATCCATTGACCGCATGGGACAAACTCACGGAGGAAGGCAGCGGCCTTGCAGGGACGGCCTCCACGTCCAATACCATAGTTCTGAACATCACTGCGTCCACCAGCACGGACAGCCTTGCTGTAGTACTTCCACAATGGGAAACGCCATACGCGATCCCCGGTGTGCATGCTGGCGTGCTTAATTTGCTGCCACAGGATCTCAGAGTTGGTAAAGACGCCACAGGCAGCTTCATCTAAGGCCTGGCGCATGTAACCCGAGCAGGTTCCAATATCAATGATACACTTTGGACAGAAGTTCTGACCGTATAGCAAAGCATCAGCCAGCACCAATACATCTTCGTGATTCGTGCACTGAACCTCAATGGTCTTTCCATTCATCGACTTGACCATATCACCAGGGCGGAAGGAATTGCATCCCACTACATTCTCACAAAGTGGAATGAGTCCGCGAATGTTGACCTAAAGAATGAGACGATTGTGTAAACTGATTAATAAAAGATTTAAGCTTACTCACTGGTAGTCTTAGTCCAGCTACAGCACGACAGGTGGCCACCACAACAGCAGCTCCTGTCATGTCACCTCGCATATGGTAAAGTTCTTGACGCTGCTTCAGGCACAGACCGCCGGCATCAAAGGTAATTCCCTGTCCGACAAGTACAATGGGGCGTTCCTCTGCGCAAGTGCCATAGTAACTTAACTCCAGAAAGATGGGTGGCTCACAGGAAGCCTTTCCCACTGCCAGGAAAGCGTGCATAGACTGACTCTCAGCCCAGCCCTCTACTTTTACTTCTACATTGACACCAGATTTGCACAAAACCTCTACAACATTCTGGGCGAATGCGGTAGGAGTGAGGAGATTGGAAGGCATCTCTTGCAGCTGTCTGGTAAGATTCTGTGCAGCAGCCTTCTGCAATCCAATTCTCCAGCCCTCAATGTCGCAAACTTCATCTTTGACCGCATACAAATCAATGGAAGGCACGGAAATACGCGTCTTGGGATCACGCATTTCTTGATACGCCCAGATACCCAAAGCAGCACCCTCAGCTGCAGACTCAGCATGACCACAGTTCTCAATTTCAATACGATCTGTGTCTAGCTCTGCGAGAATCTGGCAAGCCTTTGCCACGGAACGTCGGATAGCCTCTTTTTGCTCATCTAGTACTTCATAAGGATTATAGCCAAGACACTCCTTGCCCAGGCCAACAACAGCCACAACGGAATAGTAGGGGATTCGCTCTGGCTCAATAGCGAACAGCAGGCGAGCCTCCCCTCGCTTGGGCATCGGTCCTGACATGCGTAGAACCTCAATCAGGCGTCCATTGGTCTTCTGAACATTATACCGCCAGCCGGAATGGGTAAGGATGCCAGCATCATTCTTGTCCTCCTCATCAGCATAGACACCAATAACGAGTCCTCGAGAGGGCTGATCCGCACAAATGTCCATTTGCTGGAGCATCAACATCTGGTTAATGGCTTGGGAGGCATACTGTCGGCACAACTGATTCTGTCTGGATACACGAAAAACTACTCGCCTTGTAAGTCCAAACATGGTTCTTGAAGGGATTATTTTCTAGAGATGTATTATTATAACTCAAATAAATTTTCACTAAAGGATTTTTTCAAATTGTATATGTTATTTTTGTTTTTCTTGAATTTTAATAAAATACTTAAAAATTTGAAAACACTTGAAATTTATTACCGATATGTACTATTCGACTTACTTACGAGAACTGATTGTAATAAACACAGAGCACAGGCCCCTAGCCTGCCGGAGGGTTCGAAAAGCCTACTTAGGTCGTTTTTCAACGACTACTAGATTGGTTTTTTCATCAAATATTTGAATTCTCTCTAGAGGAGTGAATTTGCCATTGAAAACGTATGGAAAATGCCCTTCTTTTAATTATTTAAACATTTCTGGATAAGTCCAGTATATTCAATAATTTTTATAGCTTCTATGGAATATATTCCATCTATTGTCATCATTTGAAATTGCCTAAATATTTAGACCAAAATGTAATATTCATTAAATTAATATTAATTAATTTAAAGTAATTATTACTTTATTGGATTATAAGAGTGGATTATTGATGATGAATAAGTAGAAATTTTTCCACTTGAAATTATTTAAATATTTAAAATTACTTTGATTAAAGTAAAAACAAAATTAGTGAGTAAAGACTTGGCTTGCATACTGAAAAATATATTTAAAAATTCTGGTTAAATATAAAAGCCTTGTTTACATATAGACGGATGGCTCATTGACTGATCCATAAATATTTCGTTATTGAAAAATTCATGTATCAGTTATATATGTATTTCCCTTTCCCTCACACTGCAGTAATAATATCTAAGACTATCCCTTTCTGATCTGTGCATATTGACACGGGCCAGCGGATAAATCTCTGTTAAATGATTAAGATTAAGATCATGATTTCTATATAGAAACTAGCTATATAATTGAGAACTATTTAAATATTCATACTTACCTCAATGGGAGTATTAATAAATATTAAAAACTGAATGAGCATTCATTGCTTTTATTATTTTCATAGCTCTTTAGATAAATAATTAGGTACAATGCATTATTTTATAATACTGTTTTTGTTTTTGTTTTAGTTTTTTCAATAAATTTGAGACAAAACCTAGTTATAGACACATGCGCAATAAATAAATTTTTAATACTTATATATGTATATTCATATAGTTTTCTTCTTTGATTTTTCTTCTTTTTTTTATATAGTTTTTCAGTATATAAATAACAATAGCTTAAAGTCAATTTCTATATAGTATATAAATATGGTTCAACAAGCTTCTTGTACTTCAAAGTTCATATTGTATATGTAAAAATATTGAACGTGGGTTGGTTTTGGGATATGTTTCTGTTTATATATTTATATATATATATAGAGATATCGCTATAGTTACGAGCAGTACTACATTTTTTTTTATAATTTTCATCGTTTTTATGCAGTTGGTGGGTCTCTTACGATTTATGTTTATGTTTATGTTAAGAAAATAGTTGAATAAAGTTTGTTTATTTATTACTCGTACCGTTATAACAATTTCTTTTTCGTTTTTCTTTTTTGTTTGTAAAATTCTAGAATCAACAAAGAGGCTAATAAACTTTAAGAGAGTAGTGCAACATTCTAAGAACATTTTAGAATAGGCACATTATTATTTTATGTTTTTAGTTTTTAGTTTTTAGTTTTGAGCAAAAAATATTATTATATATTTTCGAGAAGACCAAAAGTAGTTTTTGGCACTTGTTTTTTCAGCGCTCTTTTTCACTTGAAAAGAGGTAAGCTTCTGGAAAGCAATAACTAAAGCAGCTCGAGAGTGCTCGACTAGTAGATACCCTGTACCCAAGGCGTAAGCTATATGCGTTTACTTCATCATCCTCACAGACATATCAAGAGTCTGGCCAGATATTGAGACATCTTTTACATGCTGTCAAGCAAGTTGAATAAACCCGTTCTAGTCATTTTTGTACAGGGTACAGGGTAAACAAAAGCGGGTCACAACATAGAGAAATCACAATATTGTAGTCACGGTCACCGGCATTCCCTCGGCATTTACGGATTGCTCGGTTGCAATTTGCACGCGATTTGTAAAGCTTTCTACACTATTCACCTTACTCAAATCTATGGGCGGAATATCTTCATCATAATCCGAGGCCAGCTCTTCCTCGGCCAAGTAGCTACATTTAAGCTGCTGTTGTCTACGTTTTTTTGGCTCATCCTCCACCTCCTCCTCCTCCAAGTCCAGCACAGGTGGTGCAGCATGAAAATAGTGTGTCTTGGCCTTGGTACAAATGGTAGACTGACCCGCCAAGTAAATAATCCCATCATCCTCTGTATCCTCATCATCTATGTGACGCACTGCGACACCATAGTTGCCATAGCCAGCCTCACATTGGTAGGGATTCGATTTGACATGGACATTGCGGCAGCTGCCGCCACAGTTGTGGTGACTCTCAGCCAACCCGCCATCGGCTCCATAGCAGTGACCTCTGTGCGGATGGTGTGATTGCTGCGAGTGGTGCGAATGAGTCACCGTATGCGTTTGTTGACCCACACCAGCTGTTGCGCTGCCGGAGTGGGCCACTGACTGCTATATATGCGACTGGGAACGGGCCAGTGAAAGCGAATATGGACTGCTATCCTTGTGCAGTCGCATAGTATTATAAAAGGGGAACTCACAGCAAAGAATAAACTTGAGAGCACCTGGAACTTCCTCATAGACAGCCGGCGGCACAGGTATCAGCGGTGAAGTTGAAGCTTTATACTTGCGGTATTCCACCTGGCTATAAATTAAAACTTATTAAGCGAAACTACTTAAAGTTGAATAAAAGATTTTATTACTTTTTATACTTCTCATCAGAGCTGCGCTCTCGCAGCGGTATGCCGGATAAAAATAGTATGATGAGCGTCGTAAAAATGGGCGAGGCAATGGCTACCCATTCGTGTCCAGTGATCACATTAAGTGATATGACAAAGATGCCCCACCAGACGACAACCTCTCCAAAATAATTGGGATGCCGCGACAAACCCCAAAGACCTTAAAAGGTGCTCAATAAATTCGTGGAAATCTCGGAGAGACATCTGAGAGCTATAACTTACCATCATTACAGAATTTACCATGATTTGCTGGATCCTGACGAAAGGAGAACTTCTGCAGATCTGCATAAGTCTCGGCCAGCAAACCCACAATAAACATTCCAGTGCCCGCCGAGTCCAAAGTGGTCATTCCTTTGACAGCCTGTGGCTTAGTGTGTCGAGAGTTGATTATTATTACGGGCAACGAGACGATATATACCCAAAGAGCCTGCAAAGATATACAGGCAGAATGTACTTAGAGTTTTAAATGGGTTCAATACGAATCGACACATTCCTCTTGGCTTAATTGATTATAAACTTGGCTGAAAGCCGTTTTAGATGCCTTTGCCCGAAGATGCTTTACTTTCTGAGATATTGCTTTAATTTATTTTATATATTTTTGACGCACAACCAGAAGAAAGTCCTGTAACGAACCCACGAATCGTAGCCTTGAAATGCACTCAAGCTTTTATTATTTTATTCTTTGCCCTCGCTTGAAGCTGGTGTCGACAAGTGATTGCAATCAAATCAAAGCGTTGCATGCAACCATCAACCAGCAAGGAGCAAACAACCAGCGACATGTCACAGAGGAGGATGGCGGAGGAACAGGAAAGTGTCCCTGAACGTTCCGCAAGTGCCACTCACAAGTGTCATGTACAGTCATGTTTGGTGGCTTAATTGTTCCGTCTGCATGCCCGAACTGCGAACTATTCCACCGTCAACGGTTGACATTTACATAACAATTTACAGATTTACATAGATACTATATATATATATGCATATATTCAAGCATCGGCGACAAGTTGTGAATAATTGAAGAGCACCTTGGCAAATGTCGAAATGTCCGGAGAGTGATTGATTATAGCCGGGCCCAAATCAAATCATGAATAATGCTCACCTGAAAGGTCCAGAATATGGCATAGCGTATGATATTGCGTCGAGTGTCCTCGAATTGCTTGTCCCTGCCCAATTTAATGATGCGATACAGCAAATATCCCGAGAGCCTTATGCCCCATAAGCATACAAAGGCTGTTACCATCAGCTGACGACTCTCATAGGCCTGGCAAAATATAGATAGACGATAGATGACATGCAAAAAGAAAGCCTTTAATTGATTGCTCGTTAGGTTTCGGATGAATAAATAAAATAAATTTTATTAGCCTACTTTTTGGAGCAACATTTAATGGAATACGCTAAATCACGGCTTAAAAAATCACAGAAATCTGCCCCTAATTGATTGGCCTTTCCAATTTAAGTTTTTGGCTTAATAAAATATTTATTTCCCTTTTCTTTTTTTTTTATTTTTTTGTGCAAAGCTTTGAAATCTGGCAATAAAATATTTTATACTCGGTTCACCGCATGCAAATTTTGGTGAATTTCCTTCTATTTTTTTTTTCTCTCTCTCTTTCCAATTCGCTGGAATTTTCTGGTATTTATTTTTAGTAAACCGCTTTGGGATGGTCGTTCATTCGTTATTCTGGGCCACGGCTCAGGGTTTTGGGGCTCAGGTGGGATTTTGAAGCGAGGCATTTATTCTGCTCGTATTTTAAATGAGTGCAACTCCCCATGGAACGAATACTGCAGACCACAGCAATTTATTTATTTACTCTCTGCCATACTATCCGACTATATATATACTATATATATATATACTATATACGATATAAAGTGCTCATAAAAAGTGCAAAAACTGCAAAACATTTTAAGTGTTTCACTTAATTTACTTAGTGTGGAAATGGACAGCATAAAAACAGTGAATAAATTTATAGCTTAATTAATGGAGTCTATTCAAATATGATTGGGCACTTAATCCAAACGTTTACCATTTACCAAATCTGAATAATTTATTATCTGTTACAGTGGCAATCAAATGGAATACTTCAACAGTTCACAGAATATGATAAAGTGCTAAAGAACTCTAATAATTAAGTTAAATGAACGTCTATAAAATATGTAGTCTACTTTTTGGAGCATAGTTGCAGCTAACTTCGCTGAATTTTTTTGGAATTTTAATTGTTGCCTCTATTTTTGCCAGTAAATTCATTCTCAAGTGAAACTCGGGACAGATTCAATAATATTCTATGGGAGATTGCTCGCAAATACTTCAGGCCTGTTCTGGTTATCAATTCCTGAAGAATGGAATAAGTTGGTTGAATACAATCAAAAAGGCAAAGCTTAATTGCTTATTAATTTATTATCGGACTTGTTCAGCTCTTCGGCTAAGCACTAATGTCCCATAAAATATAGCCTACTTATCGGCGCTTAATTGGATTCAAATCGTAAGCTATTCACTGCCTTAAGCGTTGTCAATGAACTTCAGGCTTAAGCGAAAACCACAACGAGCTCTGTGCATCATCAAGCATTTAATCTGCAATTAATGATACAGATATTGTATCTATAACATTTATGCAGTGCTGAAAGTATTAGCCATTTAAGATGAACTAATTGTCCTACTCGTAGCATCTCAATGTTGCGTGTTCTCTCCTACATAAGTTAGGTTGTAAACAAGTGCGCAGACAGGATGACAAACAGTTTCTGGGTTGGTGGGCTGAATGGGTGACTGGGTGACTGGGTGCCTGAGTGCCTGGGTTGGCCGGGTTGTTTGAAGGGCCATGGTCGTTGGATGCCAGACAAGGTCATGCAGCTGAAACCCCTGACAGTAGCAACAACAACAACAGCAGAACAACAGCAGAACAACAGCAGAAAAGTGGGCCAGTTGGGCGTAACCTCTTGTTGTGTTGCCAGCAATTGCATATTCCCCCCGTGTTCTCCTATTCCCCCGTGTCCTTTTGTGCATGCGTGTGTAAAATTTGGTTTCAATGCCAGTCACACTGTAAACTGAAAACTCTGGCATTGTCAGGTGAGACTTAACAAACTTTAAATTAATTAAAATATATTAAATATTCAGTCTCTTACCTTAGAGGGACGATCAACTTGTCCCATGAAAAAGGTGAGCAGTGCAATGACTATAAAATTGACACCACCCGCAAAATCCGACAGTTTATCCATGTGCAGCAGGGAATTCATTAGAAAGAAGACCAATTGCATGGTAACAATGACAATGGCGCTAATTGCGAAATGATTTAAGCCCCAAATGTTAATAGCCATTGTTATAGGTTGCTTATATAATTCGTCCTTTGAATCGTTTCCCACTGAGTTCAGCTGCTCCATCGAGTCTCAACAGCACTTTAGGTTTAACATTATCACTCGTATTTCCTCTCTGACTGCTGCTGTCTTCAGTTGTTAATTTGAGTACATTCTGCACTTAATTTTAAGTGCATTCTGTAAAAGAAAAAAAGAACAAAACAAAGTGTAAATTATTGATTTATTTATTTATATACATATTCGTTTAATTGCCCCCCTGTGCAAAGTGCAATAAAAATGCAACCAGAGACAGGTACAAGAGTCGAAAAGTTGACCTTTATTCCATGCCAGGGAAACACGCCATTTTATTGACAAAACTTTGATTTTTATTATCAACCATTTTTCACTTTACGTGGAATAAAACACCGTAATCCATTTACGTTCATTTATAATGCATTGCCGCAGTGAGAAAAGTCAGCAAAATTATATGAAAAGCTAATTGACTTTAATGAGTTGCAACAGCTTCCACAGCCCTGATGGAAACTTGAATCAAAAATTAAATAATTATCTATAAGCTATAAAATTCGTTCTATTCTGAGCTGGGTATGAAGACAAATGGAAAGTAGTGAATCTAAATGTATAGGAAGATATGAGTAGAAAATTAGGTTATTGTTTTTGCTGATTTCGAAAGGAACCTTCTACTTAGAGGATTTCTAATGCTTTCCATGGAACAATCAACAAGTGTATTCAAATCTTCGGCTTGAAGAAATATTATCTTTCCCTTTAGCTACTTAACAGCTTTCCGCAAGGTCGCTCGGATTGGCCTACTGGCCGCTGCTCCAAAAAGTATGCTATAGAAATTAGCAGCTGTGAAAGACCAAGCGGAATGCAGTCCCATTCATTAAAATGACACCTGCAGCGCATTAGAGCTACTTTAAATCCAGCATAGAACTAAAGTGTAAACACCTGTATATAATTAATGTGTGGCTGTCTGTCTGCCTCTGTTGTCACCTTTGGCTTTTGCTTTGGCATTGCAGTTATATTGTGTTGTACTTGTTGTTTTTGTTGTCTATATGCAGGTAATTTGTTGCCCCAAGGAATTCACGTGGATGCCTCATGGCTCACACCTCACGCCACCCCGCTCAAATAGTTTCCAGCCAACTTTTGGCGCGTTGAAAGAGCTGGCACTTTCAACATACTTTAGATTCATTTTCGTGACGTCGCGTCATCTCTTTGCTATCGGCGTTACTTTGGAAATGTTGACGAAAATGAGAGGGCAAACTTTCAAGAGTGTTCTGAATTTCAGAGAATTTTCTATGGACGTTTTGTTAAATATTTGAACAGCAATTTACAGCTGTAGTCATTCCCTTTGATAGGTTTGTATTGGGTTTTATAATTGATTCAATACGAATACAGTATAGAAATAAGCTGAGCAACACAAAAAACCTTCCGAAATCAATAACAGCCGTATTCTATTTGCTCCTGTTTCTTCCTTGCTTGCCCCACTGTGCAGCGCTTGTCTTCCCAGATTCCCATGATTAATGTAACTAAACCAAGAAGACAAAACCCAAATTGATTGAGTGTAACTTTTGTAACGCCTAATTTATTACCAAAATTTAATAAAAATGACTGTCAAACGAACAAACGAACTTTATAAATTATAAATAATGGTAGAGAATGGCAGAGGCAACGCGAGAAAACCTCTATTTATAGAGATACGCATGAGAATAGGTTGGCAATTTTTCTCGCCATTTCATGGCTTTTATTGAGCTTGTTTGAGGCCATTAACAGGGTATTCAGCGCCTATATATAGACATTGGCGCTCCACCCACTTAAATGAATGAATACCCCCTCAATACAATTTGCACAATTGAATTTCTCTCTCTTTCTCTCTCTGGCGGATAGCAAGAACTGCCGTGGGATATCTACAGCCTTTGGTTAATTGTACGAGTGTTTGTATAGCCATCGCCTGAAGCACCGATACCTAAGTTTACCTTTCAGTTAGCCTCAATTGGTAGGTAAATACTCCTATAGCAAGCAAATGCCCAAAGTTTTGGCATATGCTCAAAGTATCACAAGTAGGTGAACATGTGTAGAGAACGCTCCAAAATTTTGGAACGAGTTCTGCTTGTAGTTTCGAAGCAGTGGGCTGGGTTCGGGGACTGCTGTCGGCTGGAAACTTGATTCAATTAAATACAAATTATTAGACGCTTCTTCATTTATGAATTATATTAATTTGATTTATTTACTATACAAATTACGCGAATAGTTTTAGATTATTAACGAAAAGAAATTCTTTAACAGAAATTCTTTAACCGGTTCGAGTCTAAACCCTTCCTAAATCATTCGACATGTGACTTTTGAATTGGAGCATGAAACAAAAATAAATAAAACAAAAAAGGTCCGGAGAAAAAACTAATTAAAATATAGTCGATCTGTCGATGTTAGATTAAGAAAGGAATTAATGAAAATATATATTATTTATATTTATTACTTCTATAAATTATAAAAAACTGTGAAAAGTTAATAAAAACAACAATCAAAAATATCAAACGTCTTAAATGTTATGCTCTGAAGTGGAGCTTGGGAAACTTGCACCGTTTAGCACAATCAGCCTGAAGATTTCTATCGGGTTTGAGCCCTCGAACCTTAAACCTTTTCCAACATTTTAAAGTTCTTGTTTTCAACCAAATCCAATAGATTTTAAAGGTTGTTCGAACCGGCTTTAAGAACTTCCCTGCAGATAAACAAAGCTGAATGGGAAAACCACCCAAGCGAAGCATTAAAGTTAATGTTGGTTTTCCTTATTCTTTCGCTGCTTCTTTGCACAGGGGAAACTAAGTTGGACACGCGTTTCGTTTCGTTTAGCTTTCTTACATATTTCTTGTTGAAGGTCCTTACACAAACACACACACACGCGAAGGTCTCGCGCGTCAAAAGGATGATGCCTATGAACATCTAAAGCTATATCCGTTCTGTTTTTTAATTCTCCCTACAAAAATGACCAGCCACAAATTGCTGGACAATTGAGAGGAGAGCTGAAACCGTTACAGTTTTGTTTGTTTCTTTGTTTGTTTTTAATAAATTAAGTAGTGTGTCACTATTTTTGCTATTAAACTGGGATCTATCACGAAAGAAAACAAAAGTGGGAATTTTTTTTGGAATAATGCGTAGGACGCAGTCAACTGACGCCACGCACTGCTCCGGGTAAACTGAATGGAAAATGTCCAAAAAAAAAAACATGATAAGGCTAAGATTTGAGGTAATGCCATGCGCAGCTTCTTTGTTTGATATGCTTGGTGACGTCAGAAGTGCTTGTTGTTTGAAAAAGCCCGCGTTATAGCAGAATGCAGATGGAGCGCAACATTAATGTTGCCTTTATTGAAAGCGCCCAAAACATAGATGCTCAATAATTTAATTGATATCAACATATTATTAAATATTATAATAATTTGGTTTTATTTCTATTTTAATAGAGGTCAAGCTCAGTGAAACATCTTAAACTTCTTCCTTTATCTCCTAATAAAATACAGCAATGTGGCAAGGCTTGTAGCTGCTTGCTGTGACGAAACAAGTGCTCACTTTAAAAAACACGCGCGCTGTATTTCGAGAGAGCATTTTATTTGTCATATTCTTTAATGCAACCAAAATGAATATACTCAATAAACACCAAACCCCATATTTTTAATAATTGTTCATTTATTTTCGTTAAACGGACGACCTATTAAGTCTCTCGCCATTGTTTCCTAAAAGTATGCAGCTATAAAAACAGCAAAGTGGCAACGCTTTGTAATTTTTATAGGCAACATGTGTCCGAGTAGAGAAATAAAAAACTTGGAGACCTCGTTTTTTCATAAATTTTTTTTCAACTAGTAACTTGTTTTGTTATTAGATTTTTTTGAGAAATTGTACTTTTTTTCGATTTTGGTTCAATATAAAATTTTGTCTAGTGGCAGCGCTCATACAACTGGTACGCTTAGCATCATTGTTGCTATACACAATCGAGCCGCGTGAAGTTGGCAGCGGCCGCTAAATTGAAGAAGAAGAAAAGTTGGAGATTAAAATAATTAACCCAAAACATTGTTGTGGCTGGCTGGCTCCTGCAATCGGAGTTGCACTCGTTGCGTAATTACGCACAATACTGGGCCCAAAGCATTGAAATTCACATAGAATGGCATTGGCATTGCGTGTTGCATGCCTAACACAAGGCACGGCCAATTGGAGCAGGTGGCCACAGGAGCGCCGTCGTTTGATGCAGTTCTACAACAGCAGTAAGTCCAGTTCGAGTTCCAGTTCCAGTTCCAGTGGCACTTCCAGTTCCAAAACAAAGAGCAGGTAAAAAGAGAAAGCAACACATAATAAAACTGTTAACCGGCATTCAATAATTTCAATTTACAGTGGAGAAATTACTCAGACATCAAATTACACTACACAGCCAAAGACATCAACAACAACAACAATCCCGCCGCAAATCAAACGAAATGTTGCCGCCGAGATTACTAGCGTGGGCAAAGTCCTCTATGAGTCTGGTTGGGATGCCAAAAAGACTCAACAGGGACAAAAACTAGCCGGTGTAACTGTAGACTTAACAACCAAACGCACTGAATCAACACCCAGCGGTGAGCCAAAGGATCCAAAGAAGGATGTAGATCCCTCTGTGAAGACGAAGCGCGAACAGATGCGTGACAATATGCAGGATTATATATTCACGCGCTATTTTAACTATGTGAAAAACTATGATAAAGTTCTGGAGAAGAACTTTCCGAAGGCTATGCAGCTTTATCGTGCTTTCTTCGATGGCGTCAAAGACTTCTTTTCGGATATGAAACGTTTCCTAAAGATTGCGCGTATTGCCAATGATTCACCACAGGGCATTCGAGCCCTCAATCGACAAGAGCTGGAGCTATATATGCAAATGCCGCGCGACATGATGAAGGTGGCCCCAGCATTAATTGGCTGCTCACTGCCCATGGTAGGCTACGCTTTCTTTCCGCTAGTGTAAGTGAATTGCTGTTCCCAAGTATTGTTCTCAGTTAATAGGATTGTGAATTTTGTTTAGCTTTTGGTATCCACGCACATTTCTAACGCCGCATTTCTGGACGTCGCAGCAGCGCAGCGAGTTCCAGAGCTACTATATAAAAAGCCGGCTACAGTGCAATAAGTCTGTATTTCGCTGCCTGCAAGCCAAGCTCAAATCTCTTGCGGCTCATCATAAGCACGAGGAGTTTAAGAGCATTCTGGGCCAAATAGGCAGTGGCACACATCCCACGCCAGAGGCTCTCATCGCTGTCAAGGATATATTCGCCGAAGGACCTTACTCATTGCTGGGCATGTCCCGAAAACACGTCGTATGAACATGGAATTTTTACTACTACTTGCAGAGGGTATTCTTGTTCTACTGTTATCAAAGAAGAAGGCGTCTTTTGAGCTAGACAGATAGTCTCACAATTTTAATCAAAAGTACTATAAAAATCGGTCAGAAAGGATCAGGTTGAGATATTTTAGTATTCCAACTTATCAATTTCTGAGTTTCAGAACGTTTAGAAATCGTACTATAAAAAGTTTCTCCGCTATCTTAATAAGAAAAGCAGCTTGCCTAGGAACACTCTGCAAGGGTATTTAAATCCTCGGTGCACCGAAGATAACTGATTCTTTATATTCTAATTAACAACTTTACCTTCTTTCTGTAGAGATGTCTAGTCAAAATGCATGGCCTGCCAAACAGCCTGTTCAAGCGGCATCGCCTGCATGAGCACGCATTCCTGGTACACTATATGGACATGGCCATCACCCGAGAAGGTGGCGTGCATAATCTAAGCAATGAGGCGCTCCGCTACTGCTGCTATCTACGCGGTCTCAATCCCGATAATCTGAACAGTGAGCAGATGATTGAATGGCTGCGCAGCTGGGTCAAAGTCTCCACATCAATACAAGCCGAACATATCACTCTGTTCTTACATCTACCCGTTCTGCTGGGCTACAACCATCCCAGCAATTGGAAGACCATCTACTGCAAGTCAGACTAATAAGCAAAGTTGGTGCTAGTTCACACGTTTGCAGAGGATAAACAATTTGCAAACTGTAACCGTGTTTTTGTTTTTTAAAAGCAAATAAAATTGTTAAAAATCAAAATGTGTTTATCTCAGTAGAAAAAAGGAGGAAAGTGTTTTGGGCTTCCAAGGAGTAAACTCAACTCGGCCACACTGTTAATTCCAGATATCTGTGATACATATATCAGAGTTGTATAGCTCAATCAAAATGAATAAAAAACAAGACAGTTTTCGTGTGTTTTTTCCTACAAAATAACACTTTTTTTATTTGCTGTGTTGTGGATGTTCTCATCAAGCAGTTACTTTCGTTATTATATAGTTTGTTTTATTTTTACTTCTTGGCTGCTACCTTCTTGCCACCCTTGGCCTTCTCAGCGCGCAGACGCTCACGACGATCCTTCTTGAGGACACGTGGTGTGCCATCGGACTTGGTGCGCTTCTTCAGTGTGTTGAAGGCAATGGTCAGCAGCTTGTTGCGCTGACGCTTGGCATAACGCAGCTTGAAGCGATCAAAGTCATTCAATTGCGAGCGCTGTGGATGGCAAAATAAAGATTTTCATTTATTATCGAGGATTCAAAACAATTAATAATAAAACTAAAATATATTTAGCTGTTTTCAGTTAAAAATAAAAGCTAGCTTCATGTATGTATCAGCCGGCAATTCCTATCAAGAACTTTCAATTATCATCATGTGCTCTATATAAATACCTTTGCAGGGTGGTCGAATTTAAATTAAATAAGAATGCTCTGAAGATCCTAAAAGGTGAGTTTTTAATTTTAGGCCTTAATTTATGAAGCAATTCATCGTTCATACAGTTTCCTAACAATAAACAATTGGCTTTCTTTCGATTATTTGCTTTATATTCTGTATCCGTAGGAAAATGGTGTATCGAGTATAATAAATAAAATGTAAACATACTTTTTGGAGTATATTAATCGGAAAGTTAAATATAATTGTGTTTCTTAAAACATTGTACGTCTGCAAGGTATTTAAGCTTCGGGCATGCCGAATACACTTAATTATATATATATAATTGTATTTTTTTCTGTACATACCTTGCAAATATTTTGTGCCTTAACGGACCAGGGGCTGACCTTCCACTGTGCCTTCAGGTCACTGTCCACCCAAGCCTTGCGCACGATGCGTGTGGGCGCGGTGTAGGGGAACTTGATGCGGTATTTGGTCAGATGCAGATTGTTTAATCTGTATTCCTGACGTGGAACACCGGTCAGAGGACCATCAACCAAAACCTTTACAAATAATATAGATACATATTAATTGTTATAAATAAATAATGAATTAGTGCAGAGCAACAATTGCGTGTGTATTAAGTTGACTGCTATTTCAGTTAAATTAAATTAGCTTCATTTATGTGTCAGTTGGCACTTCCTATCAAGAAGACAAATTATCATCATGTGCAGCAATAGAACAAAACACGCTACGCAATTTGGTTGCTGCTACTCGTGTATAGATGGCGCTACAACTTACTCTGTTTTGGTCAATGACGTCGACAATGGCCACCAGGCGGCCCTTCAGGGGGCCTGCCGAGGCCTTGGCAATGCGACCAGTTTGTACGAATCTCTCGAAAGGCTGCAAGCGATATTCATTTCATTAATTTTTGATTACAAACACTTATATAAACATAAAAAAAAAGAACTCAAAAAAAATTGGCTTGCACAGCGCGTTGGTTGCCGACAGCGCTGCTCTGGCCACCACGTGAAATATTTTGGAAAACATTTTCATGCAAACAGCAATTTGCAATGTTTTATTATATTCTATTGTCGGCAACACTATGTGCTGGTTTGTTTCATTTTAAGCAATGCTTAATTTAACGCGCTCACTTCAAATCTTTTAATTTTTACATTTTTCATCCGAATAAGAAAAATACTTTGCGATCTCTTACCATGACGCTAACCGGAAAGAAAGAGAAGGAACGAAATATTTTTGACAAGTCTCCGTCAATATGGCGAATAGACAGAGTTGCATTTGATGTTCAGCAAGCAACACTGCGTACCACGCCTGTTAAATTATTTAACAGCGCCTTTCTGAGTTAGTTGCGTAAAATTGTGGCGCGTTGCTGCACGGTAAAAGCCAGTTTGAGATTTATTCGCTCGTGAGTTTACAGCACACGGAAATGTTAAAATTATGCCTCGCTAATGAGTTTAATAGGGTCATTGTGAATTTACAATTTAGGGCGCGTCGCGGTAGCAATTAAAAACATGTCTGCATTGTGATTTACCAGCTTAAAAAAGTATTAAAAATTTACCGCTGTTCTGCTTGCAAAAGAACAGTTAATAACATTAGTACGTTAATATATAGTATTGCCAGATAGTTAAGATTTCAATCGATCTGGCAATTGCGAAAAATAAATAGTGTTGCGTTGTGTATCGAAAAGTGCATTCATACCAAACTTTTTTTTTCTGTTTGTAAATAAGCATAATTTACAGTTAAAAAGTAACAAAAAAGTGCGAAAACTATTAAAATGGTGTACATACACTTTCCTAATAATCTTACTGAGGAGGAGCAAATGCTACAAGCAAAATATCAAAAATTAAAGAAAAAGGTGGGAAATCTAGCGACAGGCGTCTAGCGGCGTCTTTAATGTTTTCTTATTATTGTTTCTTCTCAACACTTGACATTTTGTTTTGTTTACAGAAAAAGGCTCTGCAGGCCCACAAGGCGCCTAAGCCGGAGCCGGAGAGCGCTCTGACCTTGAAGCGGCCTACAGATGCACGAGATGCTCGCGAAGTGGCACGTAAATTAATTAAAAGTGGCGCCATTCCTGCCATCCAAAAACAGCAAACCAAACAGGATCAAACCTCATTCAAGCGTCCCAAGGGCCAGGAGCGAGCAAAACGGTCTACATCCGAAACAACTGTTGCAGCTTATCAACCTTTTTCATCCACACAAAACGATGTGGCACAAGAGACAATAATAAGTGAAATAATCAAAGAGGAGCCGCGACGTCAGAACTTATATCAGCATTTTGCCACAGAACGAGATCGCGAGGAACGTGGCATAACGGCAGAGAAGCCACCACTTGACACTGCACAGCCAGAGAAACCGCGTGCAGGCAACACCATTTTCGTATCTGGCAACAAGGTGACTGAGGATTTCCTCAAGAAAACATTCAATGATTACGGTACTATTGTCAACGTTTCCATGGAAATTGAAAAGAGGTGAGCAAAATCGTCATATATATAGGTTAAGCTGTCATTGTATCACATATTTATAAGCTGCAGCGTCATATATAAGCTGAGGGCAAGAGATTATGTAGAAACCTTCAATCTAGTAATAAGTCCGATATTTGTAAAGAAATCTGGTATGCTGAAGTCTCTAAAGGCTCAATAGAGCATGTAAGATAGCTTGTAGGCCGCTTCCCTAGACAAAAACAACTATTACCACGAGAAGATTTTGGAGCCTGAGAAACCCTAGCATTATTTACATTTCTTTAATTCTATTTCGCAGCCGTGGCTTTGTTTCCTTTGCCAAGCCGGAATCAGCGGATCGCGCTATAGCCGAAATGCATGGCAAGAGCGTAAATGGCATCGTGCTGCAAGTGCAACTAGCGCGTCGTCAGCCGCAAATTGAACCGATTAACGATGCCTCATCCTCAGCAGTTTGGTCCTCCATTGGTAAGCGCTCAATATATAACAAATTTACTCAAATTCCTATTCAAATTTATCCCTTTGCAGCGGCCAGCAAATCGCAAAAGGGCAGCCATAAGGATCTGCGACAAATGGTTCATTATAACGACGATTTCTTGATGTAGACTAGTTGCATGCATATTTAGTTTTATATACAAATACTAATTCATCATCATTTCATCTTACCAACTCAACTTACCAACTCTTTTTGTGGTAAGTTATTTTCTTTTCATTTCATAATACACCTACAGACACACACACACTCACACACAACGTCATATTTAAATATAATCTTGCTTTATTGAAAAAAACGCTTCTATAAGTATATATAATGTACTTACAGACGTGTTAACTATCTCGCGTTTCAATTTCATTAATTCTATAAAAAAAAAAGATTAAACAATTTAAATGAATTCCCTCGTGTGGTAAAAACAATTCATATAGTTTTTTTTTCTTGTATATTGTACCTATACCTGGTCTAAATTAAACAACAATTGGTACTTTAAATATTCAACATTTGAATTTCTTCAGTTTTTGTTTCAAAAATACAAAAATGAGCAAACATAATAAATATGTAGAAGTATTATTATTATCATAAATAAATAGACCAACAAACTTGAGCCTTTTTTGTTTTTTTTGTTTTTGTTTTTGTTTCTTGGGTCCTGCTCACCGTATAATCAGGTAGCTAATATATGATTTTTTGTTTTTCACTTAGTTTAAGTACATATTTAATACATGATCGTTGCTGCTGTTCCTGTTCCTGTTCTGTTGTTGTTGTTGTTGTTGCTGTTGTTCTTATTGTTTGTTGTTGCCTGTTCTCAAAACTATTTGGTAATAATATAAAAAAGATTATTACAAGACATTTGTTTAAGTGTATATGTAAGTCGGTATGTTGTTGCTGTGATGATGACTAAACTGGGATTTGTTGTTGTTCGATTAATTATTAATTGTGATTTGTTGTTGTGACTAGTAGCAAAGGCATCGCCTCTCGCCGCCCACTTCGTATCCTTCCTTCCTTCCTAAAGTATTTTAATATTGTGTTAGTATGTAGTACATATATCATATTAAGGTTAAGGCCTTTGGTTTCGAGCGGTCCACTGGTTGGCCGCTTTTAAATTCGTTTCATGCTCCAAAATGCAAAACTGCCCAAGGATCATCCTAAGCAACTGATGTCCAAAAGTCCAATGAGCCAAAAAGGGAACGCCCCCTTTCACGTTTGCCTGCCCTCGTTCCCGGGCGGATTAAAGTAGTCCCAATGATGTGTGTGCACCTGGCGACCCGTTAACAGAAAGACGAGTAGACCGAAAGTTATCAATATGAAGAGCATCATAAGTGCGGATATGTTTCTGGGCTGTTGAGCCGGTTCCAATGCACCATCGCCACCGCGCACAAAGAAGGTCAATTGATTTATAATATTGACCAGTTCCAAGCTGCAGGCAGAGATGAATTGGCGACCTGCTTGCACCACTGTCTTGGGCTGATCCTCTTCCCAATCATCTAGTGGTTGTGTGGCGCTGCGAGTACGCGAGCGGCGGGATCGAGAACGTGGTCGTTCCACCAACTGTTCCTCCAGCTCGGACTCGGAGTCATGTTCCAGCTGATGCTGCTGCTCCTGCACATGACGACGTCTGCATTTATGTGGCGCCTTGCGTTCCGAGGATGTTGTAGCTGCCTGTTCCGCTTGTTCCGCTTCAGCGCTGCGTTGTAAATTGTAAAAGGCCAACGGTGCGAGGGATTGCAAATACTCTACGCTGGGATACACAGCTGGTGGTGGTGGCAATGGCAGTATTGCAGCATCTGTCTGGGTTTGCTCATCGAGATTACTTTGTTCTGCGGCCGTTGATTCATTGGTTTTGCCCTGACGTGGTGGCTTAACTGGAGGCTCCACATCACTTGTGGCAGGCTCACTGCTAGCCTGACGGCTTGTCTGCGTCTCAGACGTCAGCAGAGATGGACGCTGTTCCTTGACACGCTCCACAATGTCATCAATGAAACCTGGTGGCAGCTCGATATTCTGGACAACTAATTGACCCGACTTGCAAGCCAAGTCATCGGCTGTGACTTTTCCACCATGCAACTGCGAGACTTGAATTTGTCCAGCCTGCAGTGCATGTACCCGTAAGCGTTCCACCTCCAGTTCTGGTATGCGGCTTGGCAACTGTGCTTCTGGTGGAGATTGTAGAGCTTGTACTGGTGTAATCTCCCGTGTAATCTGCTCAGCAATAGTTAAGGTTGCGCTAGTCGTTGGCTCTAGTACCGTTGTGGATTTACGACGTGGTGGTGGTAAAGGCGTTGATTCAGGCTCTTCCTCAGATGGCAGCAACTCCTGGCTGTAGTCGGTGGCGGGTTCGGTGGGTAGTGTAGCTACAAATTTGATACCGACTTCGGCCTCAGTGGGCTCGTTAGTGATGGGTTTTCTTAATGGCAATTGCACAACTGCAATTTGTTCAGTTTCCTGACCTTCCTCTTCGGATAGTGTGTGCTCCTCTTCGGATAGTGTTTGCTCTCGTTGAGCCGGTGCATGCTCCTCTTCTGATTCGGATAGTGGGTGCTGTTCAAGCGCCTCTACTCTCCTGACCTCCACTTCCTCTGCTTTTCTGTACTCTGCCAGCATTTTTTCCATTTCCTCTCGTAGCTCCTTTTCCAGTGCTTCATCCAGCTCCTCCTCTACCTGTTCTTGCTGCTTCTGTTGTGTCTCTTCTTCCTCATCGTAATGATCCGAGTATTTTTCACCAGCATCCTCTTCCTCTTCGTCGTACTCACTCTCTCTCAACGTGCGTTCAACTTCATCGTCCTCCAACTTGCTGTCATAGTCACTTTCCAGTTGTACCTGCTGTAGTTGCTCCACGGCTGCATCTAAATCTGCAGAGCTGGCTGCATAGTCACTTAGAGCAATCTCGCCATGTTCTTCCTCTTCACCAGCGGTTTCCACATCGGATTTACTTTGTACCGAGCTATCGGAGAGCAGACCTTCGCGCCTGAGTTCCTCTTCTTCGCGCCGGAACTCTTCATCCTCCAAATCTGCAGCGCTAATAGGCCGCACAATAAGTGAGGCTTGAACGGTGTCATCACCTTCGCCTGCGCTAAGACTAGGTGTGGGTACGCGACGCTCTATAATGACGGCCGAAGATGGCGTCTGCGGGCGACTTAGCGATTTGGAGACTTGTGACGATGCGCGTGAGCGTTCTGACAAACTGCGTTGATTAGCATCCCGGAAACGTTGCAATCCCCTGGCCAATTGTTCGTCCTCGCTGAGCACACGTGAGCCATCCACCTCATCCTGTTCTTGGGCTTGCACGGTGCGCATCAGATCTTCAAGCGTTGTCTTGCCGCCTGCTGAGCCTGTGGAACGACGAGGCTCTATAACCTTCATGTCCTCCGTGATTTCAAACTCCTCGCACACAAAATCATCAGGGAGAGGATCCGTTTGTGTGGACACCTCTACCTCAAATTCACCCTGCTCACAACTATCTGCCGTGGATGATGCGCTGGCCACGCGCTCACTGTCCTCGTAGCTATCCACGCCACTGCCTCCGCGTGTGGATCGCTTTTCGCGGGGCGGGCGTGGAGGCGGCGGCAGGGGTCGGAATTTCATTTTGTTGATGACCTCGCCGGACTGCAGATTCGAACGTGGCGAATCTGGTCGCTGCAGTGCGCCTGGCTCCTCGTAATCATCTTCCTCCTCCTGTTGCTGTTGCTTCTGATCCGGCACGGCTGGCGGCTGTGTCGCATAACTAGGGAATAGGGTTTAAGGAGCATTAGAAACGGGCTTGGTCTGGCGGCAAGCGGCAACAAGGAGAAAGGATAAAGGACAAAAAAAGCTGGTCTCAAACTCGTGTGAGTGCGTGTTGGTTTTCTTATGTTTTGGTTTTATTTGTGTGTTGAGTAGTGTATATTTAAGTGTATTAGGTTTAGTTAGCAGTATATCTGGATCTTAGCTTATGGTGCTTAAGGCTAAAAACTTAACAACGAGAACAAAACTTAACAAAAATGCATTCGAGACAATTCAAAAAGGTCGCAAAAAGTCGCAAACCAAAAAATTACAAAATTAACTCAAAATCAATGCAAGCGACGCAGCAGCGGTTCTTACTTTGACTTAAGTAGCAGGCTGGTAGTCATCTCCTCCAAACTGACGGCCGATCTGCGACGTGGCGGCAATGGCGAGTCCTCGCTGGGCGTATACTGCTGCGGCGGCGGTGGTCTTGCCGGCGGTGGAGAGCCACGTGAACCGCGGATGCTGGGTAAAGTCGCAAAACGTTCGCCCGGTGAACGTGTGAACTTCTTGCGGCGTGCGGGTGGTGTCGGTTTGGGTACCACCTGCTCCTTGCGCACCACTGCATAGCTAAATGGGGGGAAGCAGAGCGCAACACTAAGCAACACATGGCCAAAGAGAGAAAGAGAGAGACTTTATGCGACCATTTACTCACCCATCACTCTCCAGCATATCGATGACAAACTTCTCCTGATCTTCAGTTCTTGGCACTTGTTCCTTATACTGTACATCCAAGGCCAATGATTCTGCACCATGTGAGGTGCGCTCATCCTCGGAACGCTGTGTTCGAGCCGATGTGCCGTCTGTAAACGTATCGGGCGTGGCTAGCGGTATATGATGATGATATTCGTGCTCAGTGCGATAAACAATTACCTATAAAAGATTTTAAAATATTTATCATATCATAGTATATATATACACAAAGGCACATTGGCAACCATCCATCTGAATATATTATACTAGCTGGTATTTCCCGGTCTTTCACAGTTCTTCTTTTGTTTCTTATACCTATTTTCTGCCCTTGATTTTGTATAGAATCCTATGGCTTTTCCCTAAAATATCAGATTTCTCTAAAGGAAGAAAACAAATCCCAAAAGTCCACTCCTAGCTGCTTAACTAGTTGCTTGTTTTTAGTCTGGAATTTTCAACTTACATCTTCCTGTGGCTGCAAAAAGGTGTTCGATACTGATCTACCACCAAAGCCATTGATAAACGAGTCTGCATCCTTTTCAACAGATGCCTCGTCACGTGTGCGTTTCTTTTGGCGTCTTGGCGCCTGTGGGCGGCTCTGTTGGACGGGCGATTCCTCTGCCGCTGCTATCCTGCCACCGCCGTAACTGAGATTGTTGAGAGCCTGTTCGGACTCGGTTGTTGCCTGTTCGTGCATGGGAGGTCTAAGGTAATCCTCATCATCGTCAAAGTACTGGATACTGCTGCCACCATCGGCCATAGGTATATCTTGGCTACCTTCCATGGAGTATTTGCTGCGACTACGTGCCTTGCGTAGCGGTCGCTTTGGCAAAAAGTCACTGCCATTCTGCGACATGGACAAATCATCACCATATTCGCTACGCTGAAACTCTTGTGAATCCTCAAAGTCCGGGCGATAGTTACGATGCAAGCGGCGCGGTTTCGGTGGTGGTACGTCATAGTCGCCGTACTCCTCCCGCTCCGGTTGGGTCGATTGCCCCACGTGCTGCAGTGCATTGGGCAGATCGTAGCCCTCGCGAATAGCATCACTAATGTATTGACGCAGCTGGATGTTGTCCTCAGAGATTCCGCGTTTCCGCAAAAAGAATTCATCGTCATCGATCTGTTCCATGACTACCTTTTTGCCGGAACTGGCAGTTGATTGGGCGTCTTGGAAATCGTGATATTTGTAATAACTGGCCTCGGCATCTAGCTCCGCCTTGCGTAGCAGCTTATTCTTTTGTATATCTTTCTCTGTCCAGCCTTCTGCATCGTGACTGTCTTCAGAGCGTAAATCCGAATCCTGGTGCACCATGGGTCTGCGCTTGAACTCTCTCGACCGTTGGCTAGAGATTTCATGTATGGCACGATTCTCTTCATTAAACTCGGCAAACTGTTTGCTGTCTGCAACGCCACCCAAGATGCCCATTTCGGTTTGTGGCTGCGCCTCGCTGGCTGTATCCTCTTCCAAATCATCCTTCATGCGTCGTTCCAGTGAGGATTCTCTATCGAAACTCTCCAGTTCACTGCCATAACGTCTGTAGCGCGATCCTTCGCTGTCATTATAGCTGACATCCGAGAACTTGTCCGCCCAGCGTGAACGCACTGGACCTGGACCTCGATCTCCTTGGGGTGAGCTTGTCGACGTTTGTGATGGCTGTGTTTCAGTGCTGGGAATAACACTTAGACTCAAACGTTCTGTGCCCAGCGAGGATTCCATGGGCGGTGGCGGCTCCTCAACGGGCTTCTTTTTGCGAAATGCGCGAGGATAGGTGCCGAAGTTAAACTCAAATTTCTTCTTCTGAGGTGTGGGTTGTACGTCTGCCGTTGTAGCGGGGGATTCGGTGGACTCGTCGGGGACTTCCGCTTCATTCTCCTTGAAGCTTTTACTGCGACGCAGTTTTAGCGTTGAGAACTTCTCTGGTAACTTGAATTTGGACATGTCGGGCTTATTAAACTTGGTGAACTCAGGTCGCTTTATATCCTTGAACTTAGACATATCGGGACGTTTGATTTCGGGCATTTTGATTTTAGAAAACTCTGGAGCAAAACGTCTGCGCTCCTTAGCTTTGGCCTTCGGGCTGCCCGAGACGGGCTTCGGCTTGGGCTGAGTACGCAACTTAGTGCGTAACTTGCCCGCTTGATTACGTAGGCCATCCTGCATTTTGCGTGTGCGATCTTGGGCGGAAGCCATGAAACTCTTCTTACGATTCTCCGGCTGCAGTGGCAGTTCCTCTAAGGCACTCGAGTCCACCTGGCTCGTATGTATTTCATAATCCGTGCGAGATTCGGTGCGTGGTGTTGTTCCACCGGAGCTCAGCTCAATATCAATATCCATGGGTAGCTGGAGGCTGCTGCCATTTTGGGGTGACGCCGCCGACGTTGGTGCTGGCAACAATTCGATTTCGCGCGCCGGCGACATGCCCACGGGCTCGTATTCATGATCACTGCAAAAAGGATAAGAATTGAATGTTAATAGAGTAGATAATGGTTGTAAATCTCTGACAGATAAGATGAGCTGATCTGATCGATCATAGTGCATTATGTTTGTTGTTGTTCGCTGTTTTTGTTGCAAGCCAAGGTTAGAAAAGCCGTCACCCTACTCTCATAGCTGTTGGAAATGTCAGAATGTTGGATGTGTGTGTCGGGTATCGACAATGGGGTAGCAGTTGCTTACCGAGAGAAATAGGTCCGCTCGAGGAAATCTCTGTGTTCTTTTTGCTTTGGGGTTAGGGGCGAATTTGACTCAAATTCGGCTAGACGCGATTTACGCTCATCAAAATTAAAACTAACCGTCTTTGTCATGCGTGCCGGCATCCCATAGAGCTGGTCTTGGGAGCCGGTCAAGCGGCTACTGCGATCATGCGACTGTGTACGTGGCTCCCTAACTAAGGATTTGCCCTGTACACCAAAGCGTTGCTCCGAGGGTGCACGTAGGGGTCGATATACTTGGCTGCCACTGCCTGTGATCTGTATGGGCACGGATATAAGCGGTCGACTACCGTGACTGACAATCGATGGATCCTTGCTGCTCGAATATCGAAACTCTGACTCACTCTGCGACCAGGCCGCAGCGGGCATCTCAATCTCGCTGGAATATAGATTTCTATTGCCTGCTATGAAACTGGCTCCGCTGATGCTACTCATAGTTCCCCTGGGCACTGATGAAACTACCACAGGTGCAAAAGCCTCGCTGATGTCCACAGAGGCTCTTTCTGAGGCAGCAAAGTCTTCCCGACTGCTGTACATTGTCTGGGCATTTGGTGGAGGTGCCAATGGTTTAGTTGGGCGCGCACAGTATTGATCCATGTCATCCACTTTCAGCGAAAAAGTCTCAGTGACACGCACGGAGAGCGGTTCTGCTTCCTGGCGCTTCATGACTGTGGCATTGCTGCTAACAATCGACATGGCCTGGGGCTTACTCCTGGTAAAGACGGACATCAGTTTGCTGGGCGAGGGAGACTTCTCTCTATGTGGTGATGGGGATTTGTCCACAAAGGGCGAAGGCGAACGAGAGCGTTGAGGGGTTGGGGATTTTTGGCGGGGTTCCTGGGTCTTTGAGCTAAACATGGACTTGAAACGCGAGGTATATGAACTCTTGACTTCAGGTGTTGCTTCCTGGACATTGATAGCACCTACTATTGTGGCCGGTTGTGAGAAAGATGTAGGCTGCCACTTGGTAGGACGTTCCGGTGATAGTTGACGCTCGGGTGTGTGTTGTCGCTTGAGCATTTGGGCGGGAGTGGTTGCAGGGGGACCAGTTGGGGAAGGACTTGAGGGCCGACTTGATGGTAGCTGCAATGTAGACATTCCGGCAGGTGCCGGTGCCGGTGCCGGTGGTGCTGGCGGAGATTTGGGACGCCTTGCGGGTCGTGGACTGCGGCTGCGATGCTCCACTGCCTTCAGTTCCTCACCTTGCACCAGCGCATTGATGTCCACAACGGGTATATCGCTAACAATTTCAATCTTGGTAAGCTCGTCTACTTTTAGCGGCTTTGCGCTCAGTTCACTTGCAATGGACGGTGGTCGTCTGGTCTGCGTCTGGATGTTATCCCGGATGTTCACAATATTATGTTCCTGGGCGATTTGTTCCAGTTCTGCAACGGTCTGGGCCAACGGATCTATAGGTATAACCGTAGGCTGATAAGGACTTTGAAACTGCTTTAAATCAGATTCAAGCAGAAATGAGGGACGCACTGCATCAGCTCCAAAACGCGAAACGTCAATGGGCCGATTTTGGGGCAACGTATCGCCGGGCTGCCGATTCTCCTTGTTGGCAGAACTGGGACGCATATAATCCGGAGACAAAGGCGGCTTTGCATTCCGAAAGTCGTGATTTGATGGTGCTGGCGATGGCTGATGGGAGCCAAATTGCGGAGCTATATCCGACATACCCGGGCTGGGTGTAGCTGCAATAAGATTCAGCTGAGGCGCTTGCAGCGAACCCGGTATAATGCTGGCTTGAAATAGATCCGCATTAGAAGTGCGTCGGCTTGCACTGGCCGAGCGTTGACCGCCCGCGGAACGACCCATCGCTGTGGGTATGTTGATATCGGCACAATATAAATCTGTCTTGGAGTTGCCCGCCGAGATGCGACGTAACGAGGTGCCACTACGCATGGACAGAGTATCGGGAAAGCGGCCAACGCTGCCCGAGGATAAACCACCCATGGACAGTTGACGACGACGACCGGCAACAAAGGCGCCCTGGTTACCCGGTATATCCGGTTCCGTAGCATCCGAGATGCTGCGCACCACCAAACCACGTGAACGTGCCGTTTGCTCCAGTTCCGGATAGCGTTCCATGAAGCTCAGATCCACAGAGGGCGCCGCCACATCAGCATGGCTAACCACCTCAAAGCTATGCGTTGACAAATCATCCTGCTGCAGATGATAATGCTGAAATTGCTCATCGCTGTGCTGACCCTGACGTGAGCTGGGCCTGGAGTCCACGGGATTAACGCGTTCCGGCAGCAGTGAATCGCACTGAAAGAACTGACAGGCGCAACGTACATCCAATGAGGCGCCGCTAGAACTCTCCACCCGCGATACAAAATGCTTCTTCTCGGCAGGCAGAGCGCCCACCGAGGCCGAGCGACGCGAATTTAACATGGTCAGCTAAAGGTGATGCGATGAGATGAGATGAGCGCCAACAGCTGTCGCCCGCCGCAGTTGACGGTTTATGGTGCTGCCTATTTACTTGGCCCTGGTTCGTAATCCGTCTCCGTTGGCCGTTGTTTTTCTTCTTTTTGTTGTTGTTGTTGTTGTTGTCTTTTCGCTTTTGTTCGTTTTAGTTTCGTCGTTTTGTCGTTTTTGTGGTTGGTTCGTGGATCGTTAGCTATTTTTAAGCATCCCCAAAGCAGCCGCCGCCGTTGCCCTCGCCGCGATTGGACATTGAATTTCTTTTTATTTTTTCGCACAACTATGAAAATTCTTTTGAGCCCAAAGAACTTTTCATTTGCTCAGTTTCAGTTTGTCAGTTCCGAGTTCCGAGTTTCGCTTGAACCTTTCAATCTCTTCCAGCACACAATTCCGTATATCTATTGCTCAGTTATGGATCTATCTCTATCTATATACTAAATTGGTATTAAAAATCTCTTTTCCCTATGGTTAAACTGTGGCCCGTAGTCGTTGCGCGCGAGCGTGTCTACATCGCTGCGGATTTCGGCCAGGACTGAGAGCTTTTTCATTTTGCGCGACACAAATTTTACGAATTTTTCGAAAGATGAAAATGTTGTTCTTTAAAATTAGCAATAGGCACACACACAATGACAACATTTATTTCTTTTCTTGGGTTTTTTTTTTTTGTTGTCTATGTATTTCTCTTGGTTTCCTTGTTGACTATATATCTTCTTTTTTTTTTTGCAAAGTCAAACCGAATTGTACGCTGACGTCGACGTCGACTGCGACTGCTGCGGCGGCGGCGATGTCGCTGCTTGTTCGTTCATAATTGGGATCTGGTCGAGCAGCAGGAGTAACAATTAGTTGGCCTGCATTTCGTAGTAGTTCTATTTTGAGCAATGCGTTGCTGGCTGCCGGAAATCTTGTCATTCGTTGACCTTTAAAGCGTTTCATTTGTGAGACGAGTTGAGTTCATCTATTCAGCAACCAAGAAACCCCCATCCCAATGGAACTAGTTCAAAGAACGCTTACAAATTCAAATGAAAAGCTACAGCAATCTTCATCCACACAGATTCTTTAATATAGATTTTTTTCTGAAAAACCTGTACAAAAATCTTGTAGATCTCTCGAGCAGTGCCAATGAAAACTTGAATTGTTTATTGATTGAACTAGTTCCACAGAATTTAGCTCCTTTTTATACCTTTCACCAATGTTTTGCGATTAACCAACACCGTTTTATCATCTTAAGGGGACTTCACAAAAACGTTTACAGACGAGAACAGTTTCCACTTATGTAGCTCTTACCTTGGGTCTAGATCATGTCAGCACTTAAAAGAGCCGTCTCCAATGAAACCCTTTACCAAAATTTGTTAGTGGCGCCACCGCTGCGGCAGCAACAGAGCGTCCAAGTGGTTGAGTGCTTAGATCGCTCAAGTTTTCGAGTGCTTTTGTGTTGTGTAGTGTCTATGATGTGGTCTGTGTAGTGGTAATCTTTATAGTATGGCTTTCGGTGAGTGAACCGGAGGGTGCGAAGGCGTCGTCGCTTGCCATCGGTGTCCGTGCCATGGACTCCCGGCAAGAGTGTTAGTAACAATTTCAAAAGCAAGTCAATTAGGTTAGAGTTTCTGTAAGACGGATGAGCAACAAACAGCCGCATCAATCGGCAGCGTTGTGTGGTGCTGTGTGTTAGTGTCATGCTCCAAAGAAATATTAATAAATCCCATTCCCATTTACTTACTTATCGGTCTTTGACTTGGCTGCATTTGAGGCCGCTTCCAGTACATCGTCGGGTAGTTCAATATCTTCGCGATGTGGTTCGGCCTCATCTTCTACGTGCGAGAAGGTGACCTTCTTGTCGGATGGTGCCGGCGAGGATTCCTTTTTTAGCGAAGGTCTCAATTCGCTAACCTCAATAGGTTCGTCGCTTTCCTCGGCCACTGGCGACAATTGTGCTAGTCGAGCACGATCCTCATCCGAGGAGGTTGAGTCTATGGATGAAAGTGGAGCCAGTAGAGCTCCTGATTTCTCTGCAGCCGCTGCAGCCACCTGATCCTCCTCGCTGCTGCCCATGCGATCTAGTGGTATTGGCTTACCTGCCTCAACATCATCTGCTGCCAGATTATCTTGTCGCATCAACGATTTCTTGAGTGCATCCAGTCCAAGGATTGATTGTTCTGCCAGAACTTGAGGTTCACCTTGACCTATTTCCTCATAAACATGTTCACGGCGCAGACGAGGTGTTTTCTTGGGTGGCGCCTCCACCTCAACTGACAATTCCAAAGTTTCTGCAGCGGCGGGTTCAGTGACTTCCACAGCAGGTGGCGCTTCAGTCTTGGTCGTCGGCTCTGCAGGTAGCTCAATGATTTCATCCGGCTGTGGCACGTTGGCTGCAGCGCTCGTGCTAGGCAAATCATTTAACTCCTCTTCCTTGTTACGTTTTCTGCACGGAGACTCATCGTACTCGACCAGCTCCAGGATATCATCGGAATCCTGCTTTTCAATAAAGTGCGGTATTTCGCTGCGATCTGATTTTGGTGAAGCCTTCAGCTTCATAATTTTCTGTTCCTCGCCTAGGATAATTTTCTCATCCTTCTTGAGCGTAATGCGTTTGATATTCAAACGCTTCTTTTGGCGCTCGGCCAAACTCTTAAGCTTCTTCATAATGTCGAAGCTATGCTTGGGCTTGCTACTCTTCTTGGGGGGCTTATCTGTATTGGGGACAAGTGCTCCTGGTGGCGGCGCAAGCTCGTGCAGGCTGCTCTGTCTACTGGGATTGGCTGAGCTGCCGGGCAATGATTGTGCGTCTTCGTGTGTTCTTCCGCTGCGTCTGCGTCTGATTATATCACGTATATGGGCCAGGCGACTTGTTTTCCTGGGCTTAGCGTGACCTCCAACTGCGAGCACCGAATCGGAGACACAGGATATACACTCGCTTAGAGCGTCCTCGTTGTGGTGCTCACGATCTGACTCACTGTCAGACTCCTCGGACTCCTCACTGCTGTCGTCTGTGTGGCCTAATACCTCGTCCTCGGACAAATCCTGTATATAGCGCTCAGTCTCTTTGACTAGTACCTGCTCGTCGTAGCGCACCTTTTTCAATGATTTAGGTGACTCAGATTTAAAGCGCAGCTCCTGTGATTTGCGCAACAGCAGCACTATCTCTGGCTCCTCGTCAGGCCCCAATGGACGCTTGTAGAGATGCGTCCAAGGATAGCCGCCCTACAAGCAAAGAATATACCAAATGAATATCTATAACCCTTTTGGACAATTCCAAATGTAACTTACCCGATCCCTGGCTCGTCTAAGATCCTCCCAGCGGTAGGTTTGCAGTGGCACAGGTGGCTTTTCCTGGCTGCTCTGCAGCAGATACTTCTTCAGGGACTGATAATATTCACGTTTACAGTCCGCTGAGAGTCGCTTGGCCTCCGCATCCGTATGTGTCCCTAGGCGATCTTGTTCGATTTGCGGCAGTGAATCAATAAACTCTTTACGTTGCTGCTCCTCTGCCTCTGACTTGGGTGTGGGCACTTCAACCACTTTTAGCTCGTTGGCAGCTACTTTCGGCAGCTCTTCAGGCTGCTCCAATACAATTTCCGGCTGTGGCTTGCACTTGAGTATGCTGGTCAGCTCATTGAGTTGTGCATCCACCTGTTGTGAGAGCGAGTTCAGCGCGGATAACTCAGTTTTGAGCTGTTTGTCCTGCTCAGCCTGCACCTGTTCTACATTTTTGCTGAAGCTTTCGATTAACTCGCGTTCAATCTCATTGACTAACTGTTCAGCAGTTTGACGCACTGCCTCCGATGGTGTCGTTGTCGCTGTCGCTATTCCAGCTGCAGCTATTTCTACTTCTACTGGGCCTGCCGTTGCCGTGGCCGTTGCCGTTGCCGTCTCGTCTACCTCGGCTATTTGATGCGATGGTGCGAGAGTTTCAACTGGTTGCTTGGTCTTGGCACCCGCTGGTTCCACTTCGATTACATGCGACCTTCCATCAGCTTCTATCTTGGAAGTGCCCTGTTGCAGCTCCTGTTCAATCGGGGGCAGCTCATTAATGCCCACACCACTACCCTTTGCGTTGACGTCCTCGATTAAATGAGATTCCAAGTCTAGCAAATGTGATCCTCCTGGTGTGGTGGGCACTGGAGCCGACTGTGTAGGATGGCTTAGGCTATTATTATTGTCTAGCTCTAGTTTCAGCGCTGCTTTGTTGCTGCTCTGTTTATATTTCTCCTGCTGCTGCTGCTTCTGCTGCTGCTGGGAGTCGTCGGCAATGCCGTTGATCAGTAATATGGTCGGTTGCTCAGTGGGGCCAGTTCCTCCAGCGCCAGGTAGCGACACTACAAAATGGTGAGCAGATCGCAGAGATATATCAGATATTTATTTACTTACAATGCCATGAGAAACAGAGAGAAGAATAACAGGTGCTAAAAATAACGAGAAATATTTGCAGCTTTTTGGGAAAGCTACGAGTATAAAGACGACAACTACAACAACAACAAGAATTTTGCGACAATGACAATTACATAAGACGGGAGATAGAGAGAGAGAGAGACAGAGAGACAAAAACAACGAGAGAGAGAGAATGAGAAACACACAGAGAAAAACAAAGAGATGAGTGTACGAATATGTGGAGAAAAGTTCTCTTCTCAAAAATGAATTCCATTTGCAATTGTATGGGTAATTTCGAAAGCATTTTTCGCATTCCTTTTTCGAAAATACTGCAATTACGAAATCCCCGCATAAATTGCTTGATTTACATTAGAATATTTACCAATTTTCTAGCGAAGATTTTTTTTAGAGTTTTTCAGTTTCGTTTTTCTATGGTTCGTTTTTCGCTTTTTACAAATTTTATATAAAATCTTTTATACAAAATTGTTCGAAAATTAATTCTAACTTTTTTTTTTTTTGTATTCAGCGCGAAATAAGTTCGCGTACGCGAGCCGTGCACTGAAATTGTCCGGGGCCAACTGGCGTCAAGTAGAAAAAAAAGCCTCGGAGAGGCAAAGCCAAAGCAACCTGGCTAACAGACTGAACTGAACAGTTTTTGATTCTCAACTGGCTGCTTCGGTTTGGTTTGGTTTTAAAATACAATGCTTAACAACATTTGCTTTTGAAATTGTTTTATTTTTCGTGTTGCTCTTTGGCTTAGTTCATTTTCATTTGCGCTCATTTCGAATTTGGCTTTTTGCCTGTTTAGTTTTTATTTTGTATTTGGTATTCTGTTTTGGCCCGCGCGTTAAAGAACTTGCCGCTGCTGCTGCTGCTGCAACAATTATAGCGCAGCAACTGGAAAATTCAGGCAACAAAAACAAGCAACAAACTCGCTCGTAAACAAATTATAGTTTCAATTTTTTTAACACACATTACACTTAATTTAGCGCTGCTCTGATAAACAAGAACGTTGCTCCAAGCATATGTCGAAGTATGAAAACAACAAAAACAACAAAGTTGACCATGCTCTACTTTAAAATACCCTATGATATCAGTACAAATGATTGATTGAAAGAGTCTTTGGTCTTTAAGTTATATTAAAAAATGATTAATCAAAAATGTGAACCGAAATTTATTGGCTCCGTTTCAAAAAGACTTTTCCGCTGAAGAATCTGCACTTATACAGCACAAGATTCTTTCAATTTTTAATAGATTTCTTTGCCGTTTAGAATCTGCACTTATATAGCTCATTATTCCTTTAAATACTGGGTACACTTTGAATGCTGCCCAATTTCGTCTGTCTATCCAAATTTAGTGTTTTACAATTTCACATTTTCTTTGCCGTTGGGGGCCCAGCATAGAGATCGTCTATACTATGTACTTATATAGTATACTTAGTATGTTTGTACTTAAATCTAACGTAATCATATAAAATTACAGAGCCACGAAATTGAATTACGAGTCTTTCGTTATGCCTTTTAGTTTTTCAATGAATGGGGCGCAGCCAAGCAGATTTTTCCTTCATATATTTCTAGTATATTTCTATATGGGTTGGTTGGGTTGCCTGCTACGTATATGACGTATCGAGTGAGTAATTATTTGTTGTTTTTTTTCCTCTCTTAAATACCGAGTGTGATTTGCTTAAAATATGATATTTGTTTAGGAAAATTCTATTCATTACAGGTACTTAAAAATAATTGATTTGCTTCGCCCATGCCTAGACATGACTTCACTTTTCACTATTTGCATATCTTACTTCATATTTGATATGATATCATTGTGTGAAATGTATTGAGAAAAGGAAACTGTTGCTGTCTATGCTTTGCTCTAGCTACTTTCATATAAATCTATCTGTGCTTTCAGCACAATTCGAGCGAAACTGTTACGCTTGGCTAAGATGGTTGGCTTTTCATGTAGTAAGACAACTGTTCAAGCTTGAAAATTGACATTTTTCTCAGGGTTTTTTAGTTCCCTTTTCGAAAGTCCCAAGTTCAAGAGCAACACACAGCTAAAGAATTGAAAATTGGAAACTGAAAACTGAGTTGAACCCCCAAAACATCGATTTAATGCGTCGTATACGTAACACGTGCCCATAATACTCGGTATGAACTTTAAAAATAGAAATTGTCTGGTATTACAGTTTGTTCAATGATTATACACGAATTGATAGATAGCGCTTGACGTATGGAGATTGCGTAATATGTGAATAGAACACCGGCTTTTCTTTTCCCCACCTCTCCCCCCGCCCCAAGAGAGACACTCACCATAATTGCCAATAACACTCAGGAAAATGTAAACCATAATCGTAAAAAACGTAAAGTTTTAATAAATTAAATTGCAAAAAAGAAGAGAAAAAAGAGACGTTTAAGGAAACAACAAAACAAATATTAATAAAAATAAACCGAAAAAAAAATAATAAAATTATTGCTAGGCGTTTCAGCGAGACCGCCTCTCGAGCTTCACATGTTCGACGTCTAATCGCGCTTCGAATACTACGAATACTACGACAAAATAAATAACAAAACAAGCGCAAATCGACGATGCCGACAACGACGTTTGACGTTTGTCATTATTATTTGAGTATTCTCTCAGTGATGAGCCAACTGAGAGCTCCATTGGCCAGACAGAGATACAGAGACGGACTGGTCGACCAGGCCAAGCCGAACGCATTTTGCATTTGCCACTTGAGGTGCGGGACGGGTTGGGTGGCACTTTCGCCACTGGTTGCATGTAGCCGGCAAATCAAACCATCCAAGGTCGCTGGGGGCTCAGCTCGGAGCAGTCTTCTCTATATTTAGAATCATTTAAGCGTAACGCATCAAGGCTTCAACTTAAAGATGTCTGGCCAGCGTAGGCAATAATTATAAATGATTATAAAGAGTTTAGAATATTAAATTGCCTCAATTTTGCATTGCAAAACATGAGCGGAAGTTTATTTAATAATCTAAAATTATTTTTACGTCTATTGGCTATATAATTTATTAGAGAAAACTCTGCTTACAAATATTCAAACTAATCAGATTTGACATTTTGTTTCAATATTTTTACTGCCAAATAAAGGTCGAAGGGAAGTGGTCTTATAATCAAAATTTTAAAGTAAAAAGAGCAAAGGACGAAGCCTAGGCTGACCTTGGTTGAAGAACTTTTTATTACACTAATTTTAGCATCTCTAATTACTTAATAGAGCGAGCTATTTGTCATTTAAAATGAAGCTATTATACAGCAATTCGAATCAATTTCCGGTACTCCAAAAACTAGAGTTAATTTGTATTCAATTCAATTAACTAAAATGCAAGTTAAATGCCGCAAAAACGCTGTTTAATTATATTAATTGTATATAATTTACACACTGTAGCTAGAAAATACGAGTATGCATATCAATTGCTTGCTAAAAGTCTCGCCATATTGCAGCTAAAATAAAGTTCAATAGAAACTGAGTGAAACTGGCACACGTTGCGTATGAGTTATGTTGATTTTTGCTGGCTGCCCGGCCCGGCAAAGCCAAAGCCCGGTGAACTGATTTCTTTCTCTATTTGTATACTATTTGCTCTGCTCTGCTCTGGTCTGCTTTGCATTGCAAATTTGCTTTGTTTGAAAATAAATTTGTGACACAATTTGCAATTACATTTCGGTTTTTGTGACTGAAATTAATGCAATTTTTTTTATTCAAAAACTGCTAAAACTCTGGCCCTAATTTACAGAGCAAAATAGAAGACAATAGAACGATTTTCTGCGCAATTCACTTAAAATTAGACAATGTTTTTGAGTGCATTTTAATGACGAAAAATGAATATACACTTGAAGAAATAATATTGACCTTGACTGGACTTGTGGGCATTTTTAATTTATGTACCTATAAATATAGTTCAGGGTAAAAGAGAACAGAGACACTCACAGAAATATCCATTGTTTATATGTAAATCTTTCTTTTACGTCATATTTGACGATTAGTTCCAAAGAACAACAACAAAAACACGCGACGACAAATGACAGACGAAGACGTAGACGAAGACAACGCGAGAGAGAGAGCGAGTAAGAGAGTGAGAGATAAAACAGAACAGACAAAAAAAATATAACGTATACGTTCAGTATGCCATGTAGATGAAAATCACGTTGAAGACTAAAAGGAAAGCAAACACATTTGCCACACAGACACAAAATGTGTATAAATAAAGTTGTTTTTTTCTTTTGTGTGTGTTTGTGTTTTGTATATGTTTATGTATGGTGAACGGATATTTAACTATATATAATGATGCATTCAATGACAACGAAAACACACACATAAATACGATTCTTTATGCTAGAAATATATGTTTATAAACACCCGCTCGCATGTTGCTAGCAACATTTTAATTTGTATGAATGAAACGCGCAGATAAGCAAACAAATCACCCATCAAAACATATGAAAGAAAGAAAAATGAAATATAGTTGAAAGTTTATACCAATCACTGGTGCCATGCAAACCAGAAATCGCGTTAATGCTGTGCCGGTGCACACATTTCGACCCACTGTGCTTGCTGCGGCTTCTCTTGCTGTTGCCTTTGCTGTGCTCCCTGCAATTAGGTCAATGTTTTTGGATTAGTTATGGAAAATTCGCTCATGTGATGCGAATGCCTCCGCTTCGGCTGCTTCTGGATCTTGCTGCTCTTTGCTGCTGCTAATTGCAAATCAATCAAAAATGTCCATTAGTAAACCTATTTATTGATTGTACCAAGTTCTACGGCTCGTTTCTTAGCTATCTGTCAAACATCGCCCAGCTGAGTCATCTTTCTGAGCTTGTGCTAATCAATGACAGAGCTGCAAACTCAGTGTGAAATTGATTAGAATCATTTGAATATTTTAGCACATTTTTTCGTTGGGAATTGAGTGGAACTTTGAGCATAAGTAATAAGTCTTTGAATTCCACACAACCTATGAGAAGAGCTGGGCGAGATATGAATTCTGTTGCCAATTAAATAGAATTCATTCTCTTCTTTATTCTATTGCCAATAAACTAAAATTCATTCTCTTCTTGGCTCTATTCTGTACTTTAATAGTCTAAAAGTATTCGGGCGTATGGAAAAATATTGAATTATATATTAAAGTCGATCTAGAAACAAACAGAAATCATTCATTTCTTATATATATGATTTGATATTTCTTATCTCTTTAATGGCGCATATAAATTAATTTTTAAATTGGGTTTTTTTCTATCAAACTCAAAATCAATTATTTATTATAATATATGTGGATTAATAGCACTTCTTTGTTAGTTAATATTCTATTTCTAATGGTCATTAAGTATTCAGCTAGTTATCAAGCTTTTTGGCTAGCAAATTCTCTAGTTAATCTTGAGACTTTTCTGCTGCTTAGGAAGTTCAAAGTTATTGTCGAAAGAAGAGTCATAAATAACTTAAACACAATTATTGCGCAACTTAAATCAAAAAGAAATAATAGGAATTTCAATAGGTATGCCGCACCGCAAACTGCGTCAAATCTTATCGCAAAGTCTAGCGGCAAATAGATAAAAATGCCATCTCTATTGCCCAAATATTATACGCTCGTAATACCGATAAGATAATAAGCCCGATCATATGCCTGCCTCGCTGTTTGCTAGTTCATCATATGACGCTCTCAGCTGCTGGTCTACGTGCGTTTTGTCCCACTGTGCACTGCCAATTTTAGCTGCTGCCACTGCTGCTGCTGCTGCAGCAGTGGACTTGAACCCACTCATAAAGTTAAAGCATACAGCTGTTCTTTATTATGGTTCTCAAGTGGCAATCAGTTGCAGCAGTTTCAAGTGGAAGCCGCTTTTTTATCAGCGTTATTTTTTTTCTCTGCTTTTCACTTTTTTTTTTTTTTATTGGATAAATCATCCATTTATTTTCATAGCTCATTTGAATTTTGATTGATGTAACGGCAAACACAATGTAGAAACTGTGAAAAAGTGAAGATAAAAAAAAAAAAAAACCCGTTTCTCAGTTCACACGACGACTAGCAACACGCCCATGGCCCAAAGAAGAAGATATATTCGTCTATAAGTCTGGCTAGCTGTCTATACAAAATGTCAAGTTATTCATAAAACCCAAAACCTGTAAGGGAAATTATCTACGCCGAACATTTGAATACCCTTGAAAAGGCCTAGAATTTGTGTAATCATCAGGGCAAATAATACTTTTTTGACCTGCTTCTATATATATGTCTATAATCCCGCGATTCAGCTGATGTTATATGTACTGCCTGCAGCAAAAAGAAGCTTCCGCCCTAAAACTAAGAGTCTAGTTTAAATGGAAACATGGCTATATTATCCCATCGTTTTGAGAGATCAGTAGTATATATACGTGCTGGGATCCAAGCTTTGTAACAAAAGTATAATACTCTTAGCAAGAGCATGAAGAAAAAAAACGAGTAAGGGAAATCTTATATTCAAGGCATGAAAACAGTCTGTCGCATATCTAAACTATATTGCAGCTAATATTATTATTAAAATGCACTATTAAATATGCAAAATACTAATATTTTGTTGAACAGATGTGAAGAAGAGAATTCTCTGTATTATCTTTTCATGTTTCATGTATTTTATTACCAATTTTTCGTTGAAAAATGCTCTCAACCAAGTAAATATTCCACAGAAATATGCGCTGCATTTACGAGATATTTTGGCTGCGATTCAAGAGAAAGATAGAGCGAGAGAGAGGATAGCCACAGTATGAGATATAGTAATGTTCTATATCTTTATTCATAGTCATAGTTATTGGGCCAAGAAAAAAGAAAAGAGATGGGCGAGAGACGCCCACGCGGCGTATACGCAACTGCGGCTGCCAACTAATCATATTATTATTATTATTATTTTTGTTTTATATGCTCATTTTGGCCAAGTTTTAGGAGGGTTTTTTTTGTTACCTTCGTCCCAGGGATGATGCTGTGTGGAGGCTGCGGCTGTGGCTGCGGCTCCATTGCGCGATTTGCGTCCCTTTTTGCCACGTTTGCCGCTGTTGGCTTCCATTTGTTGGCTGGCTGACTGAATATTACTAGAGCTATACAAAATACACGCGCGTTTAAATGAAATATAAATATATATGTGTATAATTATCTATGTTTTATGTACGCATCGCACACACACACACACTCAGATCAGCACACACACACACACTCAGACACACACATTGAATGACGCACAGTGGCCACAAGTGACATTTGGCAAGCGCAAAAAGACTCGCACACCCGCACAGTTGTCGCGTTTTTTTTTTGTCGATTTTGCTTTGATTACTTGGCGCTAGATATATCTATATCTATCTATCTGCACAGAAAAATATATATATATACGTATATATATATAAATGTATATATTTAAATTTAAGATTTTCTCAAGTTATTTTTAATGCGGTGATTTAATTTTTGTCACACCAAACACACACAAACACTTGTGGCACTTTTTTCTTCTTCTTTTACTCGTACTTTCATTGCGAAAGAAGGTTTCCAAAAACAAAAAAAAAAAAAAAAAAAATGTTTTTCGATATTTTTTAATATTGAAATTGGTTAATTTCAGTTAATTTGCATTACGTGACTTGGGCAACAATTTATTTTTAATGGTTTTTAGTTAGTAACTAACTTTTTTTTTTGTATATTTAATCGAGCAATTGCTGCTGCTGCTGGCGCCGTCAGCTGCTGTTGCTGCTGCTGCTGCTGTCGTCGCTGCTGCTGCTGCTGTTGCTGTTGCTCGTCAACTGTTTTTTGAAACTGGCCGGCGCTGTGTCGTTTGTTATAAGAGGTTTCGTTTTATTATTTTTTTTTATGTGTATTTGTTAAAGTATTTAGAACTCAAATCAGTTGAAAACTGAATGAAAATCGCGCACGGAAATCCGTCGCGTCCATGCGTTGTCGTTGTGCTTTTGCTGCTGCTGCTGGTGCTGCGGCTGCTGCTGCTGCTGCTGCGATTGTTGCTGTCGTCGTCGTCGTCGTCGTCGATCGTTTGCCGTGCCGAGCGCGACTAATGGCTAAATGGCTGGCGACACTGAGCGACTCCTCTATATCGACGAAAAAAAAAAAAAATAACAGAGAGCTTTTACTTTTTGGACTGCTGTCACTGCTCAGGTCACACGCTGCTCATTGGATATTTTTTTATAGTTCGCTTTTTTATACGCTCGCCACACACAATGTAATTGGCTTTTATTTTTACGAGCATTTATTCTACGATTCCGATTCCGATTCCGCATCGTGTTTTTTTGGAATAGAGCGAAAATGCATTTGCTTATCACATTCACAGCTTTTCTTCCTTTTGCTTTATTTTTTATTTAATTTTACGCTTTAATACTTGAGTATTTTTAGCCAGTTTTTAGACACTCGAATCGTCATTTGGTTGGCTGCCAAACACCGAAACACACAGCGAAATAAACCAAATCAAATGATTAATTAAAGCGGCTGCTGTCTGAAAGTTTTTCAAAACTGAAATGATTCAAGTGTTTTCCAAAGTTTATTACAAGCTTTTTTTTTTTTATTTTATTTCCTATTTTTTTGTATGCTTGTCGACAAGTTCAAGTCTGAGAATTACATGGTTTTTTGCATGTCAGACAAAGTTCAATTGCCGGCAGGGCACTCTGCTGCTCTGCTGCTCTGCTGCTCTGTCGCTGTCCCTGCTGCCTCATCAGTTGCTCAGTTGCCCTTTGTGCGAGTCTACTGAAGTGGCAGGTCAAGTAGTGGCTGCCACTGTTGTTGTTGCTGCTTTCTGCTCGCTGTTGGCTGCTGACTGCTGGCTGCTGATTGCTGCTGCTGCTGCTGTGCATCAAGTTCATTCCACTTGGCATTAAGCAGCAGCGCCAACTAATGCAGCTCAAGAATGCAGCGACTCGGCACTGACAGTGAGCAGGCAGTTGTTTATAGCTAGGCGGCATTTAAAACTATATAAATATATATAATATATATGTATATATACACGTATAGCTAGATATATAGTAGCAGCTAGCTGTCAGTTAATTAAGCGCTGCATAGCTCAAGTTACGCATACGCCAAGCATACAACGCGCATACGACCCATAGTGCAGCTGTCCTTCTACCTGTTAGAAATTTAATCAGCTTTTGCCAAACAACTGACTAATTATAAGTAGAAACAAAGTCGTGTCCTCTGCAGGACTATAACATTAAAAAAAAGTCATCTGCGAAGATACGAAGATACGAATACCCTTCTTAAATGTGTAATGCATTAATTATATTGGCGAAAAACACCTTTTTTTTCATTCTAGTATTTGGTTTTTGTCCTATTGTTCCTATGGCAGCTATATGTTATAGTAGACCAATTCTGCAGGACTTTTAGGACACATTGGGAACATATGGCAAACTATTTGCTCCTGCAGATGCTAACATATGGATTGCCTGCAGCAAACATAAGGCAGGATGCCAAAAGACCTTCACTTAGCTCAAGATTAGAGGACGGACAGACGGGCATATCGACTCCTCTTCGGAGTTGCTACCTTTAACGCTGTACACATTTCGGGACAAAATTACCACACCCCTTATAGAAGGGTATCAATAAAGGAGCCATAAACAATTGTAACTAAATATTAAATATGCTTTCTAATAGTAAACCGGGCACATTGATATTTGACCTTTGATGATGGTGTGCGTGATTGTCTGACAATGGGTGAATCGTAAACGCGAAGGGAGGATGATGAATGTGGGAGGGGGGGAGGAGTGCTTAGCCCGTAATTACAGCAACATGGCAACACATACAAAAGCGTGCTTAACAACAACATCAACAACAACAAAACAACGACAACATCTGGATAACAATAGCTCTACACAGTAAAAAAACACACACACACACACAGAGAAAGAGAGAGAGTGTGTGTGTGTGTGTGGGAAGTAATACCTACAATACGAGTCCTTATTGAGCCGGGCACACAAAGTAAAGTTGATTGACAGGATATACTTATTGACGAAGAACCCACGATAGCAGACGATTTATATATGTATGCATGGCATATTGAAGGTATTGAAGGCAGTGCGAAGAAGAAGAAGGTTCATTAATCGAACGCACACACGTGTGCGGCAAGCATTACTTTTATTATTATTATTATACCCGAGTTACGACGTTTATCGATTTGCCTGCCTTGAAAAATGATTTATGCATAATTCATGCATATTGCTCACTTATCGATTCCCCCGAGTCGTCGTCGTCGCTGCACACATTTAATTTATATTTAAAATATCTACAGCACATAATTCGAAACTAGGCGAATTCAAAGAATCCTTTCAAACCAAGGAAAACCACACATATTTCTATCAAGAACACTATCCGCGTGCGGCCACAGCGCACTCTGCGTATAGCGGCAGCAAAACAGGACTGATTTGATGTTTTTCTGTCTGGCTTTTTTAATTCCCATTACAGGAGGAGCCCTTCAGCTTTGACGCTGTTTTTGTTTATCGCTGCTGCGTTGAGTTCTCATTCCAGTTGTTCTTGTTGTTGTTGTTGTTGCTACTGGTCATGTTGTTGTTGTTTTTGTTGATGTCGGCATTTTCGTTCGTCGCCAGGATGCGGAAGCCGTGCGGCAGAAAACAACAACACATTGCATTGCCGCTCTGAAGCGGTTAAACCATTGTAGAGTCAAGCGCACTGCTCGCTCGGTTGTTGTACTCGCTAAACAAAATGGTTTAGTTATTTGATACAAGAAAATGAATAGGTTGCAGCCCCAGCTGAATTCAAGTGATATTATTTTAGAAAAGTAAATTGCAAGATTGCAAAAAAGGAGGAAGAATCCTTTATATTTCGATTAATTAATATGAGCGTTATAAAACTGAAAAGTTGGAACGCCTTTTGCTACCTTTCGCTTAGCATATATATATTTTTATTATGAAAATATTTGAATAAAAATCCTTTAATGGTTTCTTACTGCCTTTAGTAGTGACGGTTATGTGGCGTTATGGGTTAGCAGTGGAACCCGCATTGGGCGCAGGATTGTGGGCTGCCTATGGATCTGTTTCCCTTTTCAAACTAATACTAAATGCCTAACAATAATTCAAATGCGATACTCAAACCGATAAGCGATAATTTCTTGAGCGATAAAGCGATCGCTTTGGTGTTGCCACTACGCATCACCTGTTGCGCTTGCGATAAGGCAACGCTTCGTTACAGATGTTCAAAGGTTAAGTAATTCTTGGTATAGCACTAAAAGAAGGAAATGGCTTTGCGTTCTGTGGCCAAAACCTGCAACAATTTGTTGCAAATTAGTCGACAAGCAGCATGGAGTCGCACCCTGACGCATTACCCCATCAACGATGCAATGTTTGGCATGGATGAAGAACGCCAGAAGCTAAGGGAAATTGCCTTCAATTTCTTCCAAAAAGAACTGGCGCCACATGCTAAGGAAATAGACAAAGTGGACAGTTTCAAGTGAGTATTTTATTTATATTTACTATATCAATTAAATATTTAAATTTAATCTCTCTTGTTTTTACCTTAGAGATCTTCGTTCTTTTTGGCGCAAAATGGGTGAACTGGGTTTTCTGGGCATTACGGCGGAGCCTGAATACGGCGGCACTGGCGGAAGCTACTTGGATCATTGCATTATTATGGAGGAAATTTCAAGGTAATAAATAAATACCTTCACACAGTGACATATAAGGGAATTTTATTGAACCGAACCAGCGGGTAAAACTAAAACTGAACCTGAACCGGATGTTTGGCTATTCCAGCAACTACAAATATAATCCTTATAATGTTGTGTGGGAGAGAACATTTTGATCCTGGCAGAAATGAATTTTCACACGCTTCATTTGCTTTCAGAGCTGCTGGCGGTGTTGGCCTTTCTTATGGCGCCCATTCCAATCTGTGCATCAATCAGCTGACAAAGAACGGAACTGCCGAACAGAAAGAAAAGTATTTACCGAAACTGTGCAGCGGAGAGCACATGGGCGGATTAGCTATGTCCGAGCCCGGAGCTGGCTCCGACGTGGTTTCAATGAAGCTGAAAGCTGAGCGCAAAGGCGATTATTATGTGCTGAATGGTAGCAAGTTTTGGATAACCAATGGATCCGATGCCGATACTCTGATAGTGTATGCTAAGACTGGAGCTAGTGGTGTGCCCGATAGACATGCGATTACCGCCTTCATTGTGGAGACAGGCTGGGAGGGCTTTAGTGTGGCCCAAAAATTAGATAAGCTGGGCATGCGTGGCAGCAGCACATGTGAGCTTGTCTTCCAGGATCTAAAAGTGCCCGCAAAGAATATACTTGGCCAGGAGAATAAAGGTGTCTATGTGCTAATGTCGGGTCTGGACTATGAACGTCTCGTGCTGGCCGCCGGACCTGTGGGTTTGATGCAGGCTGCTTGTGATGTGGCCTTCGATTATGCTCATCAGCGCAAACAAATGCAAAAGTTGATTGGAGAATTTCAGCTAATACAGGGCAAAATGGCTGACATGTATACCACTTTGGGTGCCTGTCGCAGCTATCTGTATGCAGTGGCCAGATCCTGTGATGCAGGAGTTCGTAGCAGCAAAGATTGCGCTGGCGTTATATTGTACTGTGCCGAGAAGGCCACACAAGTGGCTTTGGATGCCATACAAATCCTTGGCGGCAACGGTTACATCAATGAGAATCCCACAGGACGCATCATGCGTGACGCCAAACTATATGAGATAGGTGCCGGCACCTCGGAGATCAGACGCTGGCTAATTGGTCGTCAATTGAATCAGGAATACAAGTGAAACGACAACTACGAACAGTGGAACAGTGGCAATATTATATGATTGAAGGCTAACATAACCAAAACAGACGAACAGAGGAATAGTGGCAATATTATATGATTGAAGGCTAACATAACCAAAACAGACTATTTGTTGCATTTATTTTGAAATTGTATATAAAATATATATATGTACAATTATTTTTTGAAAATATATTATTAGTTAAAAAGCAAAATTGATATTTCCTTTGTCTCTTTCTAAGTAATTATTTTGCATAGTTTTCAATGTAAAGCTTTTGGTTACTCACTTTCTTTTCGAACAAAATGTATAGCAAGGTTCTTGTGTTAAGGATGAGGATCCGGATATAAATATAGTTATAACTTTGGATATATGTGTCAGATCTTGGAATGTTATACCTTGTTGAACTCCTAACAATGAGAACTATCGATTGCCATCAAAAAATTGACAAGTCAAAATTTTCAAATTTTTAAAAAAATGGCAAGGGGTTACATCACGATTTTTCTCAAAAATGACTTTTCTCGAAAATCAAAATTTTTTAATTGCAACAGATTCTGGGACTTGCCACGATTCCTAAATGGTATACCATTCCTAAATCTGACGTCATTTGACAAAGTTATAAAGATTCTAAGTGGTGAACAGGTGAACAAAATTTATAGCGAGGTTTTTGTGTTGAGGCTGATGAACTTTTGATCCAGATAGAATAATTAATCGTCGTAAATTTAATATTTATGTCGAAGGTTTACTCTATTGATACCTTGAAGCTTGTACATTCCATTTTACCCTCCCCAAATAATAAGACTCGCAGTTTTTATTGTTAAAATATTGTTTTTTATTAATTTACAAAAAAATACACAATTCAAATATATTCAAATACGTATACACGACGACGGCTCACATATGTACTCCGTATATACAAAACGAAAAGAAATCGGAAGAATCTTTTCAAATAGAACAAAGTTTACGTACACAGATTATTTAAGAACTAAACGCTAAGTTTTAATGTATGTGAACAACAAAATGTTTAAAAAGAAGTTAATGCTTCAATTTAATTAGATTTTTTTTGTTTTTAAATATATATTTTTAGTGTGTTTAGGTGCGCAGTAATGAATTGCAGTGATTAAACAATCAAACAAACAAATTTTCTTAGATTTCGTTTCGTTGATTAGTACAATTTGTAAGCTTGGTAAGCTGGCGTTTTAGACGGATATCAAATTTGATAGATTATTGGCAATAAATTGGCAGATAAAAAGCACACAACACATATACAAATATATCTCGTTTACGTAAGACGAACACAAAGAAATCGAAATTAAAAGCGCGATTATAACGTTATAGTTAGGACGTGTGTGTGTGTGTGTGTGGGTATATGTATGTGTATATATATATGTGTGTATAGATATAGATATAGACATTGTTTCGCTAGTGGCTAATTATAATTAATTGTTAAATTATTACTATTAGTATTATGTATGTATGTGTAAATGTTAAAAGCACATTTGGCAAACATTATCAATCGTTCTCATTCGATTCCAACTACAGACTACAGCTCATCCAGTCGAAAACTATGCTTTTCCGTCTTTGTTTCCGAACGCGATTCCGTTGTCGTCGTAAACGATTTGCGTTCCATGACGCGCTGTGTCATCGAGGTTAGTCGCTCGGAACCCTGATCCACAATGCTTATCTTGCCGCCATCAGTGTTGAGAGTCATCTGCGAGAAGCTCGATTCCAGCGGTTTGACAATCATTTCACTGTTGCTGCCACTATTATTGGCCGACTTATCGAAGTTGCGCGTTTCGTATCTGCTGAAGGTAGGTTATAGATTTTAGCGGAATGTTCTGGTATTATTCGTTTAGCCAAACACTCACCTGGATGTGTAACCCTCATAGCTCTGACCGGGATAGGCATTGCCGCCTGTCAGTTGAACTACGCCGCCCTGACCAAAGGTCTTGTCATGCAAATCCTGTACACACGCCTCCAGATTGCGGTTCACAGTGGGCTTTTGCGGAGGCGGTGGTGGCACAACAGGCGCTCCCGATGTTGATGAGTTCTGCGTTTTAAGGCTGGACGTTTCAAAGCTATGCTGGTAGTTGTTTGCATTAGTACTAGTTGGTGCAGTTGATGTGGCTGTTGCTGTGTTAAATCCATTGCTGCCAGCCATTGGACTGCCCGGATATGGGCGTGGCACTGCATTGGCGGTTAGTTTGGGATTAGAGCGAAAACTGTGACCCGATGTGGCCGTTTGCATGTTAGAAATTGTTGTTGACAACGGCGGTGGTGGTGGCGGAAAATCTCCATTACTCTCATCGAGTGGGGCATAATTGGATGGCGGTGGCGACACAGCGCCCGGATGATGAAAATGTTGCGGTTGCTGGCTGGCATAATTATAATGATGCTTCTGTTGGCCACTTCCACTGCCGCCCGAATAATAGCTGGGCGAGCTAGGCCCTAAATCACCCGACTGGGAGCCATAATAAGCACCTCCTCCGCGACCCAGTGTCTGTTAGGGTTAGAGATATTTTTTGGTTGGTTGGTTAGACAAATTAATGGTTAGAATTAGAGCTAAAAACCGACACCAAAGTGAGAGAATTTTGGTCAGCTCAAATCAAATCAATGTCAAATTGTACTTAATGAGCTACATTTAAAGATTAAAACAAAGGAAAGGAAACTTGTTCATACATTGTTCTGGCTCTTGTTTAGCGTGCCATAGGCGTACTCCGTATCGCTTTCATCGGTGGTAAATCCCTGGGTATTCTTGGCATAACGCTGCGCCTGCCGCACATGCTTCAGACGTTGACGCGCCTCCTCTAGCTCCTTTTCCTTGCGCAGCACAGCGGAACGTGCATTAATCTCCTGCGCCATGCCATCCACCATGGATGTATTGATCTTTAGAGAATGCTCCTCTTCGGCCTCTAGGCCTTGTTGAGCGGCATGCACCAGATTATCGGTGGACTTGATGACCGCATTGCCAGCCGCCTGCAAGCGACGTCCAGCCTCTGAGTTGGGATTCGATTTAACCTTGCAAGCAATCAACAATTGGGCTGTCGATGCTGCTACTTGTTTAGCTGTGGAGATGAGCATCTCTTCAGTGCCCACGCCGCGCACCAGATTCTGTGCCGCCTCCACCAAGCTGTGTGTGGCAGCGGCCACAAGTCGTGCGGCCGAGATCAAGCCCTCTGACCATTGCCCGTCGTCGGAACTGGTCAAAGGACGACGTGCCACCTTGCCCTGATCGATGAGCTCACGCTGAGCGGCATTGGCAGCGCGTACCAAAGCCGCCGAAGCGGCCATAATGCCCTTGGCAGCCTCAAGTATCATTTCATCGAACTTCATGTTCTCATCCAGCTCGATCTGCATGCAATAAATCAATATAATTAGTATTTAATCAGCATAAAAAACAAAGGGAAATTTAGTGATTAAAGCTTAGATTAATTGATAGTAAAGCAAACACCGTTTGATTAAAAGTTTAGTCTTGATTTTTGGCTTTGTTTAGTAGAGTTTCAACAATCACAGTAATAATATGTTTGATTCCTGGGTGAACTTTTGAATGTAACAACCAAGAATATCAAACATATCTCACTGGAATCATTAGATGAGTAGGTTGATTGATTGGTTGTTTGGTTGGTTGGTTGGTTGATTGGTTGATTGATTGGTTGGTTGGTTGTCAGGCTTATAGACTAAATGAGTTATTTATTATATGACAACTGAGCGTAGGAGTTAGTTTTAAATTCACCACATTCACATTCACCATTAACAGCTAAGTCAGTTTAAAGTCAGAGTTGAGTACAATGAAATTCACCTTAACATCCGCCTGGCGACGTGGTCGGAGTGATGCCAGCTTCTTGGCTGCAGCATCAATGGATGCCGCTGCACCCAACAGCTCATTTTCGGCAATAACTGTAGGATCTTCGGGATCTATCCAATCGGAACCCTTCAGCAGACGTGCCATAGCCACCAGATCTGTAACGCATTTGGCCACACGACGCGACAGATGCATCCTATCATCGGCACTGCAATTATGCAAAATGCCATTCAGCAGCTCTCGATATGATTCACCCACAGCGGTGCCTGCCTCCAGTGTGCGCACACGCAGCTCATCCGTTTCAGCACAATTCCAGGCCACAGATCGGCATACAATCAACATATCCGATATGGCACGACGACCCAAATTAGCGGCGGCCACAATATCCGCTTGTAGATTGGAAGCGCCGGCGGCCACAGCCTTTGCGGTGGCAGCCGTCACATTCATTGTGACGCGTATCAGATCCTCGGGACCCACCTGAGTGTTGCCCATCGGTGGTGGTGTTTGCATGGCCTGTAAAAGCAGTAGGCATAAGGGATAAGCTGTGTTTCTATACAGGATTTGAGGGTAAAACCTACGCGTATCTCTTGGGAAATTGCCTCCACAGTGGCCTCCATGGCGCGTGTGCCACGCGTATGCTCATCCTCTACAGCTTTAACGGTCTTCAGCAGCGAGGAGACGTTCAGCACCATAACCTAAATTTATGGACAAAGATTGGGTTGTTTTGTTGTTTTTTTGTGGGAGAGCAAAATGTTTGGAATTAATGTTTGGTTTGGTATAAAAAGAATGCTGATAAAGTAGCTTAGCAATACGAAATTCTACGGGCTACAAAGCTACAAACTACAATAGATCAATCTATAAATAGATATTTAGATAGATATATAGATAGATAGATATATATATAGACGTTTACGTACTACCACTACATTTCGATGGCTTTGGCACTGGTTTTGATTACTTCATTTCTATTATTATAATGAAATACGATTTATATACGATCGAACTTTGCTAGCTTTAAGTCTGATGATTCTTTAGCGACTTTTGAGTTAGCCAAGTTCGATTGCAATATGTAAAGAACATTTGACAATAATAATTTTATTCGAGAAAATAGACAACATTCAAAGGGACAAAAGGACAACTTGTAGATGTTATTGGGTGGCAATATTCATATAAGAAATGTCTCAGACGCCTCTGGACTTCTTTTGCATCAACTTCCAAACTCTCTAGAGAAAAACTCTACTCTGGCTTTTCTTATGTGCCTTTAAAATATTCAAAAGTTTCTTGGATATTTAAAAGTTTTAGTATAATTCTCAGCGTTTTTCTTAATTCCAAATTCTTCTGGCACAATTCTCATTGCTGAGCGTACACTGCACAACATAGACAACTTTTTTTGTTTGCTATTCCAATCGCATCCACAAGTTTTACAAAAGTTTTCAGATTCAATTTGAAGTGGAAAAATGTTTTTTGTTTTGTGCAATGATTAATGTACGAGTTGAGTTATAAAAAAAACAACAACAAAAAAAAAAAAAAGAGTTTCCAAATAGTTGCTGGCTGCCGTCGCCTGCCCTCCTCTTCCCTACCCATCCCAATCTAATGACTCATGATTCCATTGCTGGCTGCTGTTGCTGCTGTTGTTCTTGTTGATGTTGTGGCAGTGGCAGAGGCAGAGGGGGGCGCGGTCGTGGGCGTATGTCTGTGTGTGTTAGTTGTTGCTGTTGCCGTTTGGCAAACGTCTTGAAGCGTCTGCTAGTTGTTTTTGTTTTTGTTTTTCATTTGATATAATTATATATATTTATATATATATATATATATATATATGGATTTGTGCATGATATCGATGATTCGATTTTGATGCATGTTTCGATTCGTATTCGTTGCATTATTGTTTCCACAGCGAGCGCAGCGCATGAAGAGAGAGGAGCGTGTGGAGAGCGATTTTGATATTTTTTGTACAATTTATGAGAATTTTTTTTGTTTTTTTTTTTGTTTATTTTTTATGTATATATTTCGTATGTGTGTGTATGTGTGTATGGGAAGAGATAAGAGCAGAGAGACGTCGAACGCACACAAATTAGCAAAAACGAAAAACGAAAAAAAATATACAAGAATTTATGGATTTTGTTTTTATTTGTTGGGTAAAGGAAGGAAGAAGAAGGGTGGTTCAGTGGGTGGTGGATCGACATAAGAGAGAGAGAGAGAGAGAGAGAGCGGGCAGAGCGAGCGCAGCAAATGCATGCAGAGAGCAGGGCGGGTGGTTGAATTGAATTGAAGGATTGACCAAAAAGGAGGTTAGAGCGAAGTTTCAATGTGTTCTGAGCGGGCTGTTTATACATATTTACATATATTTGTGTTGGTTAAACATTGAGAAACATTAATAAACATTTAAAAACAAACATTAACAGCCAGCAGCAAGAGCAGCAGCAGCGGCGGCGGCGGTGGCAGCGGCAGCAGAAGAGCAGCAGGTGAATGAGTTGTGTGTGTGTGAGAGTGAGAGAGACAGACAGAGAGAGAGAGAGAGAGAGAGAGTGAAAGAGCAACTGCAGCAGCCAGAGAAGCCTTCAAGGACTCGTTTTGTTGTGCATAGAGGAAAATAATTTGTATTCCTTGGGGGTTTTCTCTTATATGTATTAAAAAATCAGTATATTTTTGTGGTTTTTATAGTACGAGTATTACGGGTGCCAAAGCCATTTTACGATTATGTTTTTTTTTTACGTCTAGTTTTCTGTTTCTTGTCTCAATTGCCACAAACAACATTTATGTATGCGTATTGGTTTGTGTGTGTGTGTAATTTCTTTGTTTTTTTTTATATAAATAAATAGACAGAAAGAGTATCAAAAAACACACAGAAGAATAGCTAAGCTAGTAGGGAAGGGCTACCTTCGGTCCACCGAAGATTTCATATCCTTGCAGACTCGTATAAGCATTTGAAAGCTGTTGTTGAATCTATTTATTTTGACCGATTGTTCCTATGCCATATTATATAGTAGATATGCATTTAAATCGGAATCTTAACTTTTATATAAGAACTTTTAGAGCGATTGTTGCTACCCCTGCTATAAAAGATATAGTTCTCCGATCTCAGAAGAACAGCAGAGCTACAGACAGACGGACATGTTGGAGGTGTCTCCTTAACGCATTTCATGCCTAAGTTATAGTACCCTCTGCAAGGGTATAAGAACGAACACTTTGATGAAATCATTGGAAGTCAATTGTTAAAAGATTAATAAAGTTTCCTATAGCTTTTCCGCCCAAAACAGCTCCCTAAAAAAACCATAACCACATTAAAGTAAGTTACAATTTTGTGAGTAAGGTGGAAAAAATATATATATATATCTAAATATTATACACTAAAAAAGCCACAACAACGAAAGCTTTACAGCAAAAAAAAAAAAATTAAATAAAAGTGTACTAGAGAGAGAGAGAGTTTAAGAGACGTCAGGAAAGTGTATTTTTAGTTGGAAACATACCCTGGCGCTCTCCTTCAGATCCTGCATAGAGGGATCGTGTATGGGCTTGCCTGAGGCTAGTTTGGTGCAATTGATTAAATCACCCAAAGCAGAAGCCACATCCTTGACAGCATTGATGACCATAACCTGCGAATCAGGCTGCGAAGAGCCCAAAGAGCAGGCACCACGCTTAACAGCCTCCGCAAGTTGAGCTGCAGAAAAGGGACATAGATATTAGGAAATCTCCGTAAATACCCCTCTAAATTAGAGTACTTACTTATAGTGGAAACGGCATTCTGTGCCGCATTGGCCAACTGATCTTGTGTGCCGGCAGCGCCTGTAACCAGCACTTTGGTATCCTCTACCAACGCCTTAGCTGTCTGCAAAATATGCTCTCGATGATCGGCGAAGCTGCCATCGCCTTCAGAGTGTAGAGTGCCCGCAGTAGCAAACATTATGGTTGTATCCAAGTCTCCGATGATGCCGGAGACAGTGTGGGCAGCATTAATGCAGGCTTGAGTGCCGCGAGATCCCGCCTGTAGAGCGGCCAGAACCTGGGCAACCTTTTCGGTTACGTCACGAGCATTACGTGCAATTTCTTTCTGTGCACTGGCATCGTTGGGATTGGCGCCACCCGCTGAAGACTGAATCATGGCAGTAACTGAACGTCCCAAATCGATGACACTGCTGCGTATACGCATGGCAACATCCGGAGATGTAGTTGTAGTACTGGCGCCAACAGAGTCCTGGGTAAGCTGCTGATAGTGTTGTGTCATATCGATGGCCAGCTGAGGCAGTGCTGCCGGCTCCACAGTGCTCTTAGCATTGATATCGTTGCTGAGACGTGCGATTTCCTTGGCAATGGCCACCATTCGTGTCTGGTAATCCACGAAGTTGTCCGAATACGAAGCATTCAATAGCGATTGCCGTTTGTCTGTAAGGCGTGTAATAGCGCGATTCACTTGCTCCATGAGGCCCGTAACAATGCCTGTTTCAGCGTTAATCTTCTCTACAGTTTGCTGCAGCTCCTGTATGGCCTCCCGAGTGCCATCGATGGACTCATCAAGGCGTGGATGGGCGTGTGTGGCACGTGGATTGCCAGCCGAGTCCTTGGCTGACTGCACCAGTGTAATGGCGCTCTCCACAACTGACTTGGTCTGATTGATTAGCGACATTTGCTGCTGGCTGTGCACAATGTGAGTGCAGGCTCCAATAGCGCCATTCACCATGGGCACCACATAACGTGAGATCTCGCCCACAGCATGGCCCAGTTGCTCGGCATTGTTCTTGCCCGCAACGCGGATGGGTTCTAGTTTATCGAGCAGCTCTGCGGCAGAGTTCAAAGTCTGTCCACTGAATCCATGCAAATTGTTGTCCCGACGCCTGCTCAAGCCCTGAGCATTGACAGCCAAGGCACAGCTGTCCAGCTCTCGGGTGCAGGTGCCCAGCGTATGCAGAACTTGCTCACACTGTGCCTGTCCAGGCGCCTTGTCGCGTATGTTATCTACGAGACGCTTAACGGACTCCGAGACTGGCGTGGAGTGCATGGAGAGCTGTTGCCAAACAGGTGGATTGTCTGGGGAGAGAGCCAACGATTTGGCTGCTTTAACCATTTCGACTACTCCATCGATAACGCCACGTCCTGCTTGTATGACCGGCTCCTGGGCTTTGCGACCCTCAGCCGAGATCTTGGCTGGTATGGAAATGAACTCCGGATTCGAAGCATACTGGCGCACAGCTTTGACGGCCTCCAGCAACGGTTCAACAAGTCGGTCGCGACTGCCTCCGGTCGGATGCTCCTCAATGGCCTTAATGTCCTGCACAAGATCTGAAGTTGCCGTTGCCACCTGCTTGGCCAGCACAATAAACTCATTCTTGGCCACCGGATTATTGGTATTCATGCTAGCCTGCCGGCAAATGGAGCACAAATAGCTCGTATGCTTGGCAATCACGGTCAAAGCAGAGATCATCTGAGGCTTGCCAGACTGAGCGCTGCTCACAATTTCACAATGTTGACGAATGCCCTGATAGGCCCACGTTAGCTGCGCCTGATCAATAATTCCCGGACGACCAGCAACACTGCTGGGATGCGAGACGCCAATGAGGTATGCTGCCTGCGACGAGCTCTCAATGAGACCCTGTATAGAATCATTTACGTTGTTCACCGACTGACTGAATTCCACGTGCTGTGACTGTTTGGCATTGTTGATCATCTCCGAAATGGCATAGCCCAAGTTACGGGACTTGCTCGTCGCCTGCTCCACGCAATCGAAGTAACCCAGCTCATTAATCGGTTCATGTGGATAGTCGAGCATCAGGCGTAGAGCCTCAATGTTACGCATGGCATTATCGCACTCCTTCTGACCTGGTGCCGATTGTATGCTGGCATCCACCAACTGGTTGATGCTCTCCGTGACGCTCCTGGCAGCGGCATGCAACAAATTCTTCGCATTTGGCTGGCCAGGATCGGCAGCAATGGACTTTGCTGTCGAGAGCAGTGAACATGACTGCGTGGACACATTACGCAGGCATTCGATCATCTGGGAACGCACAGGCTCATCCGTTTGCGTCTGCCCAGCCATTTGCATGCTCACGGACAACAGATCCCTGTAGTTGGTTGCAAAGTGTTGGCTACTGTCAGCCAGCAGGGCAGGGCTGGCATAGGATTGCACAATCTGCCCACCGGCGCTGCTCAACTGTTCGGCCACCTGCTTCAGCTCCGACTGCAACTCGGCATAGGGACGATTTGAGGGTGGGAATTCACTCACCGACAAGATCTCGCTTAGATCGCTCACATTACGCAGAGCAGCATCAACCTCACGTTGACCGGGTATGCAGTCCACTGTACGCGACAAAGCGCTTGTAACATCTCGTCCAGCCTGGGTGAGCGCCTGGGGATCGGTTACACCCTGCAGTGTGCGCTGTGCCTGCTCAATAAGTTGGGCCGAGCTGGTCACCACATCATCCGCACAGTCAATAATCTCTGGATTCTGTGTTGTTGCTGCGACGCCATGTACACTCTTGGTGAAGTCGCCTAGCGCCAGGGCCGTGTCTCGTCCAGCGGCGCCTGCATAGCTACGTTGTCCTTGCAGCACAGAGCTGAGTAGCTGGCTCAAGGCAATGCCTACATTCTTGGCTGACTTACGCAGCTCATCAGCTGTATTCTCAACTGTATCGCCTGGAAGTGGACGCAGTTGACCAGCCAAAGCCGCTTGGCGTGTATCGTCCAACACATGATGCAGCTTACGCACTGCTTCCAATGCCGATTCTAGCTCTTGTCCACCACAGGCATCACGAGCGCGTTGCGCCACCGAATGCAATTCATTGACGCTCTGACCCAAATGCAAGGCACTCTTGGAGAGCTGAGCTGCCGATGGTATGTCAGTTACAGTGGGCTGTAGGGCACGCGATGACTTGGATACCGAGAGAGCAGGTTCAATGAACTGCTCTGCTGCCTCGATGAGATTAAGCTGGGCATTGGCATCATCAGGCTGGGCACGTGTAGTTTTCAGTGAAGTGACCAATCGGGGTATGGTGTCCGCAACGCGCTTGCAATCCTGCAATAGCGACTCCTTGGTTTGATGATCCTGACTATGATGCACAGCATTCTGAGCCGCCGAAATGCATTGGGTGGCCGCGGTAGCAGCCTGCTTGGAGCAGAACTCCAGGCGCTGGATAAGACTGCGCTTCATGGCTGGCGTATTGGCCGTACTGGTGGTAATCTCACGTAGCTCTTCGGCAGCACGACGGAGCGCATTTTGATTGTCCGAATCATGCGGATTGGTAGAGCAGAGACGTGCCGCTTCCACCAATTTGGCGGTAGCATCGGCCAGCTGCTTGGCGGCCGACAACAAACGTCTTTGCATATCCGCATCCTCCTGCTGATCGGCCTCACCCTTGATGCTCTGGATAAGCTGGGCTGTTGTTTGGCCAAGGGTGCGTGCATGGCGTACCATTTCCTGTGGATCATTGCTGGACACCAAGATGTCTGTGCCAATGATGACATTTTCAACGGGACTCAGCTCCTGGCTTGTGCGATTCGCATGCTCGCGAGTACTCAGCTTCACGTGTTCCAACATTTCCATTAAACTCTTGGAAACATCACGTGCCGCTGCAACCAGATCAGCCTTCAGCTTGGGATCATTACTTGCCTCATTGCATACCTCGCACAGCGAATTGACTGCGCGGGCCACATTTCTGGCTGCCGCCTCGAGCTGCTCCCGACAGGCAGCATTATGCAATGTAGGGGCCACAACCTTGGCGCAGGCTACCAGCTGACTGGTTGCCAGGGCGCATTGACTAGCTGCACCAATGACACGATTACGCGCCTGATCATCCTCACAACTGGCGGCAATATTCTTGGCACGCAGCACCAAAGCGGCAGTGGTATTGGCCACCGCCTTGGCAAGAGCCAGCAGCATATCGTGCAGGTCACGATTCTCAGGGGCCTCCTCCTCGGCAATGGTGCTCAGCACATGAGTGGTAGCTTCGCCAACACGGCTAGCGGCATTAATCAAATGCTGTGGTGGTTCCTTGCTCTCCGGCTCGGCAGCCTTCAGCAAATCACTAAAGGCATTGCATAGATTGCGTGCTGCTTCCAGCAACTGATCTCCATTGGAATCGTTCTCCATGAGGGCCGCAATTAAACGCACCTCCTTCGTTACCTCAGGTATGGTTTGGGCTATTTGCGACACAGATGCTGATATAGCTTCTGTATCTACCTCATCTGGCTGCGAAGCTGTTATAATCTGTGCAGTGGCTGCACTCATCGTAGCCACATGCGAGCTGACTGCCTGCTTAGAGGTGTCCAGCGTATTCTCACGCCATTCGATGGAACGTAAATCGTTGCCCAACTCTTGAATGGGTGCCTGCAAATACATGGGAGATATCTTAATATAAATTCCCTAGCTGCTATGGCTCTTAGGCTCACCTTGGTGCGCAGCTCCTCGTCAGCGCGTATTAAGACATCCTGCCCAGCGGATATATAACCCAACAGTGCACGTTGCGGCTCAGTTAGATTCACAGAACTAATGCGTACCTCCTTAGTCTAGCAGGGAAATTAATAAATTAATGGATAAATAAATAAATCACATAATAATGGACAAGTGTAAAAGATTCAAGAGAATGGCACATACTTTGTGAAACTTTTCATGACCGTTTTCTAAAAATATTCAGTTAAACGCAGCATGTTTTTAGAATGGAAAGAATTTCTTCAAGTTAGTTAAAAGTATGGTTATGTTACTCAATGTTTCTTTGAGGTTATGTCTTTAAAGTGGTGCAATGGCAAATTAGAAGAAAAAATAGCATGAAATGTAATACTCTTTTCGATGGGGTCTGTATAACTTACCGTGGGCGGTTGATGCGCCAGATTAACCTGACCGACAAAGGCTCCATACTGCACATTTTGTACCTCGTTCTGGGTAAAGGTACGTTCACCTGCGAGCCGTAACATTTCCGGACACAAAAAGAAAGGAAAGGCATACAAAATATAAGCAAAAATTAAATCAAAACGAATAACGAAAGAACTTATCGACAACTGCTGATACTTTAAATATTCATCTTAAATATACCTAAACCGTAAACTCATTTAAAAAGGCAATATATTCGGTAAAAAGCTGAAGCTATAGTGCAAATATCTAAAGAGATAAATATATAATCATAAAAACTTACCGTCATAGGGCCGCATAATGCCCGGATGTGCTAGACTCTCAAAGTTCAGCTTCTCCGACTGATTCGTTTCATGTTGCAAAAAGGTGGCCCTAAGATAAAAGAATTTTATTTTTAGATATTTGATTTATCTTTTTTCAAGTCGTGAACTCACTTGGATGGCGCAACGGACTCCTCCACCATTGTGGAACCCTCATCGCCTTCGATGCCAAAATGATCCTTGGTTTGTTTCTTTTTCAGTATAATATCAATATAACCCGCAATGAGCTGGACTATTTGCTCAGCCTCTGTGGTCTGCACTGAATAGTATTGATTTGCATAGTCACCAAAGTCTAAAGTGAAGGTATTTGGCGAAGCGCCCCAACGGCGCACTGTAGTCAGTGGCCAAGAGATGAGAATCTCCTTGGTGCGCTCATCCAGGCGCAGCACAGAATCTTTGGTAACACCCAACAGACGCGGCACCAGCTTATTCTTGCCATTCATCTTCTCTTTGACCAGAAAGAAGGTAACACCATATGTGGGTAGCTCTCGAGCCGTCTTGGTATACAGAACTTTGGCATCGATTTCCGATAGCTCGGTGTGCCTTCTATGTTCCGCAAAGATCTTTTTCTCAATGCTCTTAACGCGCACATACGACGTCGGCAAAAAGTCCTTCAAGCTGTGGAACAGAAATAAAAGTTGTAGATAGTTTTGGTAGAGCTTTCGCAAATGGAAACTTACTCCAAAAATCCAGGCTTATGCTTGGCTTCATTATGCGGACCGAATTGTATGTGCACCTGAATGCCAGCAAATTCGCAAGCTGAGTTAGGGAAAAAATATTTAAAATAGGATCGGAAAACAGCGTAGCTATGAAGAGACTTACCTTTGTCCTGGGTGACAGGATGTGTGCCATCTAGGATGGCATCCCTGGCCTGCACATACAGTAAATTCAGCTGAACAGGATCCCGTGAATCAATGTTTTGATCCGAGAAGAAGAACCGACGACGCAATAAAACCGTCTCTGACTCATCGATGCCCTGTTCACGCAATGTGCGACCCACATCGACCCAATTCACTGAAAAATGACCAAACTAACTTAGTAATTTTCTCCAGATAAAGCCAACTAGTGCTGGTACTCACTTTCATCATCAGTTTTCAGCTTCTTACGTAAGCTCTCCATTTTGGCATCCCGATCTTTTTCGGTAAACTTTCGCTTCAGCGTCAGCGTGCCAAACTTATTATCCGGCAGATTCTCATTCTGCGCTTCATTATCCTCACGCACCAAACCATATTCCTCATGGTTTGTGATGCCAATCTTCGTACAGATGACCACCATCAACTGCGCCACGGGCTGTGAATCATCAACCAAAATTGTCTTCACAGCTCCATCTAACATGCGTACGCGCAGGGTGCGCAGCTTGCGTCTATACTCCAGGGTATCCTGATTATGCAGAATATAATAGCCCAGTGTGCGGCCCGCCTCCAGCCAAACGCCCTGCAGATTCTGTTCATCCGAAATGAACAATCCATATTCGCTAGCTGTATAAATTGGATATTCACTGTAAGCTATTGGAACTACCTTTTATGGTATTTGTTTGGTTTGTTTGGCTACTTACGTTGTCCTTGCACCGCTTCGGCAAATTTATCCCGTATAATTTTGCATGCATCGAAAACTGTTGTATTTGGTTGGAATTGTATGGTTTTGGTCACTCGACCGCCTTCCAGCTGTATGCGCAGCGATAGTGTGGACATTTTTACGTCTTCCTCTTGGTCGTGGAACTAGTCCTAATCGTTTGCTTAAACTTAGTAGTAGTGTATTAGGTGTAGAAATTGTAAAAGGCACTGCAAGATAGACAAGAGAGTAAAATTATAAAATAAGAGAACCATCCAGAACAGGCGTTATAAACACGGAATAAATGGCCGTGTTCAAGTGTTATAAATAGCGCACTGAGCAGAAACCAAAACCCAAAACCCAAAAACCAAAACCCTGAACCCTGAAACCACCCTTCAATGCAAAGAGATAGCCAGAGCCGCAGCCATAGCCGGTGGTCGGGGGCAGCCACCACCCAAAAAGAAAAAAAAAAGACCAAGCAGACAAAGTCGCTCTGCTGCTGCGGCTGATGAAAATCTTCTATATATACACACTCTCGGGGGCACTTCAGTTCTTCCAAATCAAAGCCAGGCCATTGTATAGCTTGGGGTGACTTGCTCCGTACCACCCCTCTACGCCCCAGTTGGGCTTGTCATTATGCCAAAGCAGCGACGCCGACGTCGACGGCGACGGCAACTTTGATTATTCTTGTTGTTGTTGCTGCTGCGCCACCATTTTATGCGACATTTATGCCTGGATTCTATTTTATTTATCTTTTGTTTTATTTTAGCTAAATTCACTTAATGCTTCTCCCCTTTCCCAACATTAATTGATTTTCTTTTTCTTTCTGTCTGTCTGTTGTCCTGCCCCGTCCTGTGCTGTGCTGTGCTGTGCTGGGCAAACTGTGTCAGCTATGTCTGCTCCGTTTTCCTTCCACTAACCGGTAGCATATTATTTTCTTATGTAAAAATCGATAATTTCGCCTAGCTTATGTTTTGATTTTCTTTTTTCTTTTCTTTTCTGCTGTCGAGCATCCCGGGCACACACACACACACACACACGCACAGAGAGAAGACACTAGACACAGGCGGAAACAGTTGAAATATCCGGCAAAAGCTGCCAGAGACACACACAAAAAATTAAAAAAAAAATTTTTTACTTTTTATAAGTTGAACCGATTACTGGTCCATATGGCGGATTGAGCAATGTTTGCTGCTGGCGGCTTTTAGTTGGCTTTATTTGCTGGGAAGACCAGAGAAGATGCACGTCTGCAGGCCACGAAATCTGGCTGGTAACTGAAAAATGTTACCTCGAAATTTTGGACCAGTCTATAGCAGAGTCTAGTTTAGGGGATGCTGCGACGTCTCAGTCGCTGTCGACGTCAACGTCGACCGCATTTTTTCTGTCTGTCTACTGTGTAGGGATGAAGACGTCAGAGAGACTGAGCCGTGAGAGCGCCGCCTGCGCACTGCCTGAACCAAAGTTTACTCTAAAGGGTGCAGCCAGACAATTTCATCCCCTAGTGTCTCTCAATTGTAGAGTTCTCGCTCTCTTTTGTTATCTCTCGCTGTCTCTCTTTTTGTAGACTTTACACGCCCGAAGCGGCGCCAGTCGGCAAAGTATCCAGCGTTCTGCGCAGCTCAAGCGGAAGCCAAAAGGGAGAGCTACGACAGAGGGGCGTAATCTGATCGGAGCTCCGAGTTGAAATTGCACTGCGCGGGAATCCCTTTTGGCCTCAAGGAGAGTCTGCGCGTTGCTGTGGGCAAAAGTTGTGTATTAAAGATGCGCCGATGGCGCAACTACAATGAAAAAAATCAGGAATCAAAAGGAACTAGTTCTGAACTGAACCAGTTATGTACTCGGAATGGAATATTCTGTTCTTTGTTTTTTTTGGTAAAACTTTCCCATTCTTTTGAGTGTACATAAAAGTATTATTGTCAATTTAAATAAATAAAATAAAGACCGAAGTATCGAGAGAATTTCAGCTTTTTCAAAGCTGTTAGGAATTCCCCTGAGAAATCCGTCGGTGTCTCCGACGGACCGACAGCTTTTTCGGAGCTTAACTATGAAAGCTCAACCGAAAAAGTTTACTGAGCTTATCTATGATATAATAAATTAGACAAGAAAATGCTAAGATGGGAAATTTGATACAATTTTTCGACATTTAAGCAACGCTATTCATGCGATTTTCCCTTTAATTGGGTGAAAAATAATATTTTTCCTATCCTTGCGCTCCTTTTCACATATTTCATGAGAATATTTTCACTTGTTACTTGTTCCGCTTTGACAGCTTTTCACAATGACAATGCTGTCGCGCATGTAATTTAATATCCTTCCATTAATTCAATTAACTATATGGTCAGGCGAAGCACAGTCTACCCCCAAAACACACACACTGAGAAAGGAGGATGAGGGATTGGGACTTCAAGTGGGATGTGACAGGCAAATGTAAGGATTGATTTCAAAGGCGCTCTCAAAGGCAAACAATTTCGATGAAGAGTGTGTTTATACGACTGAATATATATATATATATATATATATATATTCATATGGACAGATTTTAGCCTCGTGCGAAGCCACAATAGCTGCGATTGGGTCGTATTGCATTACATCGCTCGTATTGCTGCCTAGGGTTTCTTCAATTGATGACTGTGTCGGCTTTTAATGCAGCTATTAATAAGTTATTTTCATGATGGCTAATAAAACACAATACAACACAACACAACATAAAATTATGCGAATAAAAGCCAGAATGCAAATGGAACTCCTCCAACTACAGCAGCAACTAAAACTCCAGGACAAGCTGAAGCTGCAAGGCTCGAGGCACAAAGCACGAGCTAAACTCACTAATTGGCAACCACTTTTCGTACGGAAGTCCCACTGTGCTGCTAATGGATGTAATTTACTGCCAACCAAGTTTTCTATGGGTCTAACTAATTAATTCGCTTTCCCTCTCCCCTTCGCTCTCTTCCTATTGGGATGCTAAGTGAATGCATTTCTACTCTGCGAGAGCTTGTCGCTTGGTCTCTCTTTTTTTGTGTTAACATCACGGAAATCAATTAATGGAGTTTTTAATAAGGATGTACAAACATATTGGCTAGTTCACTTTTGCTATTAGCAAACAAAAATCATGTTGTGTAGTGTAGCTTTCATTGAACGGAAGGAAGCTTTCATCGTTGCCTCTAGTCTAAGCCACCTTTTAGGTAGCTGATAGTCGAAAGCATGGACTGAAATTAGTCGCAGCTTTTGACATTATTATTTCTATTTAATTTAATAGATTTATTTCATTAAAATAAACCTTTATTCATTTCAAAAGAATATAAACACTATTAAGAAAAGACTATAGGAAAATATCTTGAACAGCTTTTCATACAACAACCTTGGGAGCGATTGTTTATATCGCAGCTCCAAGCTGCACATGTTCGATTCGGCCGATTCGGACATATGCGCTGGGTGCAACAAAAACAAGTCGCCCTACCAACTATATATATATATATATAACTTTTTTCGAAAGAAATGTGAAGTCAAAAAGTTAACTCAGTCAAAAAATAATAATTCGAAATAGAATAAATCTTTAAAGATATTTTGAAACAATTTTTAAAATCTTTTTTTACTTACTCTTTATGCACTTTTTTATGCTCCTCAAAGAACTGTTTGTTTTTTTTTATCGATTTTCGGTTAATTTGTGAAGTTTTCGAAAGGCACTTGGCTTTTAGCTTATGTTTAATACTAATAAAGGCACACTCAGGTGTGTGTGTTTGTGTGTGTGTTGAGTGTGTGTGTTGAGTGTTTGGTGTGTTTTTAGTAGTAGTAAATATTCTTTGGGGTTTTTTTGTTTTTTTGTTCAAGGCGTACGGTGTGAAGGGATTTTAAAAATCATTAACTACAGCGGCAGCACACGACGATCGGATGCGACTCCTCCTCCTCCATTTCGTCTCCAGTTTGGTGGCTGCTCGCCGAGCTGTGAGGCACGTTTGTGGTGTTCGAAAAAAAAAAAACAGCAGCACGGAACACGTCCAGCCCGTTTTTTTTTTTTTTTGTACAAGAAATTGTACTGAACCGCAGTTGCGGATCCAAAAAAAAAGTTGAAAAAAAAGACACACAAAGGAAAGGCTAAGCTTTTGTCCTGCGGCTTAGAACAAATCTTTTTTTTTTCTCATTTAAAATTGATCTCAAATACAGCAAATAACATTTAAAAATGTATATTGTATATACGTTGTATAATAATAATAATAGTAGTAGTTTATATATCTATCTAAATATATCTCGATAAAAACGTGTATAGAGTTTCGTAACAAATTTGTTCATCTAAGGCAAATTATTGGCAGAGAGTAGTTTTCGTTTTGACCTACGGTCGAAATTCTCTACTCGATTCTTAAGTCTACAAAAGTTTTAAGTTATTTAAGGCACAATACGAAGAACAACAAGAAAAAAAAGGCACTTTTACAGACGAACTGAAAAAAACTTAACAACTTTGTTTCAATAATATTAACACTGTTTAACAAGGCACAAAACGGGAAAACTTGGACTTGTAACTTTTTTTTGTAGCTCTTGAGGCGATGATGTCAGCGCTGGCGTGTCCTGCCCGATCGGAGGCTAGGCCTAGAATGATGTGCTACGCCGGCGACACATCGTGGGCTTCTGATGCAAACATCATTCATGCCACAAGTCGTAAGCTGGCGTCACTTTTCCCAGTTTACCAAATGGATGCTGTGCGCGCATGCTCCATGGCTGGCGAAGCTGCCACAAGCTGCGCTGCCTCAAAATATACACATATAAATGTATGTCCATCTATATAGAGATATATATCTAGCTATATATTAAGGGGCGGCAGCCGCAACAGCAGCAGCAGCAGCAGCAGCAGCAGATCAACACAGCGCGTGTGGAGAGGGTGGTGGCACTTTGGCCTTTTCTTTTATATTTTCTTCTTTTTTTTGGCAACCCCGCAGCAGCAGCAGCAGCAGCAGCAGCAGCAGCGGCAGGAACAACAACAACAATCAACCACCAACTGAGCCACCCAATGGGTGGGCCAGGACCACCAATGGCTGCTGTTTTCGCTGCTTATGTACAACAACCAAAAGTTGTTGTCGTTGTTGCTTGTTGTCGCTCCTGCCGCTGCTGCCGCTGCCGCTGCTCCTGCTGCTCCTGTTGCTGTTGCCAAGTTGTTCTTATTATTTTTTTTATGAATAATGAATAACTTAAGAAAAACTTTGGGCTTAAATCTTATAATTTTTGTTGTTTGTTCGTTTAATTAGCCCCCAAGCAAGCTTTGATTAATTACAGTTGCGTTGCTCAGCTTCAGTTTCATCTTCAAAGATTAAGCATACGCCACATTGCCTGCCCCACAAAGTATACTACAATTGCTGCTGCTGTTGCTGCTGCTGCCTTCAATACATACAGTGAAAGCTTGAACCCCGCCCACATTAAAGCATCTACACATACGCCCCCAAATCAACTCACGCCATGAGAAAAGGAAGAAAAAAGAAACAGCTCAATGGCGCGACTTTCTGGCGCCAATGCCACCATTTTGTCTGGCCACATAAACTCTGTGTGTGTGTGTGTGTGAAAGTGTGTGCGTGTATTGGTGTGGCGCGTGTGTGCGTAGGAGTCCTGCGCCCAAGGAATCTGACTCGTTTCACTTCAGTCAGCATAAAGTACAATTTTTTAATACCCCGCAGTTAGACGGGTTATGCCAAACTTGGACTACATCTAGGTCCTTACAGATTTATAACACACACACAATTAAGGAAGACCCAGTCGAGAGCGTTCGATCGATAAGGAAATAGTCTATATCTATGATTAATGTACCCTAATATATAATATACCATCGATGCATCTCGTTTTCTTCCTTCAATTAATGGAACTCAAGCCATATACATAGTTGTCTGGAAGGATCTTAGGATCTCCGAGACTTACAGACATGCAAATCAAGGCTAAATCAACTCGTCTAACAGTTAGCTAGCTTTCTCTCCTTTCACCTATTTTCTGTGTAGGGAGTAGAAAAGGGTATATTTCTCATAGAAGGTTGAAACGTTGCTAGGGTATTTAATAGTCAAGCACTCACTTAAAGCCATCTCTGATTGCTTTTCTTGTGCTCTGCTCTCGTATATTTACCACTGTGTGGGTGTTGTGTGGCAAGGATAACAAAATGTCATGATGCTGCGCCAATGTGGAGCCTTTTATGTAATATCCACAATTTTTATTTGTGTTTGCGTACTACAAAAAAAAAAATGTCCACAAAGTCATATAAATAGCCAGAGGCAAAGTCATAAAAATTCACGAATCTATTCGTTTTCAGTATCTCTATAAAACCCGCTGAGTATTCCTGCTCCTACTACGGCCTATGAGTTCAATATAATCAGGGGAAGTTCGATGAGACGAAGCTGATGATTTATTCTAGGAAATTCAGGAAATAATCATATGAAAATCGTACTGCCTGCACTATGAACTAAATTCAAATACGAAAAATAACGTAAACTTTTTTTTTTTAAATTTTCTATGCAGTCATCTTCAAAGAATGTTTATAAAGTTTTTTGTTTTCTAGAAAATTGAATCATTTGGTTTGCTCATCTCTTTATTGAGTGATTTCAACACATCTTCCCAAATATTTTTGTATATACTTTTTACTCACCTCAACGCCAGTTTAAGTGTATAAGATGCAGTTGGTTTTTAGTACAAAATTTTAAGTTATTTTTATTTTTATTTTTTTTTCTGTAGAAAGTTTCGTGCTAATTTTGTGGTCGTTCTTCGTTGTTGTTGTTGGTGTTCTTCTGCTTTTAGTTGTTGTTGCGGTTGTCGTTTGTTTTTTTTTTTGTAATATTTATTTAAGAAATCTGTAAATAAAAGTAAGTAGAAAAAAGTATGAGTATAAGTGCGACTGAGTGAGTACTGTGCGTAATATAAATCTTTCAACAACGAAGAATGCTGCACTCGAGGAAGAAGTTGTTCAAGTTACTTATGGACTGCTCTGAAGTGCTGCCTGCCACCACAGTGGCAACAACTTCAAAAGATGCACTCAAAAAAAAATAAGGAAAGAAAAGAAAAGAAAAGAAGAAAAACTCAATGCACAAAGCAAACGCATTTTTCCTGTTTTCATTTTCCATATTAGCCAAAGCGCGCGACCTCCCCGTGAAGCAGGCAGAAGCAGAAGCAGAAGCAGAAGCTAAAGCAGAAGCAGTTTTCTTGCCTGCTTGATGCACATATATGGCAATATGTTGGCATTGTGGTTAAGACGGCAATATCAGCCGGAGTCGGAGCTGGAGTTGGAGTTGCCACAAATGTTCATATAGAAGCTGCTGAAAGAATGTTGCACCAGACTTTTCCATTAGTTCGCCCGAATGCGAGAGTTTTGTTTATAAAAAAATCAATCAACACCCAAAAGCCCAAATGCTCCGGCTGCGGCTGTGGCAGCAACTGCTGTTGCCTGAACACAGCGTGTAGCACGGGTCTGACCAAATTAGGACGAGGCCGGCTACCTCCAGCTACTTGGAGCAGTTGCAGCTGCCCAAGAATGCGGCTCTGAGGCTCTCTGGCAATAGAGGCGACAGCAATAGACAGCGCTGACCATTAACAAGACAGCCAACAAATAAGTGAAATAGAGTATCACAGTCAGGGGCTTACTCTCTAATTTTTCCTTAGGGTAGCTCCAATTTACGTGATCTTTTTCATATTCACGAATTCATTCTGCCAGCATCTAGTCCAAAAAAAGGAAAATGATCAATCCCAAAGAAGTATAAACATAAAGTTCTTTGCTGTAGAGGGAGTTTCACTCCCAGAAATAACTCCCTGTTGCCTAAGCCACTGGTTTGAGCTGAATTGACATATTTATAGGCGACCTGCGGCCACGTTTTCAGCTCAACTCTTGCAGGTGCAATCAGGTGCTGCTCTCAAGTCAGCCCTCAATTCATTGACACCCGCAAATGAAGACAAGAAAAGTGCCAGCATTTTTCTAGTGTCTAGCTTTGTCGCGTGGGCGCACTGTGCTCCACTCGGATCTCTGTGGCAGGTTGGAACGCTGGCTGGCAACGTTGGCGGCCACCTGAAAGCGAAAATGCAACCAATTGAGGCGTGGAACGTAGGCGGTGCCGGTGGTGCAAGTGGAATTGAAGGTGGAAATTGTAATGGAACTGGCGGAGGTGGAAGTGTTGGCTCTCGACAAGTTGTTGTTGTTGTTGTTGTTGGTTGTTGTTTGTTGCTGGCTGGTCGACAATTTGGCCGCTGATTGTAGGCCGATTGTTTACCCATCGGTTTTTAGCTTGTTTCGTTTCTTGTTGAAACGATAACGGCACGTAGTTAAACTGAATACAATCTGAGACCTTGGCACGATTCTCGATTCTCGATTCTCACAACAATCTTCGGCGCACACAGATGTCTGGGTAGGCGCTACCAGCACGTACGATCCGTGGGCAGGGTTCATGCTTCTTGGATGCCAATAACATAATTCTATCTAAAATAGTTGACAACAAAATGTTCACACTCCAGCGATACTTTTCCAGAAGATACTTTATAGTTTTCATGCTTGGAAATATTCCTATAATAGAAATATTCCTATGCCGATCATTTTATAACTTTCTATTCGGTATTTTCTTTATAATATTTCCACACACACACACACACACACACACACACACAGATAGAAATTGTCATAGATTTATCCATTGACGCCGTCTCCTATATTAGATAAATCACACGTCAGACAATAAATCACAAATGAAAATAAAAAACGAACCACACAAAGCTATATTCAACAAAAAAATATAAATAAAATTAAAAAACAAATACAGCGTCAAATGTGTTGAAAAATTCACAATGCGCAAAAGCTTTGGCGGACGATAAAAAAAAACAAAAAAAAAAAGTAGTCGGAGATTTTTAATTAAACCAAAACAACACGCAGCCATAATATCTATATCTACGATATTTAGATATAGATTTGCATATATATTGCTGGCGTATAGAGAGGCTAGAACTAAAAATAAATATAAAAATCAACCGAAAATTTTCAAGGTAAACAAAGCATAATTTTTGAAGAGCAGCCAGCATAAATCGCCGTACTATGCGAGGAGGGAGAGAGCGGGGAGAGCGGGTAGAGCGGGTAGAGCGAAAGATCCAATGGATTTTCCAAACTGAACGATTCTATGCTTAGGGCGCAAACCAGCTCTACTTTTCAGCCTCCTCTTCTGTCACAATTTTCATGGCAGACTGAAAATAGAACAAGATCAGAAGCAGCAGCAGCAGCAGAAGCAGAACTAAAAGGCAAGAAAAACGCCGGCAAAGGTGCGAGACGATAATTCAGTTGAATCTTTGTATAAAACCAGGGGCCAATTGATGATTTTCATCTCGCAATGGCAGGCAAATCTCTAACGCCCCCAAAAATGTATATATGTTATATAGTCGTATAGTCGTATAGTCGTATACCCAGCCCCTCCGACAGTCGCACAGACGTTTGCTTGGGTGCCTTTAATTTGATTTTTTTTTGTACGCCAAATGAATGAATCATCGCTGAATTTTTAGATATTATTCGTAATTCGTCTGTGCATTGTGCGAGTCACTTTAGAGACCTCCAAACCAGATGGTGGTCCGGTCCGAGCAGTCCGAACTGAGCGAATGCCATGCTGCAGATGATTAGTTTGCGCTTGAGTGATGATTCGCAGCATTATATACAATTGATGTCAGCGGAAATTGCCAGGCACTGAATGAATTCGGTGCATAGAATCCTATCTGTAAATTTTGGGTTAATTGTGGCATCCCAATCAAGCAGCAATCTGTTAGATGGCCATACTAGAAAATATCTGCAAATTGAGAAGTTTCCTCTCAGCAATATGCCAATTTAGAAGATTCCCTTTCCTAATATGAAATAGCCGCAAAGTTGGAAGATCCCCTCATTCATTTCCATCTACAATTGAGGAATCTGCAAACCCAACACAACTATATGTTATACTATTAAATATCTGGGAATTAACAAGATCCCTACGAGTATATCTGAGGAATTATAGATAAAGATGGCCAGACGGGAATGAGTCAAGTTTCTCATAGTATCTCAAATATCTCGCATTCTTTGCTTATCTCAGCACTCTGATATCTTCTATAATCAGAAAGACTTGCTGGGATTACAATTATTCTTAAACCTAAAAAGTAAATTATATTCTTTTTGTTATTTTCAGTTCATTCAACTTGAACAACGTTAGCAGCTGATCGACAGTTTACAATTAATATTATTTTGTTTACCCTTCTTTGCTGGCTGCTGCGCTCTAGAGAGATCTTATCTTTTTTCCAGTGGAATTTCGAAATGCAAATTGTAAAAGCAAAGTAGAGCAGCGCAGCAGAGATAAACAAGGCAAATGGTTAAATAAATAAACGCAAGAGTTAAGAAGAAAGAAAGCAACTGGCAGCCAAACGGGTCAACTAGAAGACTGGGCGAACTTTGACTTGGAGGATTGGAGGATTGGGCGCTTGGGAATGGCACTTTGGATGGATGGAAACTGCAGATAACCCTAGCTGTAATTTGAGTAAACAAGACTCGACGACGGCGACGTCGTCACTCGGGCAACTCTTGTCTTGCCACACAATGGGGCACAAATTTTGTATCACTATCAGAGCCGCCGCCGCCGCCGCCAACAACAATGAGCATCCATCTATCCATCCATCCATCCATTGGCTTATTGATGGCAAAATCCAGATAAAAGATGCATTAAAAGTAACAAAATACACAATAAATAAACACAAACACAATGGGCAAACAAACAAATCAATGAGGGATGGATGGGATGCGTAACGTAACGCCAGTGGGTGTGGCCATTGAGTGGGTGGTTGACTGATTTTCAATTAGCCTGTAGCAAGGTGGCCCAAGAAGAAAGGGCGGCCAAAATGGAAGGGGTAAAGCAACATAATGCGTACAAATTATGTCAACATCTCTGATAAGCATCAGTGGGCTAATTAAAGCCACATTGAAATGTGTGCGGCGTGTGTCATATGAGTTAATCCTTCCTTTACCTAACTCCAATTAGGGCTTTATTTATGATTTCTGAGAGATATGCTCTAGCCTTCAATTCTTGGCAGTTTCCTGGCCAAAATGTTGCCTACTCGCAAGACATTGCCAAGCTATTTTTTGATTGGCTGCCAAAGCTACCAAGCGCCTGCTCCTACTTCTCAATCTCCTCAATCTCCTCCTCCTCCTTCAACTCCTCTTTCACTGGTAGACAGCAAAAAATTAGGCTCCCGCCAGTCGGGCTCCAGTGGATTTTCGCACAAGTGAGTGCCAAAAGAGAGACAAACATCCAACCCAGCCACACACACTACATATATATACATATATATATATATATATATATATATATATTATATACACATGTATAGCTGTCGCTTGGGCGGCTCCCGTTGCCATGTTGCCACGTTTGGCATGCGATTTGCGTAGCTGGGCAGCACCACTTGAATGCCACATTGCATCCATAAACCAAATGGAGAAATAAGACATAAAATGCGAAATACTTTTTACACTCCGTAGACTCCGGACTACTCCGGACTACTCCCTGGCCTTTCTGCCTTCTGACAAAGCTGCTCATTGATTAACCCCAAGGACAGGCGAGAAAACTAGCGATAACTGCCAATGGACACGCCACGCTCGCTTTCGCAAAAGCCTTTCCAGCCTACACTCAAAGAAATTGCATTTTAATCTGCCAATTTCATGCAACAATTGAAAATGGCTCAAAACTAGTTGTCTCATTAAAAAGTAAGTACAGATTTCTCCGAGTGTAACCAACCCACTTAGGCGAATGAACATTTATATGGGGTGTGGTACATTTGAATGCTATGCTTTTTCTCTGAGTGTATTCAATTTACTTATGGGAATGAACATTTACTGGGGTGTGGTAAAAAAAATATCTGACCATCAGCACACAGCAGTTTTAATTCGTCAAAAAAAAAAACAACTTTGTTATCTCTCATTAAACTTTAAGCGACCTTTATTTGATTACGTTTTTACTGTGAAATTTAGCAATAAACGAGAGGAAAGAACATATATCTATATCTATGGTATATATATAGTTGTCTCGGCATTTGAAATATACAAAAACAGCTGTACGATCGAACCATTTGACAATTGTTTCCGGAACAGAACAGAATTTCTGTTAGTATTAAATGCCGAATATCAAGTTTCGCGTCTTAGTCAACAGACACAAAAACAACAACAACAACAGAAAAAAGTCTGTTAAAATCTCTGTTTCGATTCGTATAATCATCAAGCGGATTCATTGATTGACAGATTGACGGATTGACGAATGGAGCGTCTCTATCAAGCGAGTGACGTAATTAAGTAAAGGTTTGACGACAGGGCCGAAGCCTAACCCTCTTTTGCCTTTGCCAAGATAATAATGCGATAAGCAAAACAAATAATAAAAACAATAAATAGCCATATATAAGTGTGTATTACCTATACATATATATATATATATATATATATGCTTATATATATGTACAGTGAGTAAACAATCAAAATAAAATGCACATCGCACTTCCATACACATTTTGCATAAATCTTTTCATTCATTCGCATTGCCCCAACTTGGCGACAACTGGAGACTCGCGAGACTCGAGACTGAAGACTGAAGACTGGAGAATTGAGAGGAAGACGAAGCGTTCGTCTATATTTAGAGTTAAATAATGCATATGCGCACATTAATAAAGTAAATAAATAATTATAATCATCCTTATCAACGAGGTTTCCTCCTCTCTCTCTCTCTCTCGGTCTCTCTCGCTCTCTTCTTGAGATGACTAAGCGCCTACCAGCGAGCTGTGCAAAAGTCGGGGAATCAGTCGGGGAATCGGAATTCGGAATTTGGAATCGCAGTAAAAGGAAATGCTCGAAATTCCACAGAGGTCGCCCACTCGCATCGATTTTGCTTTGGTTTCAATTCTGTTTCTCCGCTTCTGTTTCTGGGTTTCTTCTCCTGCAACACCAGCAGCAGCAGCAGCAGCCGCCACCACCTCCACTTGCCACTTGCCACTTGAGTTCCGCGTAATTAAGAAACATTCCAAAACAATAAACTACTATAATATGGCAAAAGCCTATCGAACTCAATAGAAAAATACTCGAATTCTTATAGAAAAACTTGTATTTTTGGCTATTTAGCTTCTTTTTTTTTTTCTTCTACCCTGTAACCATAAATTGAGCTAAAAAGGGTATGCACCATTCGTCATTATTTTGTACGCCAGATAAATCAATTGAAATGGATGAAGGCTGAAAACCAATGAGGTATTATAGAAAATATCTCTGTGGAAATTCAGAAGAATTGAAAAATATGTTCGAATACATCTAGGTTATATTATAGATTTTTGCTAATTCAATTATTTCCAAGGGGTAACTCTTAGTCGAACCTTCTAAATTTAATCACCTTGCTATTTCATTTTTTTTTTTTTTTTTTTTTTTGTAGTAATTTTATGTTTGGGTTGTTGTTTTTCAAAGAGTAAAACATGTGTGCGGCAGCAGTTTGAAATGCGGCAAGTATCTGTATCTGTATGTAATACATATATCCACATACACATACACATAACTATATATATATATATATCTGTGCATATCTGTGTATATCTCTGTGTATATTTTGTTTTTGTTGTGCAGTGCACAAAATGAAAACGCTGAGGCGTTAAAAAAATAGAGCACACACAGTTGTTATTTTTGTATTGTATTTTTAATTGTTATTGCCGTCCTCAGTGTTGTTGTTGTTGTTGTTCTTGTTCTGAATTTTGATATTGTACACACACACACACACACACACACTGAAAAAACGATACAAATTTCTTGCTTAATTTGTTTTAATTGAGCTTGAAACATGAGGCAAACATTTGCCTTTTGTGTTGTTTTTTTATTTTATTCTGTTTCTGATTTTGGACTTCATATTTTGGTGCAGTTAAAACGAAACAAATAGAACACAAAGGTTTTTGGAAAAATCGTAAAAGTGGATTTATATAGAAGATTAGTGGAACAACCTTTCTCAGTGGAACAAACCACTTAAAGATAAACCTTTTTATTTTGACTCGTAAGTTTCATAGGGATATCTTAGCCAACAGAGTTCTCTATACAAAAATTTTTGGACTGCTTTTTTCTTTAAATTATATTTTTTAATATTTTTTAATTCTATGTTTATCACACAGTTTTAATTAATCGGCCAGTTCCAGCCTAAGATTTCATTTACCTGGCTCAAACTGAGACTCCGCTGTGTCTTGAAACAGGCAGTCGGGCAGACAGAAAGACGGAAGAAATGACTATATCATATAGGAGCGTTTTTTTTTTAATTTTTAATAAATTTTTCAATAAAAACTCTTAGCAAAAAACCTCTGGCAATGCAATTAAAATTGCTTATTGAACAAAAAACGACCTCAATACAAATTTTACGCATGTAAAACCCAGCTACAAAAATAATTAAAATCCGAAATGCAAAATCGTAAAATAAAGTAGGATTGGAGACTTTTTTTTATAGCGAAATCGTGTAAACAATTCGAAAGTTGTGCGACAACAACTCATTTTGGCAACTGAACATGGGACAGGGGACAAAAGCGTATTACCAATGAATATGAATGATATACGAAAACGAATCGTTCCAATACGAATACAGATCAATTAATAAAGTATGCAAAAAATTGTATATATTTAAATGCAAGCGATTAAAAAACTGCCGCCCACAAATGTTTTTTTTTTTTCGTCGTATTTGGCCGAGTTAAGTTTTCATTTGCATTTTGGTTTTGGTTTTTTTTTTTACTGAATGAAGTTTGTTTATCGAAAAATGAATGGAACTTGGAACGGATGCAAAAGCAACTACAACTACAAGTAAAACTACAGCCACAACACGACCACGTTCCACATCCACATCCACATCCACATCCAAGTCCAAGTTTCTAAGCCCACACAAGCGTACAAAGCGACAACTCGAGAGCGGCGACAATTTGAGAGCGATGGCATGGAGTGAAAATGAGCTTTGATTTCTTTATGTGATTTGTTTATGTGGCTGGCATACCATAACTGAAGCTCTTAAATAAGGTCAAAAGCTTTGCGAAGAGAGAGGAGGAAGCAGAGAAGAAGCGAGATATGAGAAACAACAACAAGAACAACAACAACAACATAGGAAGACTAAGCAGATACTCTGTAATAAGCTGCAGGCAGTTCACTTTGGGTTCATACAAGAAGGGATTAATCTCTCGACTCGATCGATCATTATCAAAACAGCTAAGATGAGAGGTGGTTGATCAGTCAAAGATCAGCACTGAAAGAAAGCCAAATTTCGAACGAGGGGCAATCAATGATCATACCAAAATTAGATTTACTTGAATATTATTCTAGCTGATATAGCAAAATTGATCAGTTTTCTTTTAATTAATAATTCTTTACCGACTTTTAAGTTTGTTCATGCTAACCAGAAATATGTTGTGCGCTTTTTATTGGTATAGAGATGCCTGCTTAGCTTTTTTTTTAATGGGTATTCAACGAGCATTGACATTTTGAAAGAGAGATAATTGGATTGGTGGGGGCGGGAGGGGAATACAGAATACGCCCACAAAATAAAGCCACAAAAGCCGCAGCAGCCACAGCGAAATTTGCCAAACGATCAAACAAAACAACGTGTGGAAAACAACACAAAACATAAACTGCGGCGTTAACAGTGACGCTGACGGCGACGCTGACTGCGACGCAGACTGCGACTGGCTAATGGATTATGACAAAAAAAAAAATCTCAAAATGAGCGCACAGAGATATTGAAATGCAAATAAATAGGGGAACAACAAAAAAAAAAAAAAAAACTTATAAATGAAAATAAAAACAAAACAACAAATCAACTTACGAATAACTTAAAAGATACAAACGAAGAGCACAAGCAGAACAAGGAGTAGGCGGAGGCGGTGGAGGAGGAGGAGGTGGAGAAGTCAACAGCAGTAGCAGCTGGCTAGGCAAACTTAGCTGGCAGCGCAGCATACAAACACACACAGACACATAGAAAAAATATAGAATGAAAATAACACTAATAAAATAAAGTCAGGGGCAGCGGCAGAGCTACGTCAGCGACTATGGCAGCGGCAGAGGCAGAGGCAGCGCGCGCAAGCGATGAGGTAATTCTCTGGTTGTTTTTAACTTGATTGTTGGCTACAAAAAATATGATTATAAAATGGTATAAAAGGACACAAAAGAGTGCGAATATTTCTCTTGTTGTTATTTTACGCGCTGCGCAGGCGTGGGTGCCGCCTGCTTGCTGCTTGCAACATGTTGCGATTACACAATGAATTTTAGCTTATTTTTGGCTTTTTTGTGGCCGTTTAAATAACGCCATATGTCACGCACTAATACACACACACAGAACGTGAACGATAACTGTGTGTATATATGTACATATATACATATATCTGTATTTATATACCTTTTTGCTAAATTTTCTGGCGTTTTGAATTTATTTATTGCTTTTTGATATTTGAACTTGAATATCTCGCACACACACACTTAACAAAAAAAAGTATTTGTATATGTATATATTTGTATGTATAGTTATCGATATCGGATCGGGCACGGCACGAATCGGCACCGACGAGGGCTAAAACTCAACTGATGAGGCGCTCTAAACGCAAGCGGCTTAATGCCAGTCCCCAAAGAAAGAGAGTGGGAGAGCGAGAGAGAACTTGTAGAAGACGCGGCACCTGCAGCGCTCATTTCGCTCTTTGGCGCTCGATCGCTTGTTGCAGGCAAATGTAAACAAAACCAAGAAGAGAGAGTGTGGAAGAAACACCAAGAGAGATAGAGATAGAGAGAGAGCGAGAGTGAAAGACAAGGTGATGGACCCATGCCAGTGGGTGCATAACAACAACAACAAACGAGAACAGCAACAGCCGTGAGTCGTGATGACTAATTTCTGTAAGCGATGGCCAATTTTGTTGTTGTTTTTCTTGTTGTTTTCTTTTGTTTTACAAATTTATTGCAAGACGACGACAAAGAGGAAGCGACAAAGTGGAAGTGGAAATGGAAGTTGAATGAATAGTCAGCAGCCCCCCCTACCAAAAAGTGTTAGTCACTTTAAAATTAGTTGGAATAGAGTGAATAAATTGCTTTGTTGCTTTGCCACAGTTTGCCACTGTGCGTAAACTTATTAGAAGACACTGTAGGCGTTTGCAACCAATAGTGTTGGCAGGGCACTGGAGGGAAAAAGCTAAGAAAAGGGCCAGGAAAAACTGAGCAAATTAATTTTTGGAATAGAGAGCTTTATTATCGAAGAATACAGCTTAAAACTGGGATTCTTTTTAGTAAAAAGTTTAGCTAGATTAATTTAGCCGTTTTGTGAGAGGAGGAGGGATTGTATATTTAAAATGTCTACGCAAATCCAGCTTAAAAAGGGCTGTAATAATGCCAAGTTTGTCAACACTGACAGGCAGGCAACTAAATTTGTCACACGTTGCAAGGCAATAAATTGAATTGAATGGCTAGCTGAGCCCCATCCATGTACTTGCTTGCTTTCATAAAAAATAAATAAATATATAGAAAGACAGACAAAAAAGTGTGTAAACAAATGAGACGCAAAACAAAACGAGTTTCTTTAGCATTGATCAGCCTCAGTTTGCTGGATGCGTTGATGTTGATGATGATGATGATGATGATGATGATGATGAGTCGCCCTGGAGACGACGCCCCTTGTTTTTCAATTATGCTCAATTATTGACACAGTCATTAGGCAATTGATGGAGCGACTGACAAAACTCTCTGACTCTGACTCGACTCGAATAATATCCCTCCTGTAGTTTTTCAACAATTGTGAAAAGTGAAATCTTTAAAGCAGCGGGAGACGGACAGCACACGCGCTAAACTCGGGATCCGATTTCGTTAAGGGTTGCAATTGCAGTTAATTAAACCAATTCGCATTGTCAGACTTCAGACTGGAACTGGGAACTGAGAACTGAGAACGGAGAACTCCAGAACAGGCAACCGGCGGGCTACGTTCACAACTTAATCAGTTGTTTCTTTAGCATTTTGCTTTGCCGTGTTCAAGAAAAATACTCTACAAAAGACGTTGACTTATCTTATCTCTTCTGCTATTCACTTTAATCGTACAGCAACTTCGCTCTTGGCTTTTCAATCACTCGGCGCATTCGGCCGATAAAGAAAGTCGAACAACAACAATAAATTTGATATAATATTGCTCTGCTATGTACGATGGAAAAGCCAATAGAATTATTAATATTTTCACATAAAGAATACAAATTTATGCGTCTTTTTTTTTGAGTGTTGCACTGCACTGTGGAATCCCTTCTAGAGTTCAAACTCCCATAACTTAACCGATTTTCATATGGAATATGGTCCTGATATTGATTTTCAATTAAAGGTTTACTGATTTTTAGTCAAAATATTTAAATTAGTATTTTGAATAGATTAAGAATGTATAAATTAATTTATATGTCAAATTAAATACTTAAAATCAAACAAGTTTCGACTTGAAAAACTCCCAGGTTCATAGACTTCAAGCTCTCCTAACTTTGCCAAAAAATTTAACCTAATTTTATATGGAATTTAGTCATTGTTAGCCCGAAATATTGATTTAGTATTCAAATTTTATTTATTTCGAAAGCAAAAACATAATTTATCAATATTTGTGCGCAAATAATTTGCTTGTGGGACCCCAACGTATCCAAGTTCCAACGCCTTAAAGTGTTTCATGAAATTCCACTGAAATTTGGGAAGGAACCCTGGCGTACTTAGCGTTAATTAAATTAAATAAAACGATTTTTTTCCAGTGGTAAGGGGGCGTTGAAACTTGGGCGTGTTGCAGGCATTTTGTTAGCAAATAAAGTTGCACTTAATTAGCATAAAGCATACGTCAAACACGAGACCGACAGGGAGAGGGAGAGAGGGATAGAGAGGGACACATTTGGCATGCGGGCGGCAGCACACAGCAAAGAGGAAAATAACTCCAGCTGGTTAGTTAAACGCATTAAATGAACGCTAGGCGCCACTGTTAAAGGGGTCACAATTCGCGTGACCATCATAACAAATATGTTAAGAGCGGGGGAGGGGGTTGCCTATGCTGACCACCCCCAAAGAAGGAGGGAGCACCAGCAGCAACAACAAGAACAACAACATAAGTTTGCAGCTGAATTTACAGTTGGCTTGTTTCGATGCACAGAACACAATATTGATAAAATCTTCAATTGCACATTAACAATGTATTAATTAATTATTGTAAACTTACAGAATTGTGTGGAAAATGAAGTGCGAAGATAGTTAAAAACGTATAAATAAAACAACACAATAAAACAGAGCGATAGAATGAGTCGCGTTTATCGATACTTGCAGTGCAACACTGTCCTATATATCGATACTTCTTTAAATACTGCATGCGATAGGCACTCATGTGCAGTAGTTCGATAAGCGCGCATGGCTTTTGCAGTGTAGGCGCCAAAATTTAAATTTTACTCTAGTTTTTTGAAAGAACTTTAAGTTGCTTTAACTGCAGCATGATTAATGATAGCTAAGACTCTTGTACGCACCCCCACATGTTTTTTTTTGTGATAAATTTGTCTGCCTTTGGCTGCCTTCCTGCAGCAACGATCAGCGTTTCCGGCCATGAGTCTCTGAGTTTAAGCCACCCCATGTAGCGGCGAGATAGCCATCTCTACTACAAAAACTAAAATCTTGGCCAAGGCAAAAATCATAAAAATAAGGAAAATTCATGACTTTGGCAAAAACTCAGCGGACCGCATATTGTGCGACATTCCAAGAATGGGGAATGGGGAATGGGATGGTAATAGAAATGGGAATGAGAAGACTTGACTAAGCGCTAAGCGCTGTTGTTCTTATATTGGGGTTGTTATAGGGCGAAATAAAAATAAATTTAATGTTCCTGTTTTTCGTCGTCTAACTGGGATTTTCCACCCATATCATATACATATATAGAGTCGTATACATGCGTAATTTATGCTCGAAAACATCTCGAGCATAAACAGGAAGTAGCGTAGCGCAGCGCGTTCCTTCCATGTTCCATCCAAGTCAAGTTGTTTTTGGGCGCAAATTCAATTAATTTCAATCGAACGCCTGTCGTTTTGCGCATCCGCCCGGTATTGATGTCCATGTTGATCCCTTCGTGGAGGATGTTACAAATAGACAGCTCACACGCGCCTTCCCTCAAGGCCTGAACATAAATCTCGGTTCGGTCCATGCATGCGCTCTGTTATGACTAGCCAAACCCATCGACATGTGACTTCTCTCTATATATTTCTATATAAGAATATATCTCGGGTTCCTGCTGCGTCATTGCATTGGTTCCGGTTGAGTTTCTGGCGGCGCACAAAAGATTTATGTCACTTTGTTGGCACAACAACACAGCCAAAAGCCTTTCCTTTCCTTTCCTTTCCTTTGCTATCCAATCCTTTGTATGGACTTCAAGTGACCCACTTGGGATTCACATACGACAACTGACCAGTACGCAGCAGCAGAAGCACTAATTGAGCGATCTTCCGGTTGGCTAATGGGTTAAAAGTGCTCAAGTTTAGGCCATATATCTTCTGTGTATAGCTGCGATAATTTCGGCATTTTATCAACCAAAATTTAAGGGTTTTTCTTTTCCCTTTTACAAGATTTATTGGCATCTAATTGCACACAGGGCAATTCAAGTTTCCAATTATTTTTGTAGTTTTCCGAATTGCCCAAGAGAGACTCATAAAAATTCAAATTTTTCTAGCAAAGTATCAGATTTTTATATTCAAAAGATACAGTTTTTGTGTCCAGCAAAAGGCAAGTATAAATCGTAAATTCAAATTTGTGTATAATAAAATTATCTTTACTAAACATTATAAATGCAATGCATTGAAATTTAATGCGTGCAGTAAACATTCTGGCTGAATTTCAAATTTCCTAATATTAGAAATTTAATTAAAGTTCAATAATATTTACAAAAAAAAACTGCTAAGATTATGGAAAAGTTTTGGTTGGAGCTTTCAACAAAATTGAAATCTTTGAGCTTGCGGAGCTGCTTAAGGACCACTTCATGTTCGTCTCTCCTTCTGTCTGTCTGTCCATCTGTTTCTATATAAACTATGCCTGAACCGGCCGGATCTGACAACTATATCATATAATTGCCATAGGAACAATCGGTTCAAAGTTCTTGTATGAAAAACTTTTTCAATCGGTCCTAAAGTTCTTGAATAAAGATCGATCGCTTAAGATATCTTAACGGAATCAAAAAGTTAGACTTAAAAGCTAATTCTGTAAATACATATCACAAGTTAATACTGACTATTATATCATATAGCTGCCCTAGTTTCTATATATGATGAATTATTGAAAATAAAATCTTAAAAATCTTGCTAAGTTTTTTATTTCTAATTTATCATTGGTATTCCCAACTCATGTGTTTGGTGGAAGCGCGTTTGTTTCTCATGCCATTAGAAAGTAGAGAAAGCATTGAGAGAGAGGGGGGAGGAGAGACCATTAGATAAAAGTCACAATGCCATTGAGCTGTGAACTGGCGTCTGGCAGAAAAAATAACCCAGACTCGAACCACCATTCTAAGAGGGGTCCCTTTGTGATTTTTGCGAAAAACCAGAACGAAAACTCAAACTGGAAACAGGATAATATTTTGCGCTTTTTGGTATGACGAATCCACATGTCACACAGTCTCTCTATATACTCTATATACTACAGACATATATTACCCTGCCCAGCCCAGTGTTACAGTATTATTCTCATACTCATCCTCATACTCCGCACATCCGTTTAGCGGGCAATCAAGCGTGTAGTGCAATTCAATAAGAGGATATCTTGGATGGGGCAACTTTTCGGAGCAACTTTATCAACACCCATGTCGGCATTAGTTTTGTTTACAAACTTTCCGTTGCCTTTTTGACAGCCGCAGCAGCCAGCAGCCTCGTCTGGGGTGGGCCTCGAGTAGTCGGGGAGTAGTCTGGGAGTAGTCGGTCGGTCGGTCGGTGGTTCAATGCATTGTCAGAGGGGTTGCTTTTGACTGGATTTTTATTTATGAGCACTTAAATCGAAGCGCAAACTAAAATTGCACATTGCATCTACATAAATATGCAATTGCGGGCATGTGAAAATGTTGCGGGGCCAAAGCAGCGTCCCGCTGATAAATGATGAAAAAATTAAAAATAAATACGAATGATACAAAGGCCAACCCCCAGTTGAACAATTTTAGATGACAGCTCCCGATAATGGTGACATCAATTTGAAACTCAATTGAGCTTGAGCTGGGTTGCTTCGCTATACCCCTTAATATGAGTCAAAGGAGTATATTAATTCAGTGCAATTGCATATAGATTCTTGATGGGAATCGTAAAAAATATGATTCTGGCTTGATTTTTTATTATTTTTATATTTTTATATAGCTTTTACAGCCTTTGCTTTGGCTTTTGGCTCTTGACTAGCTTAGATGTCATCTTTTTTATTGCAATTTTCCGAATAATCGCATAATAAATATAGGAATTACTCTTTTTGCTAATTCATTTCTTTACAGAGTATTTATTTAATTAATCTTTACAGAGTATTTCGTAGTCGAGCACTCCCGTCTTGTCGTTGTAGTTGTTGTTACAAGTTGTTATTCCTTGATAAATGCTGTGCTATCAGCGGCGTTTATCGTTGAGGGCCTTTTGACTGGGTGCGACAAGTCAGCGAATTGGAAACTGTCTGTCTATCTATCTATCGGGCCAACCCCCCCTCGAGTGACTCCAAGGTAATGAGGTTTTCGCCCATACATATCTCAGCTCATCTCTCTCTCTCTCTGGGGCGTTGCGAGCAGTTACATGTTAAATGCTTGCTTAATTGCTGTTTAGTTTTAGTGGGTTGTTTTTAAGAGCTTGTCCCTAACAGAGAAATGGAGGGAGACAGCGAGAGAGAGAGAGAGAGGGAGAGGGAGAGGGAGAGATAAATGACCTGAAGATATCGAGGCAACAACTTGACCACTCAGAGAGCTCTCTGTCTAGTTTTAATTGCTACATAAACCGGTTCACATAATCAGATATGGCCAAAACGCATATACATATATTTAACTTGCTGGCCGGGCGACAAATTTGCATATAAAAAATTATATTGAAGACAATAAAAATTTATGAAAAGCCATTAAGTGGCGTTGAAAAAACACAGGGAACGACTACAAATTGCTGACAGCCGTCTGCCGGCTCTCACAGAGGGTTTTACCCCCGGAAAGAAAGTGAAATTGTTTGAAGGGTTCGAGACTGACTGGAAAAAGAAAGCCACAAATTATTTTCATAGCTGAGCCAAATCCCAGGCACCAGAAAAAGGAAGGGGGCACAGAAGAGTCGTTCAGCTATGCGATGGGGCAGTTCATACTCGTAACTTAAACTTAAAGATAAACCCTTGAAAGTGCTACGATAGACGTCTGGGTCATAAAAAGAATAAAACTGAATTGTGGTACAACTTATGCAATGTCACTATCCTCATCCCATACCCCTCGTCCTTCGCCCTTGCTCGTACTCGTGTCTGGATCCATAGTCACGGAAGAGTAAAATTTTAATTGATGACAATTTCATTAAAATTTTTCGCAGCTGAGGGCGGCAGGCCTTAAAATCTACAACGTATTCCTGGGGCAATAAAAAAGCAAGTAAACAAGCGACGCGTGGGCGATGATCATGATGAAGATGATGATGATGATGATGATGGTGTCCTTCTGCCCACCACAGTTCTCATAATGTTGTTGTTGATGAGGCGACTCACTGGGATTTGTATACTGGAGCGAAGAACCCAAGCGTGAAGGATGCAAAAAGTTAATCGCTCAGGCGGCGGTCGACACTCCATCGGGATTCTGGACAGATGTGTTAATGGTTCTTGTGCAGGGGTATTTTTTATTACCCTGCCGCAAAAATTCTATTCATTCTGAATGTATATTTTTCTCTTCTCTAAGTAAATTGCGTAAATTTATAGCTGTGTAAATTGTTTAATGACTCTACAGTCTATTTAACCAAGGGCCAAGCCATCCTCTGACATGGCCTAATGGCTGTTGAGGTCGACCAACGACCCATCCCGAACAGGGATTGAATTTCTAACTGAATCTAAGTTCAACATTTAATTAAAATATCAAAGAGTCAGCCTTCGTTTTATGGCAATAACTTAGAGATCAACTTGTGCAGATCAAACTGCACAGCCATTGAAATACATAGAGAATATATTCCAAATAAAAACTGTAGCTTAAATATATATTTCCAATTATATTTAATATTAAAGATGGATATTCAATAAGAATTTTGAATACTTTTTGAATCAAATTTGAAGCAGCGAAACAAGAGGTAGAATTTTTTTAAAGGAGCCAAATCTGTTTGAATCTGACCAGCTATTAAGCTGTTCCTTTCCTGATTTTTGTGTCCTTTAAACAGGACCAAGACCCGACCGTACAGAACAATCCGTCCATGGAACTGGATTTATTCAAGCATTATTTGTTCTTTTCTCAATCAAAGAGACTTCTTCTAATAATTTTCTAGCAAGTTTAAAGAATATTCGAATTTTCAATGAAGTAGATTTTTTAATAATGATAAAAAATGAAATGAAATCAAGTTTTTCAATTCCGGATTTCGTAAAACCAATTGAGAAATTCTAGTTTCAATCGTGGAAATCTGAATTTTATCCCATTTCTATTCTTAATCGCCTTAAAAATAGTCCGAATTTAACCGCATTTATTATTCATTCAATCCTACAATAAATATAATGAGATTAATATAGGAATTCCTCCTTGATTTGATCCAACCTATGATGTCCTTAGTAAGCCGATTCGTATTTGTATCTCGCATTAAAAGATTGATTGATTGATTGACTGATTTATAATGAAAAAGTGCGAACTTAAATTGAGAATTTTGGAACTTAAATTTACGCAGTCTTTTTTCTCTGCATGAGTAGTAATTAGTTTATTAGAAATCTGAAATCACTTTAACAAATTACAACAAAATCTTTAATCCAGTTTTTGGATTATACTCCGAGCTAGTACTGAAATCGGTTGACATTTATGGAAATTTATGATTCATTATGATATTTTTGGGATGACGTTAAATGTAGCTGCCTTTTCCCATTGCAATGTAATCCATTTGTTTGCGCAACATTTGTCACGCGCTGCCTCAGCAAAGGATACAAAATACAGGATATGGATATATGTGTTTATATATAGAGAGAGAAAGAGAAAGATAGAGAACGAGAGAGAGAGAGAGAGAGAGAGAGGGGGGGAATCAGTCAGCCTTCCACCCTGTAACATTGTAATAACTTTGACTCTGATTTTATATCCTTTTTTTCGCAAATGTTTGCCAAATGTTGCAAAACTGTCGTCCTTCTCTGCTCTGCTGGCGATTTATGAATTTCATTTACTAATGGATTGTGGTGAGCCGGAAAAAATCCACAGATGTGTAAATATGCCTTATGGATTATGAATGTTACGAGTATCTGCGAAGCTTCAATCGGAGAACTGTGAATACGAATAATACTCATATGAGGGGACTGCAATTCAATATCAATTCTGACTAATTTTACATGAAAATACTGGTTAAAACTCTATAAGATTTCCAATAAAATTTGACTTATTTCCTGATCTTGATCAGCTTAAACACAGAATTTGAAATCCAGACATTAGGTTTTGAAATATTGTGAATCACAATTCGAAATTATTCATCAAGAAAGACTAAATTAATTTGTTAATATCTTAAATCACTGCTGTTATTTAATCTGTTCTACAAAGTCTCTAAAAGTTAAGCAATATCTACTTAACTCAATGATTTATTCTTTTTGAATAATTCGAAAACTTCTTGTATATTTTTCACTTTTCTTTAGTTTTTCTAACCAAAAATTCGACTGTAAAGTATAGCTAAAATTCACAATAACAGTATATAGAATTAAAACATAAAATTTATATATATTTATCTTTTTTTTTGTTTCTCTCTAACAAATATTTAGATCTGATCTGAATTTCTCTTGATATAACTGAATTAAACTACTTAATTGTCTATTAATTAATATATACAGCATAATTGTTTTGTTTTTTAACTGAATTCTGTTCTCTGCTTTTCGTTTTAAATAGTTTTATTTTCATTTTAAAATAAAGAATTTTATATACTTTATTTTCAGCCGAAAATGTTACAATCTTGTGCCTTAAAACTGTTTTATTAGACAAGAAAAACTATAAATTCGCTGGTAAATTTGGAACTAACCTGAGTAAGTTTTATAAGGATTCCTTCCTTTTTCATAAAAAGAAGAGTCTTTCCATTTATTATCCTTAAGCTAATTCTTTTTCAAAGTATCACAGTAGCTTTATACTCTTTATCTTTATCTATTGCCTCAAATTTATTGGGGTTTTGGATGCTAAGAAAATCTCTTAAATAAAACTGATTTTTCTACAATTCTTAAGAAGCTGTTTGTATCTAAAGTTTTGTATGCCCCAAGAATAATTGCTTATCATTTAAATTATTATTTTTTACCAAATTTGATATATTTTTAAGGTCTTTTAAGCACTAGTTTTTGCTACAATTCGTAGAACACAAACCATAAAAAAAAGTCAACTTGTCTATTATTCAAATTCCTTTTTTAACTACACTTTCTGCATAGTTCTTAACTTTTTCCACATAAAGCTATTAAATTGTTTTTCCAGAAATTCCTCCTAGTTTGGAAAGCCTACTTATTTATCATATAAATTTATTTGTAAACTACATTTTCTGTTTTTTTTTTTTCGAATTTTTTGGCCAAGCGCAAATCTTAGATGTTTTCCTGTTAGCTTTCATCCTTTGAGAAGCACTCAAAAATCGTAGCCATTTTGTAAGGATGTTTGCCTAACGCCGATTGGCTGGCATAAAAACATAACGGAGCCATTCAACTGCTTTTCCCCTCCCACAGCTATTTTGGTGGACCTGCGCAATGTTAACTTGGCCCTGTATATAATATGAACAGAGACTTTATATAGGAAAAGGCTATGTACTTGTGCCGGGTGAAGGCACAGCTTCCATCCAACCAGATTCGAGCCCCAAACCCAGGGACGAAAGTCACAAAAAAATATATTTATAACATTTACCGCGGCTGCTGTTGGCTTCTGTCCATTTATCTTTTGGCTGGGGTTTTTTTTCGCTTCGTTGGCTGAGCAGGAGGAGGAGGTGGAGGAGGAGGAGGAGGACCTCAAACCATATCCATGTCCACCAATAGCAGTAACATTTTATGGGCAAAGTTTTTGTGGCCCCCTCTTCGCTAGGTTGCAATGTCGCCAGAGCGGCGCCACTTTTGCCGCATTGCCGAGAGAAAAACAACATTTTTACTATTCCTTTTTTTTTGGACAGTTCCACAGCTTTATGCTTTATTTTTATAGTTATAAAACGAATATTTACTTAATTCTGGAAATAAAAAAAATACCCTATAATTTGTTAAAAATGCCCTTCCCAAATAAAAGTCAATCTTCGTATGTCTTTTATTACCTTCCATAAATTGGTTTTTCAAAAATGTAGTTAAATCTTGGAATTAAAATAATTATTTTTAAGCCATTTTTTAATCAGGCAATTTTACCGCATAAAAAGTTAATAAATAAATATTCTTTTTTAACTTTCTATCCATATTCGTTTACTAAAAATTGTAAATTTAAATTAACAATTGTTTTCTATAGTTCAAAAATTCTCTTTCCAAAATAAAACTCTTTGAAAATTCTGGAATTAAAAAAAAGTTTTCAATAAGAGTTTAAAAAATGTCCCTTTTTAAATAAAAGTCAGTTTGTTTAAGTTTTTCATCTTGTTTTCTATAAATTGTTTGTTTTATTATTATTATTTTTATTTTAAACATTGAGACTGGAATGGAACATATTATAAAAACACATCAGTTTTTCCTTTTTTTCATTTATATTATAAGTTAATATTATATTATGTATATATATATATAATATTCAGTATAAAACGTCTATGCGAAGAAAACAAAAAAAAACTAAGTGTGAGAAATTCATCACATAAATTAAATTTCATGCTAAATAACAAGAGCTGGAAAACTTGTTTCTTATTTTGTTGTTGTTGGTATTTTTTTTTTTTTTAATGTGTCGCGTCTATTGTACAGCACATAAAAGTGGAAAAAGACTGGAAGATCTTGAAGCCAATTCAACTCGAAAGACTCAGACGCACTAGCTCAGTGAAAAATATATAAAAAAGTATAGTATTTATTAGCTAATTTTTTCGGAATTCTTTATGAATTATTTCTTCATTTGCTTCGTATTTGTTAAAGGTTTCTTCAAATGCAGTTTGAGTTAAACCAAAACTTTAACCTTAGGTAAACACAGAAAGAGGGCTACAAGACACACGATAATATAAAGGATAAAGTGTGGGACCTACTACGGAAGTGCAAAAAATCATTTGTCTTTGTTCTATTTTTTTTCAATCTTGGGTCACCTGGCGTCGCGCTACGCAAATCAAAAATTAAGACTATGTAAAAAAAAAACACAATTATACAATTATCGTAGAGCAGTCTACGCTGAAGTCTTAAGTATTTCATTTCAACTAAATTCAGTTGCCGCTAGTCAGGTGTGTGTGTTGTTTCGCTCGCTTTGTTTGGGTGGATAAACTAGTAGAACTTTTTCGCTTGCGCCTCGCTGCGGTTCCTATAAAATACCAAAATGAAAAAAATATGTTTAGTTGTATCTATAAAAAAAAGGATATATTCATTACTTACTTGAATATGTTGTAGATAAATACTAGCAGCAACTGCACCACGGTTACGCTGAGGAACAACGTGACTCCTACACAATTACCGCTGGGACATGGCGCTACCTGCGCTGCGTTTGGCATGCCCAATCTGAATACAAATACAAAAAGAAAAGCTTAATTAAAGCCCTAAGCAATAATTGTCTAAGTCTACTAACCTTTGTCCCACATGGGATATGCCTTGCTTGACCTGGTTCATGCCATCACGCATCTCGGCTATCAGGGTTTGCACATCGTAGCCCGTCGACTGTATTTGAGCTGTGGGCGCATTTTTCTGATTTGTTTGTATGCTATCTGTACGCACATTGATATCGCCCGCCAGCTGACGTATTTCACGTATGGTGGTTAGCAGAACATTTTGATTAGAAATCAGCAAATCTATATCCTGCCTTGTTACGCCAGCGCCCACGCCTGCAGGCAACTGTTGCAGCTGCGGCACACTGCCTGCAGGTGGCAGCGCTTGGCCGCCAGCACTGGCGGCAAGACCGCGCGTAACCAGCGATAACGTATTCTCCTGACGTCCAATTATCTCATCCACTTTCCTTGATAGCTCACGCAAATGATCCGCAATTTGACTCTGTCCCTGCCAGATTTGACGCAGCTCACGTTGATTCTCCGACTCGTAGAATTCTTCCCATTCCTCATCGTCTTTGTGCTGCAATAGGGCGACAAAGAATAAATTAAATATCATTATTATCAGCACAAAAGTGTCAGATAACGCCATGTCCATCAATAGCCGCAATCGATTGTCAGCGTGGATTAATTAGAATTTATGGAGCTCTTTAATGCCACGGTCAAATTCCCGAAACTATGATAAGCCTGCCTACAAGCCAAAAATAGTTTTGTCTGCTTTCCTGTCAAAAACTACGACAGAATAGATGAAGTAAGTTCAAGCCGTTTGACAAGATTATCTATGATACTAAGATTCAACAATTTTAAAGCAAGCACCTAAAATCTGCTTTGAAAATAAGTTCAAAATTAACTAAAATATGCACTTTACGGTTTCAGCTCGGGGTCACTTTAGAAATTGCAGCTTACCGCTTCATCTGGATGTTCCTTTTTGTATTCTTGCTTTTGCTTTTCCAGTTTCTCCTGATATTCTTTGTATTCCTGCGTTAGCTTCTCCTGATTGTCCACCTTTTGAGGCTCCTGCAGTTGACCGGCAGCGTGGAGCGATGTGGTTAAGAAGTGGAAAACATCATGATCATCCGCCAAACCGCCCGTAGCAGCCGAAATGCCAAAGTAACCATTTTTGGGCAACTGAACGCCTTCAGCCCTCAGGCACATCTCATAATCCTCATTTTTGTTCGTCACGCCATTGTGGATGAGAACAGTTAGAATATTATTATAATACTCGATGCGGGCACGTGTAGGGAAGGGTTTATTTCTGAAATCCCGGAGACAGCCGCTGAGCAACTGCGTTGTGCCATCATTGGCATGATCGTATTGCTTGGTGCCATCGTTTACAACAGCGCTAATATAGGGATTGTTGTGCTTGTTGTCGTTATCGAATGAATCAAAGATGATGGCCAAACCATTCCAGCGATCTGATGAGCCAAACACTGCACCATTATAATCGCCCTTCTCGGTGGTATACCAAAAGGCCAAACCATCGGCTCCAATGCGTCCACGTCCGTTGACACGGAACACTATCTCCACGTCCCACCAGTCAAAGTTTGTCTGAGATTTTGTCCAAATGGCGCCCTTTTGGGAGCGCAACGATGGTGCCACGCGCACGCTCTCTGCACTGGCAATGGCATCTGTAAACAAACATTTAATTAATTTCAATATTTATTTAAATATATTCAACAATTTAAACAAAGTGCCTGCGTGTACAACTTGCTGATGCTGGCTGGCTGTTAGTTTGTTGTCTCGCTTGCACCTTTGAGTCGGGCCAAAACAACTGACGTGGAGCTGCTCCCCTTACTCCCCCCTCTATACTTACTTCCACCGTATTCCCAAAACGGTACTGTGCCATCCTTTTGAGCCAAATACGGCGGCTTAAACGAGTATTTATACTCAAACCGTCTATGCACACCGATAGCGGAGGGATTCACGTTGGCCTCCACATTGTTTTGTGTAATAAATATGCAATAAATGGCCAAAAAATTTAGAAAAATTGGCAGCAGAAATTTAGACCCGGTCGTTTGCATCTTTCACAGTTTGACAGCGCGCCTATATAGTTGGCCTCTTCTAACCAGCAACTGACACTAGAGTTGCCAATCCGTCCCGGTCCCAGTGTGTGCACTTATCGAATTTGTTATCGATTGCAACATTGTCATAATAATGAGCGCGCGCGCGAGCGCAAAATTCAAACAACCTTTAATTTTTTGTATTGAAGTTGAAAAACATTTATTTTGATAATTTTAAAGAGTGTACCAAAAATAAAGTAAGAACTTAAAAAATACACGTGCATACTAGAAACTTACATGAATCTACATGCATTTACATATATATATATATGTTAGACTCTATTATTATACTCGTACATTTATTTCGTTTCAATTGCCATTTGCTTAATATCACCAAAGTAGTTTTTCATTTCAAAAAATTGTTTTTGTTTTTTTTTTTTTTAAATAGTATATGTTGACTTTACGAGGACTTATAGCTAATTTAATAGGTTTTACTGCCGCTTTAGCATATAGTGTGGGGCATTTTTTTAACATAGACTATTAGTTTGCGCAATTTAAGTCTAAGTTTGGGTGATACTTAAGTGAGGCTTTCATGCGCAAATTATTTGCGCACTAATTGTTGGCTTATCTTCGTCTCCTGTTGCCAAATTGGCACAAATAATTTGCGTATGAAAAGTTATTTCGTTTCCCTTTCATTTATGCGCACAAATTATCGAAAATTTGGCTTAATTGTGATAGCATTATCAAATTTTTACAGGAAATTTTTCGCAAATAATTTGCCTTTGAAAAGTTAGCTTTAGGTTTAGGTGTAAATTTCGGTGAGTCTCGCACCATTTTACATGTAGTGTTAGATTAGTTAGTTTCTCAATTTGAATCACAATCACTTACTTTTAGTTCTGTGCGCATTTTAATACGGCTTCAAAAACAAAACTTTTCAAATAAATAAAACACAAAAGTTGCAAAAAACATAAGTCTATGTATAGATACATATATATATATATATATATTTAAACCTTGTTTATTACAAAAAAATCATAAACGTAGGTGCCAAAAAAGGAGGTAATATGAGCATGCCTTAATAATTAACTTAATAAATTAAGTTTTAAATAAAGTTTTTTGTTTTCTAGTAGTACCGTACAGTTAAGTACTTTTTCTCTGCCGAATAAAGTAATATAAGTATATATCATATTTTTTTATGAAATTAATAGAATTTTTTCAGAATGTTATTTCTTGAACAGGCCGTGAAATAAACGTGCGCCACCTACAAGCTACGAAATACAAAAAAAAAACAACTATGTGTTTACAATATTAAATCGTAATCTTAATTTTTGTTTTTTCTTTTCTTTTTTTTTTTTCAGTGTATAAGATAAGACTTATGCTTATAGTACTTGCATGCTCTTAGCTCTATCAATTTAATCAGTGCACGCGTTTTGTTCCAATTTTCGTTATTGTTTCTCGTGTTGTTGTTCTTTTTCTTCTTCTCTTTCTGTTTCTGTTTCTGTTTCTTTTTAAAGCAAATTTCATCTCCTTTGCTTTCTGTTGTTTTTATGGTTATTAAATTCATAATCACTTTATAGCTTATGCACATTGAACATTACTTACATTAATTGTTGTGTGTGTATGGGTTTGGGTGTGGGTGTGGGTGTGTGAGTTAGGGTATAAATCAATTCCGACTGATTTAACGAAAAACGATAGCAAATTTGAGTGTGAGAGAATTAGGAACAAAAATCAATTTGCTGGCAGTTAACAAATATTTCGTGTGTGTTTTATAAACTGTTTTAACAAATGCGAATATTATTTGACTTTCCATGTGTGTCTGATCTGTGTGTGTGTGTGTGTGTGTGTATGTGTGTGGCTGAGGTAAATAATATAACATAATTACTACAATTATACAAAAAAAACCTATAGTCGAAAGAAATACACATAATACGCTACAAGATTCTCTGCTGCTGGGCTCTATTTTCCATAATTCTCCATTTTAATGCACATGCTGATGATGCGCCCCTGTAGGCGGCGCTGAGCCAAATGCATTCATCAATTGTCCTTCATACATCGCAATGATCAGCATAATTGAAACGCCGCTGAGCATGCCCAGAATTTGCAGCATAAACTGAGACAGCGACTTGTGAGCAGCAGATATTTCCGGCATCTGTAAAAGGAAGGATAATTAACTAATTACCTTTAATTTGTGAAGAGTTCTATATGCTCACCATATCGACCAGCGCAATATAGATGAAGAGACCCGCGGCTATAGCAAACATCCATTGGGCAGCCTGCTGGGATTGTCCAAACACAATGCCAAAGATCATGCCAATAAAGCTAAGTACGCCAGTTAATAGATTATAATAGACAGCCGATTTGACGGACATGCCAGCCTTCATGAGTATGGCGAAGTCACCCAATTCGTGCGGCAACTCATGACAAAAGACGGCCAGCGAGGTGGAGAAGCCCCCGGCAATATTCTCGGCAAAAGCAGCACCAATAGCCATGCCATCGGTGAAATTATGCAGGCCATCGCCCATAATAATCATCCAGGCAACAGCGCTAAGCGTCTCTGGCGGCGAATGCACATGTCCATGGCGATGGCTATGGCCGTGATGAGAGGATTCATGCTCGCGCAATATGACAGTCACATGGTCGGTCTGTTTATCCTTGTTACCATTTACTGCTGGTGCTCCTGTAGAGGCATCTAGTTCAGTGGTCACTGTATTGTTGCTATCCTGCTGCTGATGATTGTTATGATTGTGGTGATGATGATTCATCTCGGCGTAGTTATTGTGCGAGGTAGAGAGCAAAGATTGTGCGGCCGCTGCTGCTTCACTTGAGCCGCCTTCCTGTTCCACTTTGTTGTCACAGCGCCGATTGCTGCACTCCCCAGAAGTTGCATCTCCGCCTGCACCAGCCGCTGCTGCAGCAGCAGCAGCTGCAGCCATAGCGGATGCATTGGCTTCGTCTGGCAAATGCATCCATACGTCCTGCTTGTTATTCATTGTGATCTCATCATAACAATACGCATATGAGCTATACTTTTGTTTGCACATCCTATCACCTGCCACAGAGTTATTCACCGAAGAGTCCGGATCGCGCATGACCTTTGCCCGTGAAGGCTTCTTTGTTTCCTTCTTCTCAACGCTCTTGCGCCACTCAGATATCATGGTTAGCGCGTGTTCCGTCACATAAAAGAAGATGATGCCGCCAAGACAGCCCAAACCCTTCATGATCATACCATGCTCATCCTGGCCAGCCAGCGACTAAAATAAACAATGAAATATGATCCACTCTTGTGGCGCTAATTACACAATTAATTACTTACATGCGGCAATAAATGCAACAAGGCATCTCCCGTCATGGTACCCACAGCTAGTGAAACCAGATATTGTATAATATGCTTGTAATAGCGAGAGTTCATAAATGGTATAATTGCCACGCCTACCAAGCCCAAAATACCACAGGCAAACACCGAAATAAACGCATAAATCCATACTGCAAAATAGAGATTAAGATATCATCTGTAAGAGTCTTTGAATCTAAGAAGTTCATCTTTCTTACCGTAAAAAATCTCTTCCTTTTGTTTTAATTCGTAGCTGTCAATCTCAGCGAGCACTCCCGGTTCTATGCAGCCGCCGCTGCTAGTCGCCAGCTCATGGAGCAGTACTGGACATAGATTCAATAAATCTCGATCGCTTAGCTTATAATCTGTGTGATGGTCATGGGTTACTCGGGCGTCTGATGCTGATGATGCGCAGGTAATATTAGTGCTGCTGCCGTTCGGAGACAGTGTACAGTTGGTCAGCAGTAGCAGAGGATGCTGCTCAGCAGCAATTTCGCTTTCGGATTTGAGATCGTGCGGTTGTACATGATGCACCAGGCTTTCAGCGGCCACACACTGAACAAAAGGAGAAGGTTGAAGTAGACTAAAAAAAAAGAAACAGCCTTTGGTTTATACTTACGCTGCCATTGCTGCTGAGAAGTTGCTGTAGTCCAAGTTGTTGGAGAAGGCTCTGAAAGCTGCTAACATTGAGCACCTGCTGCTGCATCAGTTGCTGCAGGAAATATTGGGTAATTTGCGGGACATGCTGCTGTGTGGATGCGTGCTCATGTTCGTGGCTCGCATGACGCTTCTGGCGTCTCCTGTATGGTGGACTTGTGCTGTAATTCTGGGTATCATCCTCGTCGGCTAGCTGCCGCTGATCGGTGGTTATTTCACTGGAGGGACTCAGATTTCCATGAATTAAACGTGCATTCAATTTCTCCTCAGTGCGTTGTGTTGCCAGCAGGTCCTCCTCGACATGATCCTGGCAATGCAATCGCTGGGCGCACAGCAGGCAAACCACACAAACGGCCATTATGTGACGCGCCATCTTTTTGTCGTGCTTTGAGGCGGAGCCTGCCCTGCCACTTGACTAATGCTAATTTTGTTAATCCTCTCCTGCTTCTGCCTCTTCTGCTGCTGCTGCTGCTGCGGCTGCTGCTGCTTCTACTACTGCTGCTAGTGTTTATTTTTTGTTGGCTTATTGTACTGCTCTGTTCATTATATATTCATCAATTCGCGCGCTTAGTTGGATCTGCAATCGAATGAAAAAAACAAAATTAGCAAAACTTTTGGCCGGTTCAGTGAAGCGTGGATGGAGAGCCAACACACGGCCCACAAGCTATTTAAATGCCTCTGAAAACCCCTACACTCATTATACGCATACACCGATCGCGATTACATAACTAAACAAATAACAATTACATACACATCCAGAGAAAAGTGCTCGAATCACAGATACTCTGTAATCTGCATGACGAAAGTAATGTAAAGTACTGGAGCAATAATCAAACTTGTTTGCAGAACAATTCAGTCCCGTCCAGTGATATAATTCATAGAGTAAATATAGATGACTCTGACCAGCTGTTACATACGTCCTCTCAAAGTTAATACACCCCGCTTACACTCTTTAATGGGTACAAGCGTATAAAAACAATAACAAAACAACAAGCTTGAACGAGCGGAAGTTCAAGTTCAGTTGGCGGCCGCTCCAAATATGGTTATAGTTTCGCTGGCTATCCAGTTTCAGATCTTCCCATAAATGGAACAGCTTAGCTGCATTTCTTGTTGGCGAATATGTTTTGGCATCAAAATCAGTCAATCAATCAGTTTCGATTAGGTGTGAAACGGTTTATAGAACCTGTTTCATACGACCAGCATATGCAGCGGCGAATCGGGTTTCAGCTGCTCTGTGTAGGAGCTGCTGGGAATTATATTTATAATTGGAGTTGTTATCGTCTTAAAAGAATGTTACATTCATTTAGCTTGCCTCATAAAAATCTATATCATGTTTTTAAAATGTTCTCATTTAAATATTCGCCTCAAACTGGAACTGTAGACCGGTCTTAAAAACTCCTAGACGCAAGAGCTGAAGCTCTAGAATATTTTTATCCAATATTTATCATAATGTTTTGGAAGAATGCATACAACCAATTTCGGATCGATTATTCTTATGTCAGCTATGCTTTTCCGATCCGACAAAAAGAAGACTCCATATCAAAGATTAGCTTGCATAGAAGCAGACAGTCCGACTGTAGAGTAGCGACTCTTCCCATCCGTCCTGATCTATAATATGTACACTTTATGGGGTCGGAGAGGCTTTTGTTATATAGCTATAGTACCCTCTGCAAGGGTATAAAACCACAGGTACTATCTTTTAATGTAATTTTCGATCTATTTTCAAGGCTTACAGGAAAAGGAAGTTCACGAAGCAATTCTAAAGATAAGACTTGTTACACGTACGATTCCAATTGTAAATCACACTTCAAAAACACTTGATTTATTGCTATTAATTAATACTAAGTATTACTGAAGTCTGCAGTTGCGAGATCTTTCCGAAATAGCCAGAAATTTGTACCAGTTAGCTGAACAACTTTGCGCCTAATGCGTTGAGTTTTGGCTCTAACTGCAGCAACAACTCGTAAGCCAGCAGCTAATCAAAGTGCCAGGAATTACGTAAAGAGTAAAGAGTAAGGAGTAGTACTATATATATATATATAGATATGAGTACTATATAAACCAGCGAACCACGACGTCACCAGTTGCAACCGCTGGAGTTGCTACAAACCGCAAGTGGCGCGTGGCGCGTGGCAAAAGATACAATAAAAAGTTAGTCGAATCGTTAGCACAAAACTGAAAATTGCTTTGTTATTGCTTGCAGGTTGCAATTGTTGTTGCTGTTGTTGTTTTTGTTATTATTTTTGATTTGAACAATTTTTGCAATTGCGCACTGAGCCACACAGACAGACAGACAGGCAGACAGACGGATAGACGGTTAGACAGGCAAATTTTCTACCGAGCAATTAAGTTTGAATTCCGGCAAATTGAGCGGGCGCAGGGCGTAAAAGCAATTATTGATAAAACTTTAGGCAAAACATTTACTAGCCGAGTGGGTGGCTAACGGGCGGTTCAATAGTTTTGTGTGGGTGCCAAGCAGCAGGAGAAGCAGAAGGTGTAAAGCCAAAAATAGGGGGAGGAAGCCTACGCAATTGCGGCAAGTTATCATCGACCTAATAAAATCGGAAACGTCATCGTTGTTGTTATTGTTGCTTTAATGTTGCGCGTGTTGCATAAAGTTGGGCGCGTCAAGGTCATACAGGAAATGGGCGGGCGGCAGCAAGTGGGCGGTACCATTCATTGGCTGCCATTGGCATTGCACTTTGCCACACTGACAAGGACACAGAACAGCACACAAGCCAATCCCCCTCGCCGCCGCCTCCGCCTCCGCCTCCGCCGCCGCCGACACCACCGACGCCGCCGCCGAAGGTGCAAGGTTAAATTCACACGGCAACGCGCACTTGTTGCCAAGTCGAGCTTTGAGCCGAGTGCAGCTCCAATTAAAATAACTTAATGGCAATAGAAATCAATCAAACAAATACCAAAAACAAAAAATATGTATCAAAAATTACGAATTTTTGGTTTGATTTAATTTTATTCCCATTTAGATTTTTTTTTTTTTTTTTGCAATTCCTTCCAATTTGTTCGGCTTCAATCAAGTCAATTGATCAAGTGCTGACCGCCAATCGTGTCTTTTTTTTTTGTATTTGTATTTCTTTTTTCTTGGTATATTTATTTGTAATCAAGCCTCATTTAAATTCAGTTTGCATAATTTTCATGAAATCCCATACAATAAATACACTGCCAGAAAAGACGACTAACTAACAGCAACCAAATGCACTTCAAAGGCAGCACTGCTCTTTTAGCTTGTTTTCCGTTTTTAGAGATATTTCTTTTAGTCTAAAGTAGAAGAGTTACACAGCTGATACAAGCACAGACTACACTGCTAGAAAAATCGGCTAACTCTTGCAATTTAAACCGTTTTCCATTGTATTACCAACTGGAAAAGAAGACACACTCACAACACACAACGCAACAATACACTGGGAGAAAAAACGGCCAACTGTTTAGCATTTTAATGCACTTCAAAGACAGCTTCTTTTTTTTAGCTTTTTCCATGTTTTTTTAGTGAAATTTTTAGAGTATAATGATAGCTAACACACATGCAACACTGCCAGAAAAAAGCTAAAAGTTGCAACAATACAATGCCATTGAATGCACCAACAATTTTTAGCTTTTTTGGTAAGTTTTCGTGACATTTTTAGAGATATTTTGGTAGCCAGCAAGTGGCAAGATGACTCCTAACACACACACACACACACAGGCAAAAAAAAAGGTTAACAATTGCAATTTAATGCACAGCAATTTCTTACAAGTTTTTCCATTTATTAAATTTATTTATTATTTTTTTTTAGTTTTTAGTGAAATTTTCAGAGATATTTTTCGTACCAGCAAGCGCAATGATAATGACACCTCCTGACGCACTGCGGAACGAAGCGGGCTCTGGACGCGCTTTCCGACTCAGCCAAACTGAACCGCGCGCATCGCTTTCAGCTGGTTTTATAGACAACTTTTTTGTTATTATTATTTTGTTGTATTACTTTGTTATAGTTGTAGTTGTCGCGTGGTGTGTGGGTCGCATTTTCTCGCTTGTTGACTGTTGATTGCCGATCTGTTACAAAAGAGAGTCGCGCCCAGTTTCCGAGAGAGGCAGAGAGAGAGAGAGAGAGAGAGGCGGGTAATCTTCGATACCTTTTTGTCGTACTCGCATTATCGAAACGGGAACGAGGCGTGGAACCTTGCATTAAAATGCTATTAAAATTTAAATACCTTTTGTTTTTAATATTCACTTTATTTATTGAATGATCGTGAAACACAAAAACTATGGATTTATTTCAGCGTTTTACACCTTAAAAAATATTTAATATAATGAATCTATAAGCGGCAGAAGCTACCCTTGATTAGTCCGAACGACTATATATTAGTCGCTATAGTTTTTGGCTAATACTAGACTAGACCTGTAAGTTATCTTACACGGCTAAGGCTCCTTCAAAGCAGCTAGAAACTTACATAAGAGAGAAGAGAAAAAAGGAGACATTTGGTGTGAATACCCTGTAATTACATGTTACGATCTAAAGATCTTGTGACTATTAAAGTTATCTATATATTTGGAGGTGTTTTTTTAATGTTATTTGAGCTAGCGAAATTATTATACATTCTTAAATATTTATTTTTCACGAGCCAACATGAACCTTCCAGAGGCAATAAACTTCAGTGCTGACTCATGAATTTTTATCGTTGAATCTCCAATTTTAGCATTCTCCAAAACTGAAATTTCATGTGCAAAGCCCCAGCAAAAGCACAGCGATAACATACATAGCATATATATATATATATAGCATATAGGGGCAAGCAGACCGAAAGACAGACGGACATACTCGTACTCTTAGATATCTATGTGTACATGTGGCTGCGCTGTCAGCCAAACTTTCATTAGCCGCCAACGAGTCGACTCGTCGACTCGCCGACTCGATTCACGTAACGTTATCTTAGCTAGCTCGTTTGGGCCCACAGAAAAGCCGCTGACACGCCAAAATCGCATGAAATATGCCTAGAAAATGGCGCAGAGCTCAACATGAAATTTCAGTCTGCGGAGATTTGCGGCAACAAGTATACCGCCCGCCGAATCATATGACGGGAACTATGTTCAATTAGCTGAAATTCTCATTTCTGACCTAAGCAAAAAAAAAGAAAAAAGCACACGCAACTCTACTGATGTTTATTTGGTGTCTTTCGGACTGAAATTCGGACAGTGACTACCCTTCCTATCGATGCCGTCCCAGCAATGTTGGCTGACCTTCCCATGTCCGTTGACGACGTTGTACTCATAGTAAACAGTAAATTACGACGATTGACGTACTGTACTTTAATAAGCCACTGCCAAACGTACATACACATACATACTTGGATACACACACATATGCATATCTTAGAGCTAACAAATAATCGATAGTTCACAGTTTTAGACAGTAATCAATACTATCGATTTACGTTTAAATATTTAATTTGGGAATTATTGAGGAACCAAAGAGAAGCTATTATTGAACTGAAATTTTAATTATTCCAGTTTAGTTTACAATCAAAGATATATAGCTGAAAAGTTGTATTTCGTATATAGACATTAATAATATATCTACCCTTGTAGAGGGTATAATAACTTTCTCACGAAATGTCTAATACACTGAAGAAGACCTCTCCGAGCTGTGTTGATGTAGCCCTGTCCGTCTGTCTGTTTCTAGGCTCTTGGGCTTTGATGTCAGGATCGAACACCTATATCATATATCAGCTGTCTTGGGAAGAATCAGCCCAAATGCATTGGAGGAAAGGCTTTCCCACTAGTTATTTCCGACAGATGCAATCTCTAGAAATGTATAAAATATACTCCTTGTAGCCGTACAGGATTGAAAACCTTAGAACCAAAAATTATTCGTGCTACACGCGCTCTTCTCTAAATACGTGTACGAATCAAATTGGCCTGAAGGGCTCTCAATCATAATAAATAATTCATTAGAAGCATCTAAGTGACAAAAATCATGCGATAATCGCCTTGTAAGTGTCCGACTTCCTTATACTATATAGCCGATATATACACGATATTTCCATAATATATATATATATATATATATATTTGTTGTGCAAGGCACTGAGCAGATAGCAAAACTGCATTTAAAACTGAATGGAGCATGGAATAATTCATTTTGTTGCACCCACAATTGTTTATGGCATTCCCAGCTGTGATTTGTTCCGACTATAATAGTGCCGCTTCTCCATGACCATTGCCAATTGATAAAAGTCCAAGACTTTTATTTTACACACACCAACACACTCACACACCAACACACACAGAGAGAGACATATGTGTGCTCTGTCTAAGAGTATAACATAAAAAAAAGAAGTAAAACACATGTTGATATGTATTTTTCTTCTTTTATATGTGTCACTGTCGATAAGTGCGTTATATGCTTCGTTCTATATTCGTCTGTCTGTCTGTCCGTCTGTCTCTCAGTATGTAGGTTATGTATTTTTATTAAACAACAAAAACAGCAACAAAAACAATAACAACAAAGAGCCCAAAGCCCACGCAATCAAATTAGACAAGTAATCTAATGATAAGATACTAATAGTAAAATACATCGTATTTATGCATGATTATTTTGTTATCGACCATTGCAGCTGGCCTTAAAAGTTTAAAATATATTTTAGCACCATAAAAATCATATCGAATCACATAAACATACATCTGTATGTATGTATGTATATATAAGCATATATAAATTTATATATGTATATGAATAGACACACATTCGCGTAGCGAAGTGTCAAAAAAATCCATCGCACATGGACTGTACGACGTGCTCTATAAATACATGAATAAGTGATGAATAAGGCAAGGGGAATGCGGATTGGGGGCTGAATGGGAAAAATGGGGGCTGGTTTAGTGGTAACGGCTGCACACATCTCTCATTATTATTTCTATGAAATGAGCGAGAATCACAGTGTAATCTCTCAGCACGGTAGCTCAAAAGTTACTTAATAACAGGCTCTTATCAATGCGCTACCACAGTGCTGCCAAGTTAGCCCAAGATCTGTCCTTTTCGAATACCCTGTAGCCATTGCAAATGGGCATAAAGGGTGTACTCAATTTGTGTAAACATTTGCACACAGACTAACAGAGCGAATTGCACTGAGTATTATCAGAACGCCCAAGAAGAGAATAAAAAGCGAAGGTCAATATTAGCCGTACCCAAAAAACTACTTACTGTTCAGCAGTCGAGACCGATAAATTGTCCTGAAGTTTGACGTGAATTGAAGAAGTCTATCTAAATCGATATATTGATAGTTGCCTGATATATCGACAGTTTTTCTTTACATCGAATAAGTTAATAGTTAATTGATAATTTGATTAAATATAACGATAACTGAGCGATGTCAATTAATTACTTCTACTTTTCAAAATATCGATTAATTACCGAAACTTTCCGACTCCTCGTTTAACCTTAACAAAATTATTATTATTCGTATCCACAAAAATAAAAGAATAAATTAATTAAAATCACATTTTTGGGATTATTTAGTGTGCACTACCAATACATGAACGAGTATATTAATAATAACTCATTGAATAAGCTATTTGCTATTTTCACCCAAACAGTGAAAAAACTTAATATAAACATTTTTTTTTGTATATCTCACAAGAGTATTTTCAAGTCATTATTGGAATTTCATTGAAATTGAAAATGAAATTAAAATCAAAAAACCATTAAAAACACATGAATTAATAGATAATTATCATATTATCAACATTGGAATTACGATAAAAGCAAATTGAATAAACACGCTTGCATGGTGAAATAGTCTAGCAAATAATTTCACCATGAATTACACAACACATACACGCGGCTAGGGTATATTCTAGTCGACTAACCTAAACGCTTGTTTCTATTGGTAATCGAGAGATGGCAGCACTGACACCTACACAAACACACACACACACTCACATAAACACACGCACACATATGCAGAAAAATGCGGTCGTTTGCAGTATGGTTGCTTTATGAACTCACCTGTCTACAGTTCATGCAGATATACTTAAATATATATACATATATATAATATATTTTTATATATGTATCTTTAACTAGATCTGTTTTCTATAGATTTACTATCAATTCCAAAGTTAAGTAAATCGCCTAGCGGCGCTGCACTGAGAGCAAATAGATTGATTGCATTCGAAGTGTTGTTGCGGGTTGGTGGTGGTGCGGGGTGCAGCGGCGGGACCAATTTATATGTAGATTTTTGTTGTTGTCAGAGCGCCGCAGATAACGGTTAATTGCGCTGCAATAATCTTATTTTCTTTTCACATACAGATTTATAATATTCCAAGAAAGCGGCAACGCTTTAGCCTGCAGCGTCGGCGTCGGGCGGCAATCTGTGCTGAGCGGAAAAATCACTCACGAAAATAGCACCAACAAAACACGTTGTCGCGCACAATTTTTGCCAGTGTATTTAGGCTAATTGATTGCGCAGCGCGTAACCCGGCAATTTATACAAATACATATATATATATACATATATACTATACATATATTTAATTAAATGCCGATTTACAATATTGAACGCACGCTCCAACAAAAATTCGCAATTAAAAAAAAAATATGACTGCTTCTTCTTATATAATGCCATTCGCATGACGAATTACTGTTGGTTTTTTTATCGATATATAACCATAAGTCGATAACTTGGCAGTATTGCCAGCTGGTAATATATATTTAAAGCGTTTTGGCGCCTGCATAAAATAGCTAGATTTAGCGTGAAAATAGTTTAGTTGGCAACGCAAATCGCAATTGGTATTTTAGTATTTTTTTTATTGTATTTTTTCTTACTTTCAACGGGTAGAGCAACACTGTTTCATTTCCAAACAAAGAGAAGACGCAAATTTTCCAGAGATCTGAGATGAAATCAGGATGAGCTCCTGGCGTGACAGTTTAACCAGTTTACCTGGTGCCGTAGCGCAATTTGTCAATGAAAGTGCGTCCAGTTATCTGAATTTGCAGCCAGCCGCTTCTGGGTCTGCCTCGGGCTCTGGAAGTGAGGAGAGCGCGCCTCAACATACAGATTACAAGGCGTTGCCTATACCCGCATCCCTGGTAAAGGAACAGTGGCGTCTTATATTTACGTCCGATGCAAATATACAGGATCTGCAAGCGGCCATAGCGCATTGCAGGGATTTGGTGCTGCTAAGTGATGAATGCAGTGAGGAGCGTCGTTGGCTGGTGCGTCATTTGGTGGACTTACGTTACTCCCTGCAGGAACTGGAGGAGGCCCAAGCCTTAGCCACTGATGATGATGTGGTGCTTATGAATGCCATCAAATCTGTTGTAGGACATCACTTTGTTCCACATCATACGAACACACGGAACCGCATACAAGCCGCAGCCAAGCGTTATTATTGTGATCATTGCACGGGAATCATCTGGCGGGTTGTCCAGTCTGCTTACATTTGCAGCGATTGCAACTATTTGGTGCATCAGAAGTGCCTCGACAGCGTGAAGCGTGTTTGTGCCCATGTTCTCGCCTCGGATCGTCAGTATCCTATCGCTGATATCTGCCCAGAGATTGGCCTGGCTGCGCAGCGTTACAAGTGCGCAGAGTGCGCGACACTGCTCAATTTCAGTAAGTTCCAAGGGCCTGGATATACTTTAGCTTCTTCGCTCAATAAGATGGCCATCGCGGCCAGCTAACCTAATCTGTTGCATTTGCAGAGAACTCTTGGATTGAGCCACGGCTATGTGATTATCGTGGTCTTTACTACTGCCCGTCGTGTCACTGGAATGATAGCTTCATAGTGCCTGCACGTATTGTGCACAATTGGGACTTTACGCCACGTAGAGTATCGCGCACGGGTCTGCAAGAGATACAGCTGTTTCTGAAAAAACCGCTCATACGGTTGGAGGAGGATAATCCCAAGCTATTTGTATTTCTTGACAAGCTGTGCACTGTCAAGAAGCTAAGGCAAAATTTGGTGTATATGCGTCAATATTTGGCCGCTTGCAAAGTGGCTGTGGAACAAAAACTTGTGGATCAACAGTTGAGCGGTCGCCGTCACTTGGCGCAATCCAATGAGTTTTATTCAATAAGCGATCTTGTCCAGGTGGAATCGGGAGCCCTGTCCGAATTCTTGCAAGGTGTCTTTAAAGTCTTTAGTGCACACATTCGTGGCTGCGACATGTGCCTGGCCAAGGCGTATATCTGTGAAATCTGCAGCAACAATGAGGTCATCTTCCCCTTCGACGATGGCTGCATCAAGTGCGATCAATGCAATTCTATTTATCACCGCGTCTGCCTCACACGCAAGAACATGATCTGTCCCAAGTGTGTGCGCATTCAGGAACGTCGCTTGCAGCTGGAACGCTCGACGAGCAGACAAGAGAATGATAATAGTGCCAATGCTTCCGCGGATGCAGAGCAACCGGAAAATTCAATATAACCCGATTACCAGAGAGAAGCTATGTTATTGAAACGGTTATGAACCGAATCGTATCAGAATTTCCACCTTTTTAATTACTAAAAACCGAGACTTTAATCAAATTAATTGTTCAAAACATCGAATCCACCTTCTTTTTTGTTTTAATCTCGGAGTCACTCCAGACATCCTAAAGAAAATTTATATACATTCAGAAATTGGAAAAGCACTGTGATGAACCAGGCTTCGAACCACAATCCAGTTTCAAGACTAACGACAAAAAAGAAACCAGGTTCACAAACCGCAAGAAAAGCTACAAAGCATTTTAAATTGTTGTGTCTGTCTAACATTCTTTTTTAATATATATGTACATAATATGTGTCTGGACTCGGAGCGATTACTAAATATATAATCGTAATTATAATAATAATAATACAAGCCCCGCCTCTTCTTGTTCTCACTCTGCTTTTTTGCCGTACTTTTGGCGATTGTGAAACTTTCGAGGATTTATGCCGTAAGCTTTGAGGCGATCATCGGAGATGCCATTGGGATTGGAATTGTTCGGCTTGCCGCCACCTCTAGGCTTGAAGTCACGCTTTGGACGTGGCTTAAAATCGCGCCCTTCGCGCTGTTGTGGTGCATCTGTTGTATTGCCTGTTTTCTTGAAGGGGTTCGCCCCTGACGTGCTTCCAGCTGGACCTGGCCTGGCCATTTGCTGTTGTTTGTTAAAACGTGTTGGATTTGGCTTCTTAAAACTTTCATTGCTTTTGTTTGGGAATTGCTTTTTAGCAAAGGGATTATTCGTGTTGCCTTTTGTAGACGATTCTACCGCTGCCTTTTCCGGTTTCTTTTCAATTTTTATTTTCTTGGACGGCGTAGGATTAAGTGTGACGGCATCTTCCTTTTTAAACGGCGTCTCTGTGCTCGTCTGCTCCTTTTTAACGGGTGTTTCTGTGCTCTTCTGCTCCTGTTTAACCGACGTTGCCGTGCTCTTTTGCTCCTGTTTAACCGACGTTTCTGAGCTCTTGTTTTCGTCTTTGCCGTTGGTTAATGTGGCTGGTGCTGACGCTGCTGCCACCGCTGCTGCTTTACGTTTGAGGCGTTTCCTCTTGGATTTCGATAGAACCTCTGCGGTGTTTGACTCCGCCACAGGAGCAGCGGGCTGCTCATCAGCATCAGCTTTCACGGCTGGCTTGGCTTCAATTAGCTCCGTTGTCTGCTGCTCCTCGTCATCAGAGCTATAAGTGAGGCAATAAAAATTATTTAGAATCAACATATTTGAGTAATCAACTCCACTTACCCATCGCCATACAAGCTTTTGAAAATCTTGCGTTTAAGATCTTCGTTCTTAGCTTTTAATTTGTACAAGCGTTGCTCCTTTTTCTCTACATAATCAGGTCTGTTTTGTACAGCCTTCTTTAGGCTGGCCCACTGATTAAGCTCCTTATTCTTAGCCAGCAAAATCTGGAATAGGGAAACGCTGTGAAACTGGTAGGACGACTATAAACTATTCAGAAATTACCTCCTCAATGGTTAGACCAAAGTCATTTGGTGTTGTTTCCACATATTTAAAGCGGCACGGCTGATCGCCCACAATATCCTCATAGTCCAGTTGATAATATTCATCAATATAGTCGCCGTAGGCCTGCTCATCTTCGGGATTGAACACTGGCTTCTCGGCTTGAATCATCTCCATGAATCGATTGCGTTTACCTTTGCGACCCTTCCGACTGCGGGTATTCTCTATGAGTTCCTGCTGCATTTGCTGTTTGGATGTTGTCGGATCGTAGTCACAATCCATATTGAAGTCATCATCTTCGCAATGTCCATCCGGGGCAACGCCATTGCTCCGCTTGGGATCATAGTTATCCCAGTCTTCTATGGCCAACTCTTCGATATCTGAGGGACACTCAGGCTTCTCTTCGCCCTCGTCCACATTGTAGTACTCATCGTTGAAGAGTTCTTGCATGCGCCTGTCATGCGCTTCCGGATCGAAATCCTCATCCAGTTCCTCGTCTTTAAAGCCTAGCTCATCGTTCCCCGTAACGGCTTTCAGTTTGCGTATTTTCTCCTCAATCTCCTTGCGTCTCATGTCCTTAATTAAATCCAACTCCTTCATCTTTTCCTGCTTCTCTTGGTGCTTGCGCTCTTTTATGTCCTTTCGCTTCTCCTTGCGCTTATCGTCCGTGCGACGTATAGATTGCTCAATAGTACGTGGATAACGTTTGATGAAATCAGCATCAGGTTCCTCGAAACGAAAGTTATACTTCTGCTCGAACTCTGCTTGCTTTTCCAGCTCCTCTTCGTCAGCCGACAAAGGTGCATTATCTCCGACAATCTCATCATAAGTGGGTATTTCAGATGCATCTGTATTAGCATATCCCTTGTTGAGTATATAATCACGTAGAAAACTCTCGCCCTGGGTTAACTTGCTGCTGCTCCAATATTGCTTCAAGGGAGCCAACTCTTGCTGCGTACTCGGCTCAATCGCTGCATCTGCATCTGCTTGTTTGCCGGCCAGCCATTTGGCATAGTCCGCCTCCTCGGCATCCGTTTGTGCTTTTGTTTTTTCGCGTTTCTTAAATATGCCTCCAAATGCTTCATCTTCTGCATCTTCGTCTTCCTCGTCTTGGTTCATAACCTTTTGAAACTCTGCCTTGAGGCGACGTTCCTCTTCCACAGCTGTTGGCGATTGCGCACGTTCCAGCTGCTGCTCTTCCTCCTGCTGCCTCTCATCATCGGAACTCTCAAATTTACCATTGTGCTCCAATATAACGTTTCGTTCATAGTCCTTCAATGTCACCGGCTTATTGCTCTTTTTGTTGGCTTTCTTCTTATCCTTGCTGTCTTTCTGTTCATCCTCACTTTCTTCGCTTTCATCTTCATCGCCAAAGAAACGCGTATCCTTATTATAAATACGAGGATCTTTGCTTTTCAATGATGCCAGCGTCTTGAAAAACTCCTGATCAAATTTGACATCTACTTCATCCTCCGACGAGGACTCACTGTCACTATCCAGCTCCGATTCTGAGACATCCAAGCCACGATCTTTATCTAAAACAAAAAACAATTTATAAGAGGAACTCTATTTCAAAGAGGCACAGTTTTCTATAGCTTACATTTCTGTAACAATTCTTTTTTGCGTAGTATGTTATATGATTTGGCATAATCCTGATTTGTGGACAACTGCAGATCCTCTGCATCGTCGTCGGAACCACCAAAAAGATTGCCACTCATAATTAAATGTTCCGCTTGGTTGTTTATTGATAATCAAACTGCACGTGTAGTTAACGCTGTGCATGCAACTGATTCCGGAACCTGTTCACATTGCAGCCCTGTCTAAGAACTACACAGGTCTGTTAGCTAACAGTTACAGTTTATGACGTCAGCAGTTTGTTTTTGTTTATCTTCTAACTAAAACTATATGTACATATATTAATTATATAATATCTTTATTGAGTTATAGAAAATTAAAGCTTATTAAGATTGTAACATTTTTTAAAACATGTTATATTCATTTTAAAGTTAGTAATTTGCGCTATCTGTTATTCATTTTATTTCTGCGCTGGACAGTTTTAGAACCAGGGCTGTTTTGCTTGTTCAGCCCTAGCTGACAACTACAACAAAGGGTTGCTAATGCAGAGATAATTATTTACAAAATTTAATAACAATTCGCGTGATTTACCACATTCCAAGAATATGACGGATACGGAGGGGACCCAAGCAAACACTTCGACTTCAATTACCTCTACAACAACGACCAGCGAAAAGGACGCTTCAAAGAGTAAGAATTCTTTTTTCCCATACTCCTACGCATATTTTTATATACCCTTACAGAGCGAGACTATTAACTGTGTCATGTAGTCTGAGAGTAAGTCAGTATTATAGTTAAGTCAGCTGGAAGACCTAGGTGTATCTTGAAGAGTATTGAAAAGTCCTCTTTTATTATTTTTATATTAATAAAATTTTCTTTTAACTTATAGTTTGCGTTTTGCTGAATGCTACAGGCAATGTACCCATTATAAAGAAGCGTACGTGGACCGTGGATCCCAACAAAACCGTCAGTTGGATACAGAAATTTATACACAAATACTTGAAGCTGGATGCCAATGAACAAATTGTATGTAGCCGCCCAAAGATAGAGTATCAGAGGTAATAGTTTCCGTTTTAATTCTCTTGCAGTTTCTTTATGTAAACCAAACATTTGCACCTGCGCCCGATCAGATAATAAAAAACCTCTACGATTGCCATGGAACCAATGGGAAGTTGGTGCTCTATTATTGCAAGAATCAGGCGTGGGGCTAAGCCGAAAAGCTGGACTTACTTCTAAGTATTTATTTGTCTTAACGGTTATTTTTTTGTATGTTATTTAATTGTATAATTGTATGAGAGCTGACACGCTGGAAACATTATAAAATTCACATTTTATTATTTCCCTCAAGTTCGAGGTTTATTAATTACTTCTACTAATTAAAGGACCACATTTGAAAACAAATTGAAAGTGAAATCAATTAGAAATTAGTCGCCACGCAGACCCTCCAGTTCGTCGGCAGCCTCTTTGGATACTCTATGATATTTGGCTGCTGTTGGACGATAATAATAGGCCTGGTAATCGTTGCGATCCGACATTTTCTGGCGGATGTCGGCCTCGAGTTTACTAAAAGCAATAACAAAAATTGGGATTAAGAAGTGTTTGAATAAATTTGTTAGTTTTTATATAGTTTACCGGATGAGAGCCTTCTCATTCTCCTCGAAGAGATTGTGCAACGCCTTCTCGTAATTCTGCTGATGCGAATTTAGGATGTAACGAGAAATAAACCGGGAAATTGGGTGCTGGAAAGATAAAGTGAGATAGGTTTATTAGACCTCTTGTGTTTTGCTTTTGAAATGTTTTTGGCAGCAAAAGCTATCTGTTTACTGATTCGGCGGAATCCATTTTCAAATTAAATTAAATAATTTTATAATATAATTTACAGCTCATACTCTTTCGTTCTCATTCATGTTCTGTTTTCCAAAACTATTAGTTAGGAATGCAAAACTCTAAAATATTGGTAGGCTCCGATAGAAAGTCTTGAGCTTGGTCGTAGACTGGTTTATGGAGTCCCCGAATCCAAGGTTTACGTTCGGACCTAGGTTCATTTCATTTCCTCCATTAATTTTTTAAGTAAATCTCACCTTCTCGTATTCCCAGTGCTTTGGTTCGTAGCCCTCGGGTATTTCGGAGAGCTGCGAGGGTCCAACGAAGATGTTTGAGTATAAGACTAGAGCTGTAATGGGCAGAACACCGATCATTACGTAAAAGTGCATCAGATCCTTGAACTTGTCCCATTGGAAGCGGGATGGCTTAATGGTCATATGATGGTGTCCATGATCTCCACTCATTTGACGCAGCTGCTGTCGGAGTGCTGTAAAAGTACAGGGTATCAAGTAGGGTATATTCGTTTTGAGGTTGCGTAATACTACTTTAAAGGGTATTTATTTGGTGCTTACCATTGCGACAAGCTGGCGTTTGGAGCACTGCACGGTTCTTGACAAACTGTGCCGCTGGCGACAGCAAACGGCTCCAACCAACCATTTTTTGTTTTCGTTTTCCTTTTCTATGAAACTTTTAGGCTAGTCTGCTTTGCAGCCAAAATAACATGAACAGTCCGGTCAGAGTAAACGAGGGCTGGCGAAACAATTTTTTTGTCGATAACTATTTTCGATAAGTTGACAAATAATTCAGCATTCATTTTGATGATCTGACAGCTATCATTCTTGTAAAAAATAAAAGCATTAACAACTTAACCTGCCCAAATAAATGTATCTAAATAAATTTTTATCTAATTTGCATTAAAAAGCCAATGTTTTGGCAGCCCTGGCAAGAAACGCTTTGCCAACCCTGCACTGGCGCAAACACAAAAAAAAACTTCTGCGTCTGGCATCAAAAATTAACAGCAACTTTATTTTTGGATTATTACAATAAACTAAAAGGAAAATAAATATAGGTAAATACTCAAATAACGTCTCTTAAACTATAGAATCAGTTTTAAACATAAAATAATCAATTAAAATTAAAAATGAAAGAGAATTTTAGATATTTCCTTTGCTACTGATAAAAGCTCATAGATCAAAAAAAAAATAAAGTAAATAATACAATATGTGTTAACAGTAATTGCGCAGTTCTTTAGATATAATATATACTTTTTCCGTTTATTTCTCTTGTTTTGTTTAATTATTTACTGTTTCTTGTGCGGCAAAAACAAAGACAAAAAATCAAATTCATACTTTGTGCTTTTCTATGTATAGACACACATACATGCATGCAAACGTACATATGTAATGTACCTGTCTTCTAATTGTGTACACATACATACACACAGTGACTCATTAAAGTTAATGTATGCTTCATAATTTGCGGTAAACAAACTAAGAAATCAAAATTATTTATTTTAAATTTTGATTTCAATAAATTTATTTTTAAACTTACTCTCTTAAAATAAATTTTAACTTAAAAACAAATTAAGGAAATCATAAATGGTTCTGAAATTTATGTTGATTGTTTCATATTCTTTTATTAAAAATAGTTTCTTCCAACTGTTAATAGCAGTCGATTTTTATTTTATTTATATTTACATTGTCTTGGAAAATAAAATAAGTTATTAACTTATTTTACAATACTTTGTTAAATATTTATTAACCTGACTTACAAAGCAAAAAAAAACAAATGAAATGAAAATTCTTCAACGTTTAAAATAACTTATTTTTTTGTTTAGTCTTTTTTTAAATAAAATTTTAACAGTTTTCTGATTAGCTAAAGAGTTTCAAGTAAAAATATAAATTTATTATATAGGAAATATATAAAGTTAAATAAATTTCAACAGCTGTCCAAAGCCGACCATTAACATTTGTATGTCACTGTAAACTTGCACACACGTGTGTGTGTGTATGTGTGTATGTGTATGTGTATGCTAATACTGTAGTTTGTTTTGGTGGTGGGGCGTAGGCGTCACCGTCGCTGTCTCTATTCTGGTTCTTCCTACTCCACCTCCATCTCCTTTTACTACTCTTCGTTCGCTGCGCGTTGCGTGCAAGTGTTTAGCTTTTAGCTCGGCCTCGGCTCGACTCGACTCGACTTGAACTTTACCAATTGCCCATACACGTAGAACTTATTGTTGTTCAATGCAAATAAATCGTTTCATGCATTTGTTTTTTCTGCTGGTTTCTTGCTTCTTGTACTTGGGTCATAATAGCGATAAAGTTGTATATGAATCAGCGCAGCACTGCGCAACATCATTAACAGCAGCAGCAGCAGCAGCAGCGTCGCGAGATAAGAGTAAAAAACAAGCTTGTGTCAGCCATTGTGTGGATTGTCAAAGTCAAGTCAAGAGTTGTGACGTCATCAAAGTAGTTTTTTACACCCTATTTTGGCTAATGTATTCGCCACACAGTGGCGTACTAACATTGGGGAGTTTTGTGGCGAGGTGAGAAGTTTAACCCACCACCCATCCATCCATTTAATGGTTCCAACATCTTTGCATCTTCCCACAAATTCAATATAATTTTGTACTTTAGAAAACCTCTTTCTCTCTATTTTTTTTTTGGAGTTTTCCGTGAAAAATGAATAAAATATAAAGAATTTCCGATCACCTTAAGTTTAATTAGTATATATTATTGAAAAGACAAGTCTTATTACTTCGCCAAGACTGTAGGAGAAAGATATATATGTGTATGTATATAACCGATAAGGAATTTTATATTCAATTTCCTATAGAACATAAAATATTAATTTTTTCGGTACAAAGTATTAAACACTCTAATCGAAGTCTTGCACCAAAGTATTTTTGACTTCAGCCACAAATAAAATAAAATTATTATGGCTGTGTGGATTTGTGTCTAAATCTTGAGTTACTTATCCAAACCACAGTCTGACGGACTAAGAATATATAGTTAATCAATCCCCTCTCAAAAAATGTCCACTTACGCCACACTAATCCAACGAATGTAATTGTTTTTTATTTCTATATATTTTCAGCTGTCGTCGGTTTTTTAATCAGGCAATTTGCACAACGATAAGTTTCGTCTATAGGGCAATGGATGCCAATTCACGTTTTCCAACGCGATTACCAGGTAAGGCTCAAGATTCGCTGTAGAGTTTAATGTAACTAAAAAATACTTGTTTTATTTTTATGTTTTGAGAGCTTTTGCTACCCGCTTAAGAATGTAGAAAGAGAATGTAGAATTGTAATGTAATTGTAAATGTATAAAGAATTCTTTGGCTTGCTTTAGACTAAACAAAACTAACCATTAACTACCCCCACTACAAAAAAGAAAAAAATAAAAAAAAAAAAACGTTGTGCTACTAACCCCAATTCGTATAGTCGTATCATATGTCCCCTTTTTTGGGTGGTAAAACTCACTGTAAATAAAATAAATACAAATATATAGTATATATATATATATGTATATATATACATGCATAATCGTAAATTGACTTCATATGTTTAGCTGCTGTTGCTTGGTTTGTTTTTTAACTTTTGTGCGTGTTGTGTGGCTTAGAAAAATATTCGTAATTCTCTCTCTTTCTCTCGCTGTCTCTTTGTAAATCTCTTTGTATTATAATTGAATTCGATACGATATAGTACGATTAAGATTTAAGCCCGATAACTCATCAAATTCTTTCTGATTCATGTTTATTCACTTATTCAATCACAAATCCGAACTAACTTGTTGCCTAAGGCCGTCAAAATATTCGTACTTAAGCATACGAAAAGCATTACTTGTAAGATTACCGTTTTGAAATTCTGACCAATCCCTAAGAAATCCTAAGAGATTAATAAAATTATTTTTAATTCTCACGCAACGCATGATAAAAAAAGGGCCCGCCATTAGCTCAATTGTGGGTAACTCTGAGGAGCCGTTGCCGAGTCTATCCGATTTGCATGACTGCGAACCAAAGCTGGAGTTTGATGATACAGAGCTATTGACCCCAGCCCCACTAGAGAGTAAGATATATGTGGAATATATATATAATGAGAGAGTATATTAATCTAAACACTTTATTCTTATAGAAGATGTTATGGTCGGCGATTTTGTGCTAGCCGATGGTGAGTGGATTTGGTGGAAGAGGGATTAATGAGTGTTGTGTAGTGTTGAGTATAACCGTGTAACGTTTAAAATGTTTCCAGATCCTGAACTAGAGACAGATGAAGTTGTCAATCCCTTAGAGGACGATTACGAGGATCAACTGCGTGAGCAAACGGAAACTATACAGGCGAATCAACAAACCAAATGCGACTTTTTGGGTACTGATAAGCAAGGACGTCACATTTTTGGCATTTACGCTTCGCGTTTTCCCGAAAAATCTCAATTAGAGAGCTTTGTGCGGTATGTCTTTTGGATGCTCTTCATAATTACCAAGTAAAATCTTATTTGTATTCATTTTTTTTGTAGTCAAATAATCAAAGAGATTGAACCGTTTGTGGAGAACGATTATATTCTCGTGTACTTCCATCAGGGCTTGAAGGAGGATAACAAGCCGTCGGCGCAGTTTCTGTGGAATTCGTATAAAGAACTGGATCGTAACTTTCGGAAGAATCTAAAAACGCTGTATGTGGTGCATCCGACGTGGTTTATACGAGTCATCTGGAAATTCTTCAGCCAGTTTATTAGCGATAAGTTTCGCAAAAAGCTAGTGTACATTTCCAGTCTCGATGAGCTACGTCAGGCGCTGGGCCTGAATAAGCTCAAGCTGCCAGACACCATTTGTGATTTTGACGATAAACTGAATCCAAGTCGCAGCCGTGCATCGCAAAATCCAGCAACACCCAATGGGCGGCCAACGATGCAGTTTGGTGTGCCCTTGAAGTTCATTGTAATGCACAGTCCATGCCTCAATTCGATACCGCCTATTGTGCGCAAGTGCGTGGATTCACTGTCGATTACGGGCGTAATTGATACCGAGGGTATCTTCAGGCGTTCTGGTAATCATTCTGAAATTATGGCCCTCAAGGAGCGCGTTAATCGTGGCGAGGATGTGGATTTAAGTACTGTAAATGTGCATGTAATTGCTGGCCTGCTCAAAAGTTTCTTGAGAGATCTCTCCGAGCCGTTGCTTACATTTGAACTATACGATGATGTGACCAAGTTTCTGGACTGGCCCAAGGAGGAACGGTCGAGAAATGTAACCCAGCTTATACGTGAAAAACTGCCCGAGGAGAACTACGAACTGTTCAAATACATTGTCGACTTTCTGGTGCGTGTCGTTGACTGTGCGGACCTAAACAAAATGACTTCCTCGAACCTGGCCATTGTATTCGGTCCGAATTTCTTATGGTCTGGCCGAAATAATACTTCCCTTGAGGAAATTGCACCTATTAATGCATTTGTTGACTTTGTGCTGCAAAATCACAAAGCCATCTATCTGATCGACGTTAACCAGCGCACTGTGAGTGTCGATTGATTAACCTCAAAGCACACAACAAACAAAAAACAAGTCCGTAATTTGTAAATTGTTTCATTAAGTGTTAGCCTTAAGATAGCCCGTCAAGGGAGCACAGTGAAAAGCGCAAGCGTTATTTCGTGTATAAAGTGTATTTAAAAATTAAGTTTAATACGTTTTCTTTCCTATATATATATCTCTTTTAACCTTGTAAACTTTTTGCAAAATGTATAAGTTGCTGCTAAGCCAACTTTAACCCATATACTCTTTCTCTTCCTTAATTAATTAATGTAACTCATTTAAAGCAACAATCGTTAATTTACCAAAGAAATTTTTTTTTTAACAGCTTAACTGAGAAACGAAATACGATAAAGTGTTATTTATACAACTAAAAAAAAAACGCACATTCCAAAACTAAAACTAAATCTAAGCTGCTGAAATCGCAAAAAAACAGAAAAAGCAGACCATCTATTGGAATTGTAGAAAATTCACACAAAAAACATAAGTGTAGATTATTGAATTTCCTTATAGTAATATAAATTTTATATAACAAAACGGTATTGTTAAAAAATGAAGTAAATGTTAAAATCTTAAAACTTGTTTGAAACTGAAGATGGAACAATCCTACCACATCCCAAATTGTCTCTAAGACATGAAGACCCCTGCAGTTCTAATGATAGCTATATGATATAGCTATTTGACCCGACTGATTCCGAAATAGGTCTGAATGAATCCATGCCCAGTTGATAGGTCGCCTATCTCAAAAACTAAAATGAGTATCACAGATTTAATTCGACCTTTTGGCTGCGCAGCTGCGCATTTTGAGTTATTTTTTTTATTGGTATCAAAAAAAAAAGGTCTAAATTGGAATATTAAATAGATCATGAACGTTTAGAAATTAAGGCTTAAGGGTTTAAATATTGATGTTCTTTAGCTTCCGATTAAGGTCATTAAATTTCATTATTTTGCGTACGAAGAAATCGCCATAACGATGTGACACCTTGGTGTCTGCAATGTGGATCATGTCATCATCAATATAGAAATCGAGCTGCAAGTGAAAGAAAATATACAGAAATAGATTGATATTTCATTTAAGTACTTTATGCGGCACAAACTCACCTCAGAGCCGGACTTGAAGGTGCCCTCGAGACCACTGGGTCCCTTGCTCCAAACCAAATTGCGCATTTTGTGCTTGAAGCAGAGCAAGCGAATGAGCAGCTTAGACACATCATCGTCCGTGGCATTGGGATCAATGAACGACGCCAATTTGGTCAGGGGCAGTGTCGTGTACAGTTTAAGATATGACCGTGTAGTCGGCAGATCCTTTTGCTGACGTACTTCATCCATGAATACAAGTAGCTGATGCTCCATTGGATCCTTGACATAATCCTCCAAAGGCGCATCGGCGGCGGGCGGGCAGGGACTAACAAAACGTGGACACGCAAACACAAAGAACGATTTAAAGACATCCAAATCGCCGCATTGCATCTTAAACATGGCATCATGATAGTTCTTTTCGCGCAGAACCTGCTGAATAGACTCATCAATGCACTGGGGATGCAGCACTAAGCAAATGGCCAGTAAATGATACATTTGCTCCGCTTGTTTATTAATCTGATCGTTCTGATAACTCCGCGTGCTGTAAAGTTGCTTCGTGCGCTGTATATATAGCAAAATGTCCGAAAACGTCCTGATGGCGTCGGCATAGCGACGCATCATCATATAAGCGAATCCCACATAATAAGACGTAGAAATTTGACACGCGGGTATGTGCGAATAAGCTGATTTCTTGTGAATCTCAATGGGTTCCAGCACCTTAATAGCTTGGTAGTAGTCACCTAACAGCGAGTGAACGCGCAGTAGACCCACCAGCGAGAAGTAACCCAGCATCTTGTAAAAGCCAAGCTTGCCAAAGTCTCCGGCAACTGTCTGTGGATCAATGCCTTGCGAAATGGCCTCGAGCTGCTTTTTGATGTTCGAGATATCGACTAGAGAATGCAGCACGTTTAGAATGCAGAGAATGCTCCAGACATTGCTATGGTTCACGCACAGCTGCTGAATCTCATCCTGAGACTTGTCCGTTAAGCGAGCACTGCAAGGATTAGAATGAAAGGGTTTATTTTGGGCTCGAAAGCGAACCGGTTAAAATCAATTCATACTCACCGATATTGCGCAAAGTTCTGGAACTGATAAACGAATTCATCAACTAATTCCCATAGCCAAATGTCGGGCAATTCGAGCATTACAGGATTCTGAGCCGATATGATCAAATTGAAGAAATCGCAATAGTTGAAGAAAGAATTGATACGTTGCTCCAGCTTGGGTCCACCAGGAATGCGGGCATGAATGTGCCGATAATATAGCTCCTTATAAAGGATCAAAAACACCTTATCATTGTCCACAATGGCGCCCACTTCCTGTTCCTCCGGCCAGGCGGTCTTATCAAAATGATGGTCACTAATCTGCGGGAATGTGTTCTCATACATATTCTGGATATCATATAGATTTCCCTCCTTGATCGCCGTACAGAAGTTGATCAGGAAATACTTGACATTATCCGGCATCCGGTTGTTGTAGTAATTGCGCTCATACTCCAAATCAAGAGCAGGATCGCCGGTGTGAGCATAGTCATCATAAAAGTCCTGTTGCTGTAATAAAAATATCATTATTATTTTGATAATAGATTTTAAATGATGGATTTAAATGAAGGAAGCAGACGTATAAAATTTAGAAAAAATGTCGGCGGTTCATAACCTATTCTAATGAAAGTTGTTAGGCGATTTGAGCGCGAAGCCTCGCAACTTGTTCGGAATTTGTGGGTCCCATAAACTGGATTCGAGCCTCCAAATGGAGTATACACATACATTTACATAAATACGTGTAAAAAAAAGGGTTCCTTACATTAATACACAAGGGATCTAACACACAAAAGCAGGGAGCTACGACACCACATAGTGCACGCATATACAAATATTATTAAGCAGTAAAAGGAGAGGCCCAGATTTAGTTGTAGACAACCACGCCAAAAACATTTTAAGCCTTCTCTTTAGGTGTCTCACAGTGGGATACCCATTATTTATATTATATTGTTGTCGGTAAAGTTGACAGAAAAGTTGGGTTATGTTTTTATTTCATCGTCTACTTGCAATTTGTGCAATTTTGAATGCCAATTAATTGCTTGTCTATTGCATTCACTCACCGTATTATTAAATTCTTCACCACTGTACATTTTGGCAGATTAAATTATCTTTTGGTTCACAGAAAAAGTAAATTACTCTGCAACGTTTAACAAACACGCCAACAAATTTTTCTGGCAGCAGAAAGGGAACGTAACGTAATGGGAATTTCGTGTACGTACGCAAAAGGGAGCAACGTAAGCGCAAAATAGACCAATTTTGCATTGGTGATATTCCCACATTAATTTAGTTAAAAATATGAAGCAGTGCTGCTTAGATTTTGATTTAAATGTGATTTTGTATATTTAATTTGAGTACTTTATTTCGTGATAAATAAATCAAAAGCTTCAATACGATAAAAGAATATTTGTGTAACGAAATTATCCTTGAACATTCCTGCTCAAAAATATTTGTTTTTATGATTTGATTAATATTTAAAAGGCCATTTATGTATATTCAGATATTTTTTTTATTTTGAATGACTTATCGGTTGATAAAATACGTAATCGATAAGTGCTGTGAGCTGTTATGCCTATGCATGACAGTTATTCCAGCGCTCGCTGTTAATAACAGTTGCAGAATAATGTTAGGGTTTTGGATTCCAAAAAACCATAACATAAAACAGAACCAGCGAGAGAGTCAGACGTATAGACGTGTGCGTGTGTGTCATCGAAACCCGCAGCGTTAATTATTTTTTTTATTTTTTTAATAACTGAACGAAAAGCTAAGGCAGAGCAAGTAAAAAGTAGTGGCGTAAATAATAAAAATCTTATTAAAAAACAAACAAATAAAGTAAGCGAGAAACGCGGCATTGTCCGCTGCTCCCCCAGCGCCTTGCATTGGCTGCACTGGAACAAAAAAGGAGTGCATTTGTAAACGTGAAACATTAAAAAAAATTATTTATAAATGTGTCTTTAATTCATAACAGTTCATTTGCTAGTAATTAAAGCCAAAATGAGGCAAACAATTTCCAATTCGATTTCGATTTACATTTGCTGCTGCTTCTTGCTGCTATGCAGCAACAGCGTGGGAATCGCACAAGCAGGTAATAATATATATATATATTTATTAAATTAAGCTTTTGCACGTATTTCATGCAGTTGGACTTAAAAAATGATGCTGCAATTGCATAAAAATAATGAAAGAAAAATGAATTCTTCTAAGCCAAGTTTTGGGCGTGTTCCCCAAACGTTGGGAGACTCGTCATAATTGCTTCTTTTCTTTTCGATTGTGCTTCGCTTTTAACTCGCTCTCTGCATGTGACGATCGCGCTCGCTCCTCTCTCTCTTTCTCTCTCTCGATCCAAACGCTGCTTACGAACAGCGCTGGCAAAACAAAACCAACAAACAACGCCTTTTGTCATTTATCGTTGCTTTTCGGCAGCTTATTGGGGAGTGTTGTAAATAGTGTTGCTCACTATTATATTAAAGCCAAAACAAAATGGTGAAAAAAGCTAAAAATGTAACGAAGCTGTAAAAATGATTAGAAGAAACAGCTTTAGCAGCTTTCCGAAATGAATTCTGAATCTCCCAATAAAAATTCGAGCTAAATGGGGAATTATGATATATATTTAAGAAGACAATCCAAAAACTAAAAACTTTGGCGCAAAAGGCTAAATTAGGCAGCACTGATTCCAAAGTCGAATTTGGGGAACCGGCGTTTTTCAATGCGGCCATTGTTGCAGCAACAACACTGCGCATGCGGCAAAAAGCGGCAAAAAATAGGAAGAAAAAAGCTATATGCAACTGCCACGAGGAAATCTTAGGACTTAAACGTGTCTGCTCCCATATGTCAACTGGGAAATTTATTTGGAATTGTTGCCTTTCCCATGAATTATATACGCGCTCTCTGGCAACAATAAACAATCTGAAAGTTCATATGCAAACATTTTATGACTAAAAATAAACAATTCTTCAGCCGTTTTTTTTTGTTGAACGCTCAAGAACCGACAACAGACAGTACACTCTTTTTTTTGTGTTGTTGCTAATTTATATCAATGCTTATAATTATTTCTTGGCCAAGACGCGCATCATCATCAGCCACTCAGTTTTGTGGGGATCGCAGGCGGAAATTACTTTTCAAAAATCGGTCACGTCATATTTATTTCATTGAGAACATTAGCCAGATTTTTTTTTCTTTTTATCGGCATTATACGATTGCCAAGAATAATAAAATAAAGGAAAGCGCTTTGGAGGGAACACTTTGAATTGCGTGTAATTTGGCAATTATGTAAAAAGTAAAGCGGCTTAGTCAAGATATCAGAAAAGTAGTTCAAATTTCTTGCTACAATTCTATTGATTATTTTTCGGAAAAAATGTGCGTGTTTCATTCAGTTGTTTACCTTCTTTCTTTTACCCCCTTGCCATTAACTGTCGCTGTCACAGGTTCCTTTCTCTTAGCTGGGTTGGGTACGTAGATATGTTTGTACGGGTATATATATGCATAAGTATGGGGAGAGTACAGGTAGAGGAGTATATCAAGATTGACTTTAGCTAATCTATGGGAAGGCACTGCTTTTTTCTTGGACTCCAAAGTGCACATGAACTCTGATAGCCTCCTGTTTCTCTAAGGGTTGTTTTTCCATCGCTTTACCGTTGTTTACACAGGAACTGCACCCACAAAGGCGACGCCAACTCTTGGGGTCGGGGCGGGTTGTTGTCTGGCACAGACAATTGTCGACGCTAGGATTTCCGGGACCGAGCCCGTGCCAGGTTATCACGCCTGCTTTCACGTCTAAGTGGGCACTTTTCGAGCAGTGCAGCAGGCGCACTTTTCTATGTCATGGCAACCAAATATTTACACAAATAAAAGTCAAGAAGATAAGCAAAGGGGGGTGAGGATTTTACCAATTGCAGTGGAATAAATAAATGCAATGCAATGTTTACCCAGAGCCTTTATTTATGCCTCATAAAGAGTAAAAATAAGCACTAAAAAGCCACATGATGCTGCTGCCAAGGACCCCAATACGAATGCCACTCAAACAATATAATTGAAATTACATACGAACTCAAATATATATATATACTCGATATATATTGGCCGCTGTCCAAACGTATTAATTTTCATCTTTCTCTTTTGGAATTTTTCATTTTTATTTACGCCAATGACAGTTTATATACATGTGTACTTATAGCCATATTGCGGCTAAATATCTGGGTCATATTTAACGTGATTTTCTGATTGTTATTCTTGTCTCTTTGCAGATTCCTTTACCGATTACTTTTCCGACTATGAATGCAATCTACCGCTGATGGAACGAGCCGTTTTAACGGCCACCTCGTCGCTGACAGAACGAGGACCGGATAAAGCCCGATTAAATGGTAAGTACAAATTTAAATTATATTCAATATTTTACATTTTTTTTTCAGTTGCTAAAGTCTTCAGTTATCGTTGAATAGTTAAATATGTGTTTCTTTTAAATTTGTTCTTTCTAATTTGACTTAATTAGTTTTGTGCTTTACTTTTGTTTGTCCTTAGTTATTTGAGTGTATTAAACCCGTTCGTAGCGTATTACCAAACTTTGAAAGACAGAAAAATATTCATAAATGTTAGCTTGAAAAATGCTAAATAAACTCTTAAGTGTGCGTACATAATTATAGCTCGTCCCTTTAAATAATATTATTTTTATATATGTCTGGGGCTTAGTTCTGGCAAAAATCATCTCTTTGGCAGAAACCCAAGTCAAGTTTTAATTTAAGAAAAGCGCGAGATAAAATTCATATAGCAGCTACCAGCTTCTTCGGTTTTGAATTTGAAAAAAGCTAGAGCTTATCTGCCCAAGCTTGGAAGAAAATGCTAAATATAGCTTTTAAAAGCTCGGCAGTGGGCAGCACTGACTGCCCAATTATGCTCGTTGACAACTCTACTCGTTGCTCGATACCAACTCGTTCGACCAGTGTCGCCGCTTTAAGCTGAATGACAAATTGTAGAGAAGAAGCAGAGCGTATTAGCAAATTAGTTGATTAAGCGAAAAGAAAACATGTTTTGCAATAAGAATAATAATAAATAAATAAAAGCAAAGGAAAACAACAAAGAAATAGGAAATCAAATCAAACAATCAAATGAACAAACACATCTGCACGCGTTGGGCATTCGATTTGAGCACATGGACGCCAACACTGCCTCAGCTGACGCACGCTGTGGCTGTCATACAGCCCGAGGAGCGGACACGTCTGATGAAATTTCATTTTATAGATGACTTTCTATCCTCATTAATTGGCCGCCTATTGATGCGAAAATTTGTAAGCACATCCTCCGGCGAGCCTTATCATCAGGTGCAATTTAAGCGTGACGTACGCGGCAAACCCTATTGGGTGCAAGGGCTGAACCAGGGTCAGGGTCAGGGTCAGAATGCGGCAACTGCATTGAGTTTTAATGTCTCCCATCAAGGACGTCTGGTGCTGCTGGCGGGTGTGCGGGGCAGCAAAGAAGATCCCGAATTCGGCATAGGAGCGGATGTCATGAAAATCGATTATAGCGGTGGCAAACCACTGTCAGATTTCTTTCGTCTCATGCAGAGTAAATTCTCGCCACAAGAATGGAGTTACATTGGCAGGCCACAGCATAATGAGCGTGCCCAGCTCAAGGCATTTATGCGGCATTGGTGCCTCAAGGAGTCCTACGTTAAAGAACTGGGCGTTGGCATAACCGTTGATCTGGAGAAGATAAGCTTTTCTGTGGACACTACACATCCGTTGGAGGAGGCTGCCTCGCCCCTTTGCGCCACCTCGCTACGCTGCAATGGCACACCCATGACTCAATGGCATTTTGAAGAGCATTTATTAGCCCAGAAATATTGTGCTGCCATCGCATTTCGTAATTGTTTGCCCCACGATAATGCCAAGTTTGAGTTCCTGCGCTTCGAGGAGCTCATCCAAAAGAGCGCTGCTGCTGAGGAGCCAGATGTAATCGCCTACTGCCAGGATGCGCTTCTCAAGCCGCACAAACGTCATCAATAATACAACAAATATTTATAGAAATTAGCTTAGTTTATTATTCTGGAATAAATATAAAAACAATTAGCCTGCTGTTCCCCTTTCCGAATTGTTAGCTGTTCTGAATTCCGTAAAACCAAAATAGAAAATTTGGTTTCTTTTTAACCATTTTTTTAGTTACTATTTAATTATATAAACAGCATTACTCGATGATTGGCCCGAAAGTTGCGCATTTATTGCATATAAAATGACTTTTTAGATGTCAAAAAGTAAAGCCTATTATAAATGAATCAATCTGGAAACTTTCGGAATCGTTTTGGGTTTCGTGCGGAATTCGGACCAGTGCTGTATATAAATTTCTTTTGATAGCTCAATTAAAGCAGAGCAGCTGTCGCAATATTCCTTCTCTTTTTTCGACTGCTAAATACATATAAACTAAGCCGGAAATATTATAAAAAGGCAATAAACCCAGCCAAAAAAAGAAAACAAGAATGTAGGAGCGCTCCTCCTGGTACGCTTGGTAATGGTAATGGACTCCAGACATGTGCCAGACAAGAACTTTGTTTATTTTGCCCCGTATTTTGCCCGTATTTATGCATGCGCAAACAGGACAAAATAAAAGCAAGGGTAGCGACTTGGTAGTTAAGTGTTTCTTCCTTTTTTTTTTGGGAATATAACCGAATAGTTGAGCAAAGTTTTATCGATGGATTGCCGCGCCAAAAACTTTCATATGGCATTGAACCCAAACAGAGCGAAATTCACTTCATAAACTCGTAATCCCTGTTGAACTCGGGCTATTCAGACAGTCTTTGGTCACACCGGGCCCATTAAAACAATAGCCAAAATGCGAAAATGTCGACTGGCAATTGTTGTTTATGTGCTCAGATCAGAGCAGAGCAGAGCAGAGCATAGCACAGTGTCCGCCTGCCATGTCCATTTAGTGTTAACACTAGGGGCACCACTTCGGGTTCACAACCCTGTGGCAAAAAATTAACAGGGGGTTGCTTGCCTGCCTGCTTACCCTTGCTATTGTTAAGGACCTTTTTCGGAGCAGGACCACTTGCAGCTGTCAAGCGAAAATCGCTTTAAATTATGGCCTCTTAATTGGAAAACATTCGATTTGTCCCATTGCTAATAGGTATTATTTTTATTTTCGATTTTTAAATTATCATTAATTTCCCTCCCCCTCCAAATATAAGCTGGTACCTCTTGGTCAGCAAAGAGCTCGGACTTTGATCAACGTTTGATAATTGATTTGGGTCTGGTGAAGAATGTCACGCACATTGCGCTGCAAGGAAGACCGCACAGCAATGAATATGTGACAGAATATACCATAAGCTATGGCATCACAGATCTCGAATTTGCCGATTATAAAGAGCCGGGCGGCAACATTAAGGTAAGCCCCTCCTCAATGAATCACACACCCACCCGCCTACTCAGCGAATCGCTCTGAAACTAATCTGTGTGTTGGGTACTAATATTCTCATGGTGGTGGCTCGAAGCTGATGAGCTGATGACCAGCTGACTAGCTGACTAAACAGCTGCAGATTTTCATTTAATACTTAACGTTTTATTTGCATTTTGGATTGTATTTTTTTGTTGTTGTGTGTGTGTTGTATTTCGTTATTTGTTTTGCATGTGTCATTTGTAGTTAACATTTCGCACTTCTCTCTCGCTCTCTCTCTAATGCTCACTTAATCCTAACCTTAAAATTGCACCCGGTGCAGGTAACGCTGCTTGGACGCCCGTCGAGAATACCTATAACCATTTTCTAACACTCGATCTGGGTGAGCCGCGCATGGTCCGCAAGATTGCGACCATGGGACGCATGCATACAGATGAGTTTGTCACGGAATATATTGTCCAGTACTCGGATGATGGCGAGTATTGGCGTTCCTATGTAAATCCGACCAGCGAGCCGCAGGTAAAGTGACTAATCCTATTACTAAGTCTTTGCTAACTAAACTAAAACTCAAAATTTATTAAAAACAAATGGAATATTTAACAGCAAGCTTAAATCTCTTTAATTAACTGGTGTCTGCATTTTATAATTTTTATTTGCTGAATTATACTAATTTTGAATACTCTGCACAGATGTTTAAGGGTAATTCCGATGGCAATTCCATACATTACAACGTCTTCGAGGTGCCCATTATTGCACAGTGGGTGCGTATTAATCCCACACGCTGGCATGATCGCATCTCCATGCGTGTCGAGCTCTACGGCTGTGAATATAGTAAGTAAATTGTTTACTAAATCCCTGGAAAACTATCCACAAATCCTTGGATTCAAGAGCTCTCAACTAAGAGTTTCCTTTCCGACTCGAAGCTCCTTGGTGCAAGGACATTAAAGTCCAATACTAATTTACGACTTCCTTTGCAGTCTCGGAGAATCTGTATTTCAATGGTACCGGTCTGGTGCGTTATGACTTGCGTCGTGAGCCCATTGCCTCCACGCGGGAGTCCATAAGGTTCCGCTTCAAGACGGCCTATGCCAATGGAGTCATGATGTATTCACGTGGCACCCAGGGGGATTACTATGCACTGCAGCTCAAGGATAATAAAATGGTGCTGAATCTTGATCTGGGTTCGGGCATTATGACTTCGCTCTCTGTGGGCAGCCTGCTGGACGACAATGTGTGGCATGATGTGGTCATTTCACGTAATCGGCGTGATATTATATTCTCTGTGGATCGTGTTATAGTTCGTGGACACATTCATGGCGAGTTTAGTCGCTTGAATCTGAATCGGGAGCTGTACTTGGGTGGTGTACCCAACGTGCAAGAGGGTCTCATTGTGCAACAGAACTTTTCGGGTTGTCTGGAGAACATTTATATGAATTCGACCAACTTTATCAGGACTATGAAGGATAGCTACGAGCTAGGTGAAGCTTATTTGTATACTAAAGTGAACACTATATATGCGTGTCCCTCACCGCCCATATATCCTGTGACCTTCACAACTCGCGGTTCGTTTGTGCGTCTAAAGGGCTACGAAAATTCACAGCGTTTGAATGTATCCTTCTATTTCCGCACCTACGAGGAGAGTGGAGTTATGGTACATCATGACTTCTATTCGGGTGGCTATATCAAAGTGTTTTTGGAGTTTGGAAAGGTCAAGATTGATCTAATGGCCAAGGATAAGCCCCGTATTATACTGGATAACTATGATGAGCAATTCAATGATGGCAAATGGCATTCCTTTGTACTTTCCATTGAGCGGAATCGCCTCATTGTGAACATTGATCAGCGGCCAATGACAACGACAAAGAATCTGCAAATAGCTACAGGACGTTTGTACTACATAGCGGGTGGTAAGGAGAAGAACGGTTTTGTGGGCTGTATGCGTCTCATCTCTGTGGATGGCAACTATAAGTTGCCACAGGATTGGGTACAGGGCGAAGAAGTCTGCTGCGGTGATGAGGTTGTTGTCGACGCTTGCCAAATGATTGATCGCTGCAATCCGAACCCGTGCCAGCACAAGGGCGTCTGTCATCAGAACAGCATGGAATTCTTCTGCGACTGTGCACACACAGGCTATGCGGGCGCGGTATGCCACACCTGTAAGTAGTTTCGGAATTCTTCAGCTCTTTCCAATCAACTTATTCGTTTTCGTCCTTTCACGTAGCCAACAATCCACTTTCGTGCCAGGCTCTGAAGAATGTGCAGCATGTGCAGCAGCGTGTTAATCTGAATATCGATGTAGATGGCAGCGGTCCACTGGAACCTTTCCCAGTTACTTGCGAATTTTACTGTAAGAAGCTGGTCTTAACTCCCCGTTAAACGAATCTAATTAAAGACTTTTTATAGCTGATGGACGAGTAATAACTACATTGAGTCACAGCCAAGAACACACAACGACTGTTGATGGTTTCCAGGAGCCTGGCTCCTTTGAGCAGTCCATCATGTACGATGCTAATCAGCTGCAGATTGAGGCACTGCTAAATCGCTCACACAGCTGCTGGCAGCGTCTGAGCTACTCCTGCCGTTCATCACGGCTTTTCAATTCACCATGTAAGTTTCTACGGGCTTATACTTAAATTTATATTTATTTTTAATCCATTTACCCATAGCCGAAGCTGGCAATTTCCGGCCCTTCTCTTGGTGGATTTCACGCAACAATCAGCCCATGGATTACTGGGCAGGCGCCTTGCCTGGTTCACGTAAATGTGAGTGCGGCATTCTGGGTAAATGCCATGATCCGACCAAGTGGTGCAACTGTGACTCGAATAGCCTGGAATGGACTGAGGACGGTGGTGATATACGTGAAAAGGAACATTTGCCAGTGCGAGCGGTTAAGTTCGGTGATACGGGTACTCCGCTGGACGAGAAACAGGGTCGCTACACTCTTGGACCGATGCGTTGCGAAGGTGATGATCTCTTCAGCAATGTGGTGACATTCCGCATAGCCGATGCATCCATTAATTTGCCACCCTTTGATATGGGACACTCGGGTGATATATACTTGGAATTCCGTACCACACAAGAAAACGCCGTATTATTCCATGCCACCGGACCCACTGATTACATCAAGCTGAGCTTAATTGGTGGTAATAAACTGCAATTCCAATACCAGGCTGGCAGTGGTCCACTGGGCGTTAATGTGGGCACCAGTTATCATTTGAATGACAATAATTGGCATACGGTTAGCGTGGAGCGTAATCGAAAGGAAGCTCGCCTCGTGGTTGATGGCTCAATTAAGGCTGAAGTGCGCGAGCCCCCAGGCCCAGTGCGTGCTCTGCATTTGACTTCGGACTTGGTAATTGGCGCAACTACAGAGTATCGTGATGGCTATGTGGGGTGCATACGTGCGCTGTTGTTAAATGGCAAAATGGTGGATCTCAAGCAGTATTCAATGCGTGGCATATATGGCATCAGTACCGGCTGTGTGGGACGCTGCGAATCAAGTCCTTGCCTCAACAATGGCACCTGCATTGAGCGTTACGATGGCTATGGCTGCGACTGCCGCTGGAGCGCCTTTAAGGGACCCATTTGCGCCGATGGTAAGTGAAAATTGTTATTAAATTATTTGCTTTCTGGCTAATGTAAAGACTTCTTAACTTGCTTGCAGAAATTGGCGTCAATTTACGCTCAAGCTCCATTATACGTTACGAGTTTGAGGGCTCCTTCCGTTCCACCATTGCTGAGAATATACGTGTGGGCTTCACAACCACCATTCCCAAGGGCTTTTTGCTGGGCTTCTCTTCGAATCTGACTGGCGAATATCTGACCATACAAATCTCCAATTCAGGTAACATTCAAAGCTTTTCCTAATATTAAAATAAGCAATAATATTAAGCTGTTCTTCAGGTCACTTGCGTTGCGTTTTTGACTTTGGCTTCGAGCGTCAGGAAATCATCTTCCCAAAGAAACATTTCGGCTTAGGCCAATATCACGATGTGCGTTTCACACGTAAAAACAGTGGCTCCACGGTGGTGCTGCATGTGGATAACTACGAGCCGGTTGAATATCACTTTGACATCAAGGCCTCAGCCGATGCACAATTCAATAATATTCAGTACATGTATATTGGCAAGAATACTTCGATGACTGATGGTTTCGTTGGCTGTGTATCGCGTGTGCAGTTCGATGATATTTATCCGCTGAAATTGATGTTCCAACAAAATCCACCCAATAATGTTAAGTCCCTAGGCAGTAAGTATTGTGCAGGAGGGCAATAGGAAACCTACGGCAAAAAGTACATTTTCTTTGTCGTTTCTCTCAGCTCAATTAACTGAAGACTTCTGTGGCGTTGAGCCGGTAACGCATCCGCCCATCGAAATAGAGACTAGACCACCACCTTTGGTGGATGAGGAGAAGCTGCGCAAGGCCTACAATGAAGTCAATTCTGTGCTGCTGGCATGTGAGTAGCCCAAAGCTCAAAACTCAAAGTGGAAACCTTGTTCTAATTTGAGTCGTCTCCTTCAATTGCAGGTCTGCTCGTCATATTATTCTTGCTGCTGTTGCTGATGTTCTTCCTGATTGGACGCTATCTGCACCGACACAAAGGGGATTACTTGACGCACGAGGATCATGGCGCTGATGGTGCCGATGATCCTGACGATGCTGTATTGCATTCGACTACGGGTCACCAAGTGCGAAAGCGTACTGAGATTTTCATCTAAATCTCAAGAAGATCCACACAATTTTGTTGAAAATCAATTGCCTTAAACAACAAAACAACAGCAACACAAAACTCACAAACAGAGCATTGTAGGCTCTTCCAAAAAAAAAAACATATATATATATATCTATATATATATATATAAAAATATGTACACAAAAATCAAACGAATTAGGATACGAAAATTGATAATTGATAACAAAACTTTTTTCTATACACTGCCAATTCTATGGGGCAACTATTTTGCTTTGAATATGGTTTTAGAATTCGTTGCGAATTTTGATTTATTTTCGTTTATTGGCCATTCGTATTTGATTTTTTTTTATTACTTTTTACTTTGTACTTTGAACAACTCTCAATAGTCATTCAAAACCGTCCATTCTTATTTAGTTCGACGTTTGTTTATATAACCCTTTTTATTTAACCAAATTCTATGTTTAAGCAACCCATCAGACCCAGCCAATTACACTTATGTATTGTACAATTGTGCAAGTATATATGTATATATACATATATACAGATATATATACATATATACAGATAATGATGATACACCAACGACATTCCACTATATTTAATGCAATTTTCCCTCTCGCTATAAATTTACAATGTAATATCATTTCAAATGTCTTCTAATTTACACACAAAAAAAGAAAAGAAAAGAAAAGATAAGCAAATGCTAAGTTTTAAGCGTTTAAACGTAATAAAAAACGAATAATTGTATTTTTGGAAAATGCAATTGCATATTTGAAATATACCTTAACATATATGAGTGTATATATGGATAGAACTACTATATATATATATTTATATATACACGTGAAGAATAAGAAGAATTTTCAAATTTCAATAAAAATTAATTATAAATACGATAAATAATACTTACCTTAACTTTCTGGGCTTTTCTGGGCGGGGCACTGGCAACTCTATGGAAACTAATACCATTTTGTTTTTCTTTTTTTTCTTTTTTTCAGTCTCTTAATGTTTATTTAATATAATAATGTTGTATACTAAAAATATATGCATGTTATTTGTTTTTGTGTGTGTTTTTTGTGGGTGTATACATATTTATTTATAGGCTATTCCATATACATATTTAATATTAATATTATCTCATGTATTTTTTAACAATATCGTTTAACGCTAGTTTTGATTACTACGGGATCTTTGTATCTTTTTGGCTACTACGTATTGGAATATTGGAATTTTTTCTTGTTGTGTGTGATCTATGTGTATATAATAATGCTATATACTCGTAGTAGTATTATATATATATCCAACAACAGTCTAAATCGCATCTAACTTGATGATGATAGAATAATGATAATAACACTGGGTGGGTATACATATATATGCAATACTCTTGGCAATACTTGTAAGTCGATATATCGATATTATTCATTCGTTGTATCTAAAGTAGCTATCTCTATCTGTTCCAGCGTTTGATTATAGATAAAGATGTATCTATGCGTGTATATTCTCTATATATATATATATTTAGTTGTGCCTAGTGCCTTTGTGTAGGGGGTATATCTATATCTATATCTATATATGGATATGTTTCAACAGAGCAGAGAGCATCGGTTAACATTTCTAAATGGAAGCCAACAGTTTGTTGTTGTTGTTGTTGTTGTTGTATTGATTATGTATCGTACTTTGATTAGTATTATTTGATACTATATGCTTTGATATTCTCTATGCTTTTCTCATTACATTACAAAAAAACTATCACAAATCGTAAATTGCAAAAGGGGGTAAAAGGGGGGGGAGATATATGTAGATATAAAGATATATATATAGGGTATGTAAATAAGAAGAAAGACTACTACAAGCACTTACTGGCAAGTGCAGCATATTGTCGACAATTCATACGTTCCGTTGATACGTTCCTGCGGCACACAGGCACATCCGCGCTGCTGCTGCTGCTGCTGCTGCTGCTGTTCCCAGTTCGTCCTCTAGTTATGCACATTGCTGTTGGCCAACATGCGATAGCGATTCAGCAGCATTAAGGCAGCATCCTGAGCGGGCTTTATTTTGCCATGGACCTCCTCGTAGGCGCCCAGCAGGATTCGTTCTCACAAAATCGTACAGAGTACAAATAGCAATGATACCAGGCACAGCATTGCCACAATGTCTCTATGGAGCTTCCGGTCGCGATAGAAGGGACGGGTGGAGAAGCTCTCATTTCGCGCTTTGCGTAGCAACCAAATTGGTATTAGCAGATGCAGCAAATCCGGCAGCATAAATCCAATGTCGCGCACCACCTGATGGGCAGCCCCCTCGCCGCGCACCACATTCATAAAGAACTGATCAAAGCTGCCAGCCAAAATGTGCAGCAATGCAATTCCCACAATGCAAAACACCTTTTTCGGCTTAACCACATTCGTTGTGTTGGCCAAGTGCATTACCAGCACTGTGGACAGCAGCTCTGTTACCTGCAAAGGACACATAATACACAAATCAGCATGTAAAGCTCTCAAAAGGGTCTCTCAATAGGCAGGATTAACTGCGAGTAGTATGCGAATATCAGACAAACTATTGGAAAAACTGTACTACATTTCCTTTTGAAAATATTTTTATCCTGGCATTAGAATTAAATAAATAAGAGTAGGCAGCTAGCCATATTCCTCAGCAGAGCAAAATTTTATTGATTTTTTAAGCCTATTTAATAGCCAAGAAAATGTATATGCAGCTGTCGTAAATCATTTCAAAGCAAATCGTTTAAGTCCTGCATCTAAACTTGATTGAGATTGCTCATTTAAATAGCCTTTCAAGGAGCAAAGGAGCAAAGGAGCGAAGTAATCAAGTCTAAAAATATACAAGTATTTGTTGCCCTTTCAACGCCAATCGAGATTGAGATTGGGCTGTGGCAGTGGGATGGGGATTGGGATTGCGTTTGAGTTTTGGTTTGAGGTTTGGTTTGGGTTTGGGTTTGGCATTAAGTGCACTTGTTTCGATTGCCGATTGGCAGTGCTCATTAACCTTGGGGCAAGTTTGGAGTTGCCGTTTTAACTTGGTATCCTGCATCATTTTATCGACCATTCAGTCACTTGAAACTTTTAACTTGGGCATTTAACAACAATTTTACACGTAAAGCGGCAGCTCGTGACTTATCCTCTAGAATCTACAATCTAAAAGTATCTACGAGTAGAGTCCTCGTAATTCCGTACCAGAACTTTAGAAGTGGGCGCCACGTGGATAACAGATAGAAAGTTTAGAGCACGAAACTGGTGCGCATATTGTACAAGTTTTGAGCATTGGAATTTCTCGAACTTTGCTAATAAATTATGGATAACCAGTAGCCAGCAGCAGCTAGTAGCCAGCGGTAGCAGCTAGTAGCCAGTAGGCAGTAGCCAGGAGGCAGTGAAGGGTTCTCTTATGGATGCTTACCGTAAAGAACAGTTGGTGATTCCATTGATTGTAGTAGTCATCGTTGTAGTAGTTTATGTACGCCCACCAGGCGTAATAATGCGAGAAGATGGAAAGCAGAAACAAGAGCAACATGGAGTAACGGACACGCTGCTGCAGGATCAGGGCAATGAGGCGTTTAATGCACTCGTAAAGTGCAATTACGGCAAATACGGTTAGTATCCACATCTTGAAGCTATTGGGCGTTGCATTGAAGTACATGTGCTTATAGGCGGCCACTCCTGATTCATAGGGGCCCTTAAAGACCGTATCCCAGCAGGAGCATGTGCAGAAATGTTTGTCCACATAGCGTGCATAATTCTCCCAGAAATACCATAGGATTACAATGTGAGCGGGCGGTATCAGTGCGGGCGCCAATGAGCCGCAGGCGGTGGGTAACCAGGTGACATCAAACATCATGGCGACGCTCCTAAGTCCTGCAATAAATCCTGCTCAAATCTCTTTCAATATGTGCCTTTTGGTTATGTTATGTCTCTTCCTTTTTACTCCATACTCAACTGCAAAAGGATCAGGAAAAAATATGTTTTCTTAGCCACAATCGAAATAGAAATTGAGATTTTAAATGGAAAATATAACTTGTTAGGAGCAACGTTGTCTTCGGCAGGCCGACCTACTGAATATCCTTTAGAATTGCTCTCTTTCATGAAGAAGCAAAAGCACAATATCTCCAATAGGAGTTATCTGATACAGTTCTCCGATCTGGGGTCCATATTAGCCTTCATTCAGCTACAGAAGAACTGCCGTCTTCTTCTTTGTGAACGAATGGTTATACCCTCTGTAAGGGTATAGAAAACTGTTGGATAATTGAGCAATTGCAGTAGAAAAGTACATTTAAAATTTAATCATGATTATTTGTAGCTTGCCTGCTGAACGAGTATTACCCAGTTGAATATGAATATCTGCAGATATTTCGATTGATTTTCATCAATTGTTTTGTTGAAATTCTGTTTATAGAATATTCGGCAAACATTTGTTCTACTTATGAAAATAAACACAAGAGGCAAAGGCAGCAAACAGAGACAACAACTCTGAATATAGCAGATTTCATGCGTAGAAAGATGGGCACAAGAATATTCGTTTTCATATTCATATTCATATTCACATGTATAAATAAATACCCCTTTCGAGTGCCCATTTGGCACATTGCATTACAAATTTCGAGTAGTACATCTACAGAGAGAATGAATGGGCCTCTATCTGTGCTGAGAGTGAATGAATGGCAATGGGAATGGGAATGGGCACTGGGAATGGCAATGGGAATGGATACTGTGCACTGTGCACTGGGCACTGGGAGCAGGGCCCGGTCCAAGCATTGAAGCAATTATAAATTCATACGTTTGCCCAGAGAGAAACAACAATCCGCATAGAGGCGAGAGGCAAGCCATCAACCAGCATGCATTCCATTGCAGCTCCTCCTGGCATGGCTGCCAAAAAACCAAAAACCATGCGCTCATTAGTATAGACAGCGCACAGTGGACAGTAGACGGTGGCGTGGAGACGCGCCAGGGGAGGAGTAGGAGCTGCGGCAGCAAAGGGTGTGAGCCAACAAATTTGAGCCAAAAGGCGCCTTTTTTTTCCCTTACCCGAGCATTGCGTTAATTAATGCTGCTGCGCGTGAAAAAAGTACTTCGATTTGGTGTTGCTGTTGCGCCACAGTATCGACTACTACTCGCATAATAAAAACAAATACCAAAATACAGAAAAACGGCTAAAGAAAACAACAAACGCAACAATGTGCACATTGACGTCATCGTTTTTTGTTATGGAATGCGAGCGTCCGGAACAAAAAAAAAAAAAACAACTGAAATTAACATTCTCATATTGAGCATACAAAAAACAATACGAAATACGAAATGCGAAAGAAAATTGTAAAATCAGCATACGTTTAAAAATCCAATATAAATTAGCCAACTTCCGCCCCACACTTCGCCCTTTCATAATGGGAATTTAAATTGTTTGGTCAGCCATCTATTGTCCTTTGTTCTAGCAGGACTTTGGCCAAAATCCGCATTTAAATGCTGCAATTGCTGGTTTCATGGTTTTATTATGCACAAATAATTGAATTCTTAGAAAATTATAATTCTCGAGTACTTTAACATTTAATTGAACTAATCCCCAATGATAATTCTCAATTTCTCTAATTGGAGGCTTAACTTAGGCTGCTTTCAATTAAATTCTGTTAAAGAGCATTCAAATTTAAGCTGCTCTTAGCAGTTATCAATCAAATTAGACCCTTGCCGGGGGTATTATAAATTGTGCTATGGAATCAAGCTAATTAAAGGATTCCCAAAGCTTTTTATAGTCCAGTCTACATGGTTATTCAAGTCCTCGAAATTCTCAAGCCGTTCCTTGCTAGTAGCGTTTTTATTTACATACTCGTTGCAGGATATTCACTGCTTACAGCACTTATTGAGCACTCCTGCAGGACTCAAGAGAGATATTCCTGTTGAGTGGATATTGTAGCGTTTGTTTGTCAAGTCATCAAATTAAACTTTTGTGCTACTTACAAAATGTGCATATAAAATCAACTCTAGCCAATCTTTCGCTTTCGTCGTCCTGAAAATCGCGTGTCTCAAATCGTTGTCGTAAATGCTTCAAGTAAACAACAACACCTTCTACAACAGCAGCAACAACAGCAACAACAACAAGGAGCAGAAGAAGGAGCAACAACAATTAAAGCAGTGACAGTAAAACCGTCAACATTCAACGCGCCTTCACTTGACTTTGCATTGCATTGTGGCGCAGGCAACGCGAGCAACGCGTCGTATGTGTAATGCGGCTGAAGGGTGACACTCGACTAACAACAACAACAACAACAGCAGCAACAACACCCGCTGTGCACCCGCTGTGAGTGCTGTTTTGGGTGTGTCTAGGCAGACATCAGAGTGTTCCTTTGAGCCATTCCATTGAGTTGTGTCGCTTTTCCTTGCATGCTCATTTGTGTCTGCTTCAATTGTTGTCGTTGCCAGCTGTTGTTGTTGTTGTTTTTTGCCAGTTGTTGTCGTTGTCGTTGCCGTTGTTTGCTTTGGAGTGCGGCAGACGCTTTGTCTCGGCGCCAGGCGCTGCCGGCAGCAACAGCAACAGCAGCAGCAGCAGCAGCATTTGAAAGCCATAAAAGTGTGTTTTGATATATGCAACATTTAAGGGGGCGGCACATTACGCATACGCCGCGTGTGTTTCTTTTACTGTCTGAGCTGATGAGCCTTAAACACGTCACATGTCACGTGCAGGAACCAAGCAACCCCATGTGTGTATTGGTTTTACATTGAGATAATAACACAATTTCCACTAACATTTGTTTGGTCAATATTTATTTTTCGGGCCTCTCAAAGTACACGTTACACCCACAACAAGCACATAAAAATATTATTGTTGTTCTTGTTTTTGATTGCAAATTGCTTTCAGCTGCTGCTGCCGCTGCTGCTGCTGCTGCTGCTCGGCGGCCGAGCGAGGCGCTGCATCCTCGGTGTTGTTGTTGTTGTTGCGCACAAGTACAATGAACCAGCCGACTCACAGATGGAGCCGTATTCAGAATTGTAATCGGAGAAGGCGCCAGTTAAAAAGGAAACGAAATGAAACACAAAGTACAGCAGCAACACCAGCGGAAGACAACAAAATACGGGTACATACAACTACGGCCTTTTTTTCCACTTGCAAGCAGTGAAAAATCGAAATAAAATTAAGTAGCCAAAACATCCCTACACCCACGCACACGCACACACACACGCACACACACAGTTGAAGCACTGAATGGGATGCTGTTAAACCAACAAAAAAAACAAACTTACTTTGTATACCCTATAAAACTGCTGCTGGCTGCCTGTTAACAATTCGCCACGAACAATTGCAATTGCATTATTATTTTTGTAATATTTTTATATAGTATTCTGTTTAATATATATTAAATATATATTTCTAATTTAATGCACGGCAATGCACTTTGTTTAAAACACAAAAAAAACGTTCTGTTGAAAAAAACAACCGCGGGCGCGTCGTGAAAAAGCCGACTGAATTTTTGTTATGCTGGCTGCGTGTGAATTTCTGCTCTTCACTTGGACACGATGCTTCGGCAGCGACGTCGACAGTGACAGCGACAGCGACAGCGACAGCAACAGAGACAGCCAGCGCCGGCGTCGTTGTTGATTTCTAACAACAAAATACTGGGCGCTCAGCTCTCAGCTGTTGGCACCCTCGCTTCCGTTACAGTTGTGTGCGGCGCTCTCTTCGCTAAAGAAATACTGGGAATTTGGCCGCCATACGGGGAAATGCAAGCGGCTTTCTTTGCTCAGATTATTAAGTATACGCACTGTTGCTGCCGGTCAGGCATTGCATTTGGCTGGCATATACATTCATCTATATTTATAATACATTCAAGCAGCCATACATACATGTTTATATGTATTATATCTGTCCTTTTTTTAGCCATTTTATAACTATTTTTTTGTACTGCTCTGTGCACCTGTTGAGGTGCCTTCTGCTGCTGCTTTTGGCGCCAAAATGTTGCCTGAAGATGTTAAAAGTATTCAAAATACTTGTGGAATTTAGGCGCTCAAATTGAAAAGGGTTTAAAATAATTAACTAGTATTTTTTTAATATAAATAATAATAATGAATATATTAAATAATAAATATTAATTGAGCAAATTAAAAATCTTCTTTACGCTCTCTGCGAAGAAGACAGTTTTTTGCTTAAATAAATCTGTAAGATTTTCTGTAATTCAAGAAAAAAATAATACTTTCAATGAGTTTTTAATGTAGTTCATTTCAAAAGTCGTAAATGAAAATATTATTTAATTATCTATGTTCATAATTATATAAAGTTAATGAGGAAACCGAAAGCTGTCTGTGAAACAAAGAGCAAATATTTTTAGTTTTCTTCAAGCTACCCAAAGTCCCCTATGAAAGAGTTAAACACTGTTTTTTATACATTTATTTTTGTTTAAATTTTGTTGTTTTTTTTGCTGAAAACACACATTAAGTAATATTAGATACATGTTAATTAATTTAAATAGAAATTAGCTTGCATTAAGTTAAACACACACAGAGACAGAGCAAACTTAAGTTGAATCCGCAGTCAGAAACCGCTCACAATGCATTTTAGATATATGTTAATTAAGTTGATTTTTTTTCCTTTTGTTTTCCTTTTATTTTCTTTGTTTTGGCTTTCTTTTGTTTGTTTGTTTTTTGTTTTTTTTTTTCTGCGGACAGAGTGTGGACATTTTCAACGATTATTCGATGTTGCTCTGCTCATTTTATAGTGCTCTCAAGCACACTTACAGCTCTGTTTTAGCCTTTTTTGTATACCCTTTTCTTATACATATTTCAACCAAGTTAATAAGGGAAATATTAACTGCCAATTAATGCGTTTCTTTCTCCATATATTTAATGGTATAAAAACTAGATAATAGCCTTGATTTTAATTAGAGTGCGAGTGTTAGTTAACTCAAAGGGTATTTAGACGTCGACTTGGCACAATGTCCGTTTTTACATTTGTAATTAAAATGTTTTCCAGGTCTCTTTTTAGCATACATATTTTACTATTGTTCTTTAGTTGTGACTGTCCACATTTTTTGTGCCACTTTCATACTACATAAAAAAAAAAAAGCAGCTAGATTTAGCTTTTTTTTTTTTTTGTATGCTTCCTTTACTTATATACAAGTTGACATTTATATACAGAGTTAAAGAGTATAAATTCGTATGATATTGCCACTTATAATTATGTGTTTTTTTTTTTTTTTGGCTTCTTTTTTTGGCTTTTTATAGCTTAAATAGGTACAAGTACTCATTGGGCTTTGGTCAAGTCCTGGGCTCAAATAACAATGTTTAATTTAGACATCAATAAACAAAGAATTATATTTAATTGGAGTCGGGGCGAAGAAACTCTCTTATAAATACGTATAGAAATATTTGCAGCTATATATATATATATATAAATGTGTGTGTGTGTGTGTGAATATATATAAATTTAATCTCTTAATCGCTTTAGATATTTTATTCATTTTGTTGTGATTCTGTAATCGAATATTTGCTCTCAATTACGAAATTAATTGCACAGAAATTGACTTAGCACTAAGCAAATTTATTGAATAATACCGAGTACAAATAGAAATCTATGAATAATTACGAGTACAGTACATTTCCCTTCTCAGTTTGACTTTCCCTGATGATATTACGTATCGTACATACATATCTACATATATATATATATATATATCTATATATATATAGATAGATATGTATGCAGGTATCCACAAGATACATTTCTGTTTGTACCGTCATGCTTAGAAGATACTTATAGACTAGTCCATGTATACCTATACTAAGGTACCAGTAGGTAGCATACACATATATTTCAGATTATATATTATATATTATATATTATAGCCATAGCTATAGCCATAGCTGTAGGTACGAATAAATAGTTGTGGGGTACAAACACTTTGTAAGCTCATTTTAACATGTTTTCTATCACTTCGTCGCTATGCCATGTCATTTTTAGCTGTATATACGAATATTTCTGCATACGAATGGGTCTAGATATCTGCATATATATATATATATATATATATACTATATATATTTCACATAATTGCTCGCCAAGTCATATAATAAAAACCAAGCCGAGGCAGCTGAGCAGGGTATTAACAACGAGAGGCGAACTACAAGATACGTTTATACTATATTCCATATAGAGTAGAGTACAGTAGAGTAGAGAGGCAATGACAAGAAATAATACAATGGGCCAGGTTTTTTAGCTTTTTTGCCTTTTTGCTTTTTTGATTTTTATTCATAATTGGAATGATTCGCGGAAAGGGAAACGTGTTGTGTATATCAAGAGAATTGCAGCTCTGCATTTTTATGAGCGTATCTAAAGTACCATTTCCATGTGTTTTTATGTGGAATTTTTTCTTTGAACATATTCCATGCTATGCTCTGCCATACAAATAATTTCTCAGAAATTCATACCTTTTTGTGTGCATTTAAATGGAAAAATGGAAATTATAAAAAATACTTTTCGTCAATTTCTACCAATATTGGCAACAGAAATTAGCTTAAAGTGTAAACAGTGAAAGTTTCTCAATCAAACCTTAATGTAGTGTATATAAATTACGTTTAAGCTGAAAATACACTACACATTTTTATCACGTTTGACTCTCTTCCTATTTGCTTCATAGAGAACTAGCCATTGAGATTCGGATCTAAAACTTACTCTGTTCCATAGTTGTTGAGATGGAATTATTTATTTCGGCCACAACGATAATTTCCTCATTTTCCTCCGTTTCCTCGGGCACCATCATCAGGTTATTGTTTAGCATGTAGGGCGGCTCCTGGCGAGTGTCGCCATCGTTGGAGGCAGGACGCAAGCGATGCGTAAAGGAGGATCGGGAACGGGTCATGTACGAGGAACGAGTAGTGGAAACACGTCTGAGCACACCCTGGCCAAAGAAGAGCATACGAACCTCAACACGAAACCTGGGATGAGTGGCTGCATACAGGTAGGGATCCACACAAGCGGCCGTCTTGCAGAACAGAGCTGGAATCATGGAACCCAACGGGGTAATATGCTGTTCCAGGCCAAAGACACCCATCATGGCCACAATGGCGTAGGGGGACCAGGCGATGAACCACAAGCCAATGATGGCAGCCACAATAAATGTGAGCTTCTGCTCGGTTTTGGCCTTATCCTTGTTAGACTGAATCCGATTGGCCGTGAAGACCACCTTGAGTATATAGAAATAAGAGTAGACTATACAAGTGAGCGGTATACAGTAGGCGGCCACAAAGAAAAGAGCCATAAAGATGCGGGCCGGCGTCTCCTTGTTGAGATAATCAAAGCTGCAGGTCGTCAAGTAACCCTCCGGCACATACACAGATAATCCGACATCCAAAGCGGGCATTACGGCAAAGAGAAAACTATAGCACCAGATGAGAAAGATGATCAGATAGGAGCGTAGTCGGGAATAGCGTCGTAAAGGCTGCAGCGGATGAACGACAACATTGTAGCGATCCAAGGCTATGGCCGTAAGGGTTCCAATGGCGCAGGTGCCGCTCAATCCACCCACAAATCCGTAAATGCGACAGGCTATACATAAGCATACATAAGTAGTTCCCCTATGGAAAATATATTTTTTTACCCCCACTCTAGTCTCTTACCTGTATCACCCAGGGCTGGTCCCTCCTTGATGTTATTATATATGGCAATGGGACACTTGATCAGCATTAGGAAATCACATATAGCCAGATTCATGACCAATATATTAGCCGGTGTCCGTAGAGATTTGCGTACGCCAAACATAAAGATGACGAACGCATTCCCAAAACAACCGACCATAGAGATCAGGCAATATAATGCGGCCATAATGTAGAAGGTGCTTGTGCGAGGTGGCTCGAACTGCAGCCAGAATGGATTCACTTTCGCTATATAGCTCAGATCGTATTTGTCGCGATAGTGTATATAACCCGGATAAGAGCTGCAAATAAAAAACCAGTAACAAATATTGAATATACTCTCTATTCGGGCTTAAATATATTGGCCTTATATAAACAGAGACCGACGAATACGAACAACGAATTTAAGGGAGAAAGATGAGCCTGTTTCATAGTCCTCTAGATGCAGACAGACGGACGGATAGCTGCATTGAATCAGCTGTTGTTTGTGGCAGACAAAAGAGCAGATAGACAGACAGGCAGATGAATGAGTACTTTAAGGGTTCCGAGAAGCCCTTCTGCTGCTTGTTTTAGACACGTTTGTATACCCGTTTTAGCCACGGCTTAGCCACAGAGTATAATAATTATGCGAATACTGCTAGAATGTCATATTTAAATGGCTTTATTTGTTGACTAACTGGATTCAGTGAAGGAGCTAATGCAACAGAAAACTAGTTTATTGATGCGCAAGTCACCCACTGGGATATCCACACCCTTTGTGCATAAACAAGCTCAAAAAGGGTATTGCAAAAGCTACCAAGGTAAGCTATAAAAATGATATAAAAAGTGGAAAGTTTTTCTTTTTTATTGACACTGTATTAATATTTAAAGTAAATGATTGCACAGAGGGTATATCCAGCTACATTTAGCAGGCTAAAGGGTAGCTTATCGTCAAAGATTCTAAGACTGCTTAGAGTTATAGTAGACTCCACTATTAAAGGCATTCAATTTATATTTATGCAGGCATATTCAAGCTGCAGGGTATCTTCCAGTCAATCACTAACAAATTGAAATAAAACATTGAACATATCCCAACAGGGTAACTGCTAGTCGACTACTGAGGACTACTCTACCTCTATGCAAATCGAACTTTAGCGGAATAGCAAGAAATGCCGTAATGGTATTTCAGCGCTCAGGAATCAGAACTCAAAATTGAGGAATAACTCACCTCAGATCTGTTTCGCTGTCATTCACTGGATGCGAATGCTTCTCATGGACTTTACCCACGCTGGCCGTTGCTGCAGCCGTGGAAGCTGTTGCTGCGGCAGCGGCAGCTGCTGCTGCCACCGTTGTTGTTGCTGCTGCTGCTGCTGCGGCAACGAGCGTGGCATTTTGTGTGGGTCCCTGGCTGCTGCTGTTGCCCAGAACTTCGGAGAGAGCGCTGGTAATCCACAGGCTGCCATCATCCATAGTCGTTGTCAGACTAGGCAATGTGGACATGATGCTCTCCATGCTGCTGCTGCTGTTACTGCTGCTGCTGCTGGATTTTCTCCTTTGCTCTGATTTTTGCCCTTTTTGCGAAATTTACGGCCGTTTAAACCGAGTCGAAGGTTGCTTCTGCTGCTATTAAATTTTGAATGTAATTGCAGTAAAGGTGAGCGCTGCCGTTGGCGTCGGCGTCGGCGTTGGCGTTGTCTTTCGCTTATTTAGTTGTCATTGGTTCAATTACCACAATTGGTAACGTTGCCCAGCGACCAGGACATCGGCATATTGCCTCTTACACCACCACCTCCGTCACTCCCGCTGCCCATGGGTTGCTTTCAATTAATTCCTTCTCCCTGTCGCAATGCAGAGTGCACTACTGAAAATAGACAGATAAAAATTGTATTTACGCTTAATCGACCTTTGTTCCATTTTATTACATTTGCCCATTGTTCGACTGAAGCTCCGATTTCGATTTAAGGACAATTCCCAACTTGCATTTTAAACTAATCCGATTAAAGAGCTACTACTGTTTACTACTCTCTCTGTACAGATTGGCATTAAAGTCATTCAATTAATCTGCTTGCAGTAGAAAATACTCTCAGCCCCCCCAGCGTATACTTAATACAGAATCAAAGTTTTTAGCCATTGCATAACTTGTTATGGTCTATGGCCAGCAGGTAACAGCAATGAATAGCACTTTGCCTATTCATAATATTCATTTATAAACAACAACAAAAACAAAAAGCATGAAAATAACAACATTGAAGATGGCTGAACAACTTGGCCAAAACACTTAGGACTAGTGGCTTAAAACTAGAGCAAAATTTCGCTCTAATTATAGTGATTAAAAGGCAAGGAATATTAAATACTGCAAACAAAATATAAGCGGTTTAGCGGATTATTAATTAGTATTTTGTAAAACATTTTCAACATCCATTATCGCCAGAACAATAAGCCGGGAGCTAAAGGGTTTCGTTTAAGCCAGAAAATCAAGTTTAAAAATAGTTTTTTTTTATGTTAGTTATTAAATATTCCCAATCGTTAGCTTATTTACTCTGCTAATTGATAATCTTTCGCAAGCAAAGTGTGGAGCAAGTTTCAGGAATTATAAGTTATTTATAGAGGACTTTTATTTATGCTAAATGCAGCACTCATTTTAACACCCATTTTCAAGGATTTACGACTCATTTGCCCAACTACTTCGTATTAATTATTTATATATTTGTATTTGGGTTTTTAATGAGCAAAATGCTTGCTTAAACACTGCAGGATGCTGCCTTGCTGCATTAGTAGGGATTTAATTGATCCACTCAAGTGGAATCCACTTTGGTTGCGAATCAAAATCTATTTCCGGCCAGAAGAGCTTGCGGTTGCTGTGTCCCTTTGGAGGCAGAGAGAGAGAGACAGAGAGAGAGAGAGAGAGAGATTTGAATCGAATCCAATGGTATTTAACACCTGCTGTAACCGGAACGACGAGGATGAACTGGAAAGATTATGCAAATGGTTGGTGAACATTTAATTAAGGCAACTTAATTGCTTATTAAATAACTTGAAGCCAAAGACTCATTCTTCGTCGCCGTCTCCATCCCCGCCTCCGCCTCCGTCTCCGTCTCCATCTCAGTCAGAGTGCCGCAAGTACTTTTCAACAACAAAACACAAACTCAAACACAAACAGCACTTGAGTTTCTTGCGCAGAAGAGAACAACTTCTTCAGGCCAGGCAAAAAACTTTCTTGAGCAACAGCTTGCAGCTTGAAGCTGGTGGGAGCTGGAGGCAGCTGTAGAGAGCTGGAGGCGGCTCTAGGAAGAGATGAGTAGCAGCAACAACTGCATCAACAACTCAGCTACTAGCAAAAGTTGACCCTACGGCTAATTTCGTAGAAGCGCCATCATCTTATTACATTTATTCACCACACTTCTTCCAACAGGGCTCAACACAAAATCTAAAAACTTTCTGAATTTGACGCAAAGAGCCTGGCTCTGCTCGCTGCTCACTGCTCGCTGCTCTTTGGCGGCTTATAATTGACACTAATTGGCCAATGCCAATTTGCGCTCTGCATTCGTGGCCAAAACATACGCACAAAAAGATCCTTCCACTTATTGCATTTCCATTCAGCATTCGCCTTTATTCCTGCCCTTTATGTCCTTTGAAAGCGCTGCAAGTGGAGCAACTTATTTGCCATATATTGCCATTCGCTGTATGCCACTTTATTGGCCAATTATTCATTGCCATGTAACAGGTATTGCCACAAAAATAAGTAGTACATTCATAATGAGTGGAATATGTCGTTAATGCTTTACTCAGTATCTGCCCAAAGGTATATACCCTCTGTAAGGGTATCGAGAATAAAGCTCAAGTTTAGCAGCAAATTAATTACATTAAAACTTTGCATTACACAGATTTTTCTATAGTTTTTGATGTAATTAAAATTCCTTAAGAGCCTGAAACTTGTTATTGCCTTGCTGTGCATCGGGTTTGAATGCATTTTTCTGTGTTAACAAAGTCAATTTCAATTGAGCAGAACTATTCTTCTGGCCAATAATGGATTTCCTGTTAACTGAAAGAGCACACAATGCAGCAGACTCAATTGGGTCTAAATTTACCCTAAGGTATGTATATACGTCTATACATGTAGTTTCCGTCAGATTTAACCAATTTGCTGGGCCAATTGGAATGTCCATTTCAATTCAGAGTTTCAGGCTATTGAGCGCTACCCTTAAAGGACTCTGCACTGCTCTCAGTTCATAGGAAATTTATTTTATTTGTAGCTATCACGTCGGGATTCTGCAGATCATCTCATTCACGTGAATATACACTTATTCCGCTTCCTTGAAGCAGCCAGCAGCCAGCAGACAGCAGCAGAAAAGGAAATGCGAGTAAATGCATCAGTTACGAGTACATTTGCAAATTATTGCATTATCCTTGCATCATCTGACAGCTAAATCTAAGTGTATTTGAATTGAACGAGTTGAAAGCGAACTGCTTAGGCTATATTTTGCTATACCCTTGCCAGGGGTACTGCAACGCTGTCACGAAATGTATTGAAGAGAATCATCTCCTGCGGGGATGACACTCTGCAAGGGTATCTAATCTTCGGCTTGCCGTAGATGGCCCTTCTCCAAGTGGTTCCCTAGTCTAACTTAAGTACAGCTGCCGCTTTTACATTTACAAATTACAAATGGAAATAGTTTATTTGTCCGCTGACTGCAGCAACAATTAAATAAAGTGAGCTAGCGGAAATTTCACAATGCGCGCCTAAAAGCATGCAACAATTATTTGTATTTTAAATAAAGCCCGAATTTCTCTTTCTGTTTTCATAGCCGCCTTCCCTTTTTTCTGCTGATTCCCGTCGAGCACTTGTCATAAAAATTGCACTGCGAAATTGCTTTTAAATGCTCAACAAAAATGCTGCAAAAAAAAAAAATGAATATTCGACAGTTCAGTTGAATGCAGTCGTATTGAAAACTACGCGTAAATAATTGAATTTATTGTTATTAACTTAATTTCGTAATAAATGCAATTAATTGGCCTCTAGTAAAAAAATACATATTGTGGTTTTATTCAATACAAAAATAATTATAAATCTCCCGTAAAGGCCAATAAATCAACAGTATTTACGTAAAGTAAATATTTGTATCTGGCTTAAATTTAAGGCTAGAACACAGGGCCACAAAACTCTTTAAATAAAGCGAATAAAGACCAAATCTGATGGGGAAAGCTTAGCTGCGACACGCCGAAGACTAAATACCCTTGCAGACTGATTTTAATATTTGAAAAATATTGCTAAATTGCCAGCAAATATATATTAGTCTGATCTGCATAAGGATTAGAAAGTAACCCTTGAGAAACCAAAGAGTTTTCCATGCAAGAACCCCCTTTAAATTTGAAAGGCTTTCTCTGTGTTTTAAAGTGAGTTTTTTAGATGACAAAAAGAAAGCAAAATTTGATGATAAAGAAAATATATTAAAAATTACTATTTGGTTTGAAAAGGCTGCCGCAAAATGTGCCTTTTGCATTTATCATGCATAACAAAGTAATGCTCCGTTGGCTTCGTTTTTAGATTTTTTTTTAGCCAACTTTGCAGGGATTTGGGACTACTATGATACATTATTAATTTGTAGAAAAATGTACAGAACTTTCTCCGTTTTTTTTTTTGTCTAACTAAAAAAAAATGGCAGAATTCTGCTTGGAAAAACACGTTGATTAACAACAGACAAGTCCAGAGCTGACAGCAGCAGCAGCGCATCAAATTCTCAGAATATATATAAAAATATATATATATATTACAAATGGTTGTCAGCCATTTATTTGATGGCTCTAAAAATCAGAGAAAAATAAAAAATCAAAAAAAAAATGCATAAATATATTACTAGCTTTAAAATGCTGAAAAACAGAGGGAAAATGTATTCATAAGTAATTTTTTCACTCGAATGGAGGCGGATGGGCGTGCCTGGGGATTTATCCGGGCTCGGGCTCAGGCTCAGTCTAAGGTTAGCAAGGCAAGTAATGCTCGTATTCCAATTTTTTTACTCTCATCGCTCAGTTCAGCTCTCAGCTCAGCGCCCCATGGCGCTCAAATCCTTCATTTCATGGATTTATTATATTGATTTATGCTCGGTCTGGGCCGGTTTAGCTGGGCTGGGCTGGGCTGGGCTGGGTATGGGCCGGGCCGGGCCGGGCCGGGTTTCTTTTTCAGCTATTTTTCACTTATGTGCAGCAGAGGAATTTTTGCATCAGTCATCAACCGCATCAGCCATAAAATGCAATGTTTTTCTAGTCCACTCAAACCTGTGTGTGTGGCTCAAGGCTCAAGACTGATGATGCCAACATCAACAGGCACTCGAAAAGCGGCCTAAACGCAACTATTGAGAGATATCTGCAGAAGCAAGCTGCTGGTGTGCAAGGACCCTGACTGTGTGACTTGGTTTTAACTTGGCTTAGATATGCCAGGCAGAACTTTAAGAAATATGCATACCTAGCTTTCAGTTGTTTGTCTCGGCTCAAGTATCACTCGCTGCCACACACACACATATGTATGATATGTATGTTAGCCAAGTATGCCCCGGGCTGTACTCCTGGCCTGGCCGAAGAGGTTTCAGTTTGTTTGAAGGCCAGCAGACTTGAGTGAGTGACTGAGGGAGTGAGTGAGTGAGTGAGTGTAGACCCTCCAATGCTCAGCCGGCCGGCCACTTTATGCAATACGCCTGACTGACTGACTGACTGACTGACTGACTGCTGATGTAAGGACTATTGTTTACCAGAAGAACTTTCTAAATGTTACAAAGCTCAGCATTCGTCCACTCAGGTGTGTCTCTTCTCAAAGAGGCGAGTTCCAGAAGAGATTTATTCTTTTTAAAGATTACAAACACGTTCAGTTTTCTGCACAATTTAAGCCGCTTACTCAGCAAACAGTTAACAAGTTGTCCAAAGTATTATCTTTTCTTCCGGACAGAGAGAGAGCGGAGAGCGAGTGAGAGAAAACTGTAGCTGAACTATTTGGTCCAATTGGTCAACATCTCCAATGTTCTTCGGGCTCAAAGTAAAAGTTACACAAAAAGTTGGCTGACAAATTATTTCCTGATTGGCAACAAGTTATTGCAAAAATAATATCAACAACTTGTCAACAAAAACTGAATTCGGAGAAAAGTCATTCAATCAGAAAATTACTCTGCAGAAAAGCAAAATAATATTAAATTCAAAAGTATTTTTCCATTGCCATTGCCATTCGTATTGGTCAATTGGTATTCATTTATGTATTTCATTTCTGATTTTATAACTAACCGCAAATATTTGTTTTTGGCCAAAAGAGATGGCAGCAGACTATGTCGAAAATGTAATACAAATCAAAGCCTTGAAATATTCTTAACATTTCTGCAGAAGCTTTTCGTTTATTGAACATGTGTGTTTTCTGGCCAACTCCGCTATAAAATATTTTCCAATCTCTGCAATTCACCCGAAAAGGAACCTTTTCTGTACATCCTTTTTCCTTTGAACGATCTAATCAACTTTTTTCCATCCATTTTCGAGCAGGGGTCGAGAGTTTGCAGTTTCAGGAAGCCGTATTTGAGGAACAGGAAAACTTTTGAACTGATATCTGCCTTTCTATGGCAGCTATATGATTAATTAAATTGAATTTGATATCAACTTGATTAATAAAATGGTCTAGGAGAAGCCCCTTTCAATTTATGAAAAGTTTTCGGCTACTTTTAATTGCTATTTCAACATCGAATTAAAAAGTATCGATGCCTGGACAGGTGGAAGCATATCAAATTTTCAGGAATTTGAGCAACGCTCTGCTAAATTGAAAGTAGTTTTAATATAAATAAAGTAAACAAAATGTACAAAAAATAAATGATGTAAATTTATGCATTTAGTTTTAAACTACTTTTCGAGTTTCGGACTTTGAGCAAATATAAAATATGAAATAGATATTTGTTTTTTTAAACTTTTAATATATTCAATGTGCTCTTTTTTCTGGCAATATTTATTAGTTTTTTTCTTTTTTTGCTTATGTCCAGTGGCACTTTTTAGTTTGAAACTATTTACCTTTGTCACTTGTTTGATGCAGCTGTGTTGCAACTCCTGTTGAAGTTTCCTCCTTGTGTAATTTGGCCTCAAAAGTTGGAAAAAAGTTGGCGCCAATGTTTCCAGTAAGAATATTTTTTTTATATTTGTATTTATTATAAGAGTTCACAAGAAATTACTCATTTCTTAAGCGTCTTTTGCAGGGGTTCATCTTATGTTGAGACCAACAAAGCCTTTGTAACACTTGACGTATACGCAATTTTAATTAAAAAAAAAAAAAACATAGACCGCACTTATAAGCCAGAAACAGGCGCGCAGGTTAAAGTTCAAATTATGATGCTTAACGCGCTCGAAAATATATATTTCTTTATGTTCGTCAAAAAAAGGATTCAACAGCAGCGCTGACTGACTGAAGGCTCGCGTACGACTGAGGCACAGGACACAGCTGCCAGCATTTTTATCAATGAAAATTGTTGCTGAACCTTGGAGGCTGCAGCGATACGAATGAGTCTGTTCGCCTGCTCTGCACAGCTCTCTGTACGAGAGCAATACTCAGCTTTGATTTGCTTCTCTCTCTCTCTCGCTTGCTCGCTCTGTGTCTCTGGTGCTAAGCGTTGTTGCTTGTGGCATGCCACAAGACGCTACTCGATGGTCGCTTGGCTCTGTTTTGTTATTATAATTGCGTGTTTTTCTTTCAGAATTCATTAGAATTGCACTTGAACTTGAGTGAGTGCCACATAAAAGGCTTTCCACGATTCTAGTGTGTGTGCTTCGACTCATATATTGCACTTTCACTGGGAGAAAGTATTCTCCATATTTTAGAGAGTTTGGACTAGGATCCAGCGCGAAGTTTCTGCATTTAATCAAGGCTGCAAGCCGCCTTGTCAGCCGCATTTTCGACTATTCAAGATTAACCCTTGCAGACGTCGAAACTAACGCCAAGCCGAGGGCATATTAACAATTCGGCTTTGAAACTAGGCTAGCTGCGGCGCGTCTTAGCTGATATACACTTGCCAGTTGGATTGTTCTTATGGCAGCTATGTGATATAGTAGACCGATCCGTCAGGTTCCGACAAGTGTTGCCTGCAGCAAATAGAAGGCTGCCCTAGCTCAAAAACTAAGATAGATATAGGCGGACGGACACAAGGACAGGAGGGAAATGACTCCTCTGACATCTTCCGGATCAACAATTAACAATATATAAGCTTTATGGGATTGCAGATGCCTCCTTCAACGTGTTACACATTTCGTGACAAAGTTATATGCCCTCAGGAAGGGTATAATTAATGTTGTCCTGAGCTCACAGAGTCAAAATCTAGTTGAGTTTGATCGTTTCTTTTAACTTTATTTAAATAAAAATGTTAAAATATGGAAAAAGGGGAATAAATAATGAAAATTTGTAAGCCATAAATGAAATTAAACCGGTTCAAAACCCGCAAACCAGACCGACTCAATAACAACTTTTGCCTTGCTTTTCAATAGATATTTTCCACTTTTAAGCAACTCCTAGCTTTATATGCAGCATGGAAATCGGATTATAACACTTTTCCTTTCATTTTGGGAAAATATTCTCAAATTTAGTTGGTTTTTTTGGCAGTGTAATTTAGTTATTTGTATCACATTTAGGTTTATTGCCACCGCACACGCGTGCCAGAGCTGCGACCGCAGTCAAAGGGATTCTTTTTTTGGGGTTTTTGGAGTGTGTCCTTCTATATATGAGGCTGCAATTTAGAATTTCGTTGTTGGTTGGAATTTGCAATCACATTATGTGCACTACATTATTGATCTGGTTATTATTGATGAAATATGTAACACAATTGGGAACGTCTATCGGCACAAAGGTTCCATGTTGTTCTGGAGTCCATAGGAAACGCATAAATTGAGCAAAGCTTGCCGCGATTCATTCAGTCGCTGGTTGGGGGCTGCTGCACTTTAATTAAAAACAAATAAAGCTGGCTATATAAACTAAGCTGCTGTACAGTGCAGATACCCTGTAAGTTAAGCTGCTATACTCCAGAATACCCTGTAAGCTGTCTTAATCATTAGCTCTTTATAGTTGGCAGTTCTATTACCACTAATTACTGGCCGAACGATGCATCATTTTATTTATGACGCAACTTGGAAAGTTTCCAACTTTTTTCCTATACAAATACATTAAATATATACTCCCTTTTATGTTTTTTCCATAAGAAATGCAATCATTTATAATAGCAGCACAGGCCTCACAGACAGATAGCAGAAATGCCAACGGGTCTAATGATTATTGATCTTAATTGTTTGTTATTTTCCGCGCATTGCTCAGAGTCGGAAATCTTTGTAAATCTACTCGCATTTAATCCGAAACTACTTAGTCATGGCTGCCTGCGTCGCACCGAAGACGTGATACTCTTACAGAGAGGATTAAGCAGTTGAATTATGGATCTGGCTTACAGCTAGCTGATGACTGACAAACAGGTTTTATTGACCAATTGTTCCACTCTATGGCAAGTGGAAGATATAGTAGTCCGATCCGGCCGGGTTGCGATATATATTTCTATGCATCCAGCTGAAAAAGCGAATAGTTTGGCTAAAGGAAAGCCAGATGGTCATAACTACCTGCGTTGCCTTCTTCGTGGCAAAGTCAGAATACCCTCTGCAAGGGTATCAAAAAAAAAGCAGTAATTATAAAACTTTGTTGAAAAGTTAAATTGACATTTCTAGTTACTTACTACCAGGTTTGGTTTATGTTTTAATCGGGGCTTTGTGTTTGGCTGAGACAAGTCGAAAATGAAAATACTGCCGCCTGCTTTGTGGCACTTAAAACTATGGCAAGAATTTTATTTGCATATGCTGCAGGTAGAGGTTTATTCTTGTAATTTTTTGTTGTTGCCGGTTCTAGCCGTGATTTCAAAGAGGGCCAGAAAGAAAAGCACTTACTCTTCACCTTGCCTTAGCCATTACCATTAACCGCACAAAGTAATTAGTGACTTGAATACTCGAGTAATACGTGAAATAGAAAGAAAGACAGAAAGAAAGAAAGAGCTGAGCTGAGCTGAGCTGACTTTCTGGGTCTTTGGCTCTTTGGCTTTCTGGCTTGGTCCACAGTAAAACAGATAAATGTAAGTGCTTTTCTGCCAGCAGTAACATTTTCATATAAAGATGCCTTTCAAGATAAAGCCACTGTTTGAAAGTTTTTGGCTTTTGGCTTGACACATTCAACTTGGTAAACAGAGATTTAAGCCAAACAAGCTACCCAAAAAAACAAAAAAAAAAAACCGACAAAAAAACCCAAATTTTCCATTGTGAGTCATTGGCCAGAGATGACGTCAAACTTGGGCATAATTTATACATTTTTGAGCAGCAACAGTAACTACGACTATATCGAAGCCTTTCCAACGATTAACCTTTCCGGTTTGCAGCTGTGGTTCTCCTTATTATAAAGCCAGCCATTGTCCAGAGGTATTCGAATAATAATAGCCAAGTGCATATTGATTGGGGCAATAATAGCCTCAGCCTCCCCAGATCAAATTAAAATCTAGTGGGGATTCACGCTTTTGTATGATTTTCTAAAGCAAACAAGCCAACAAGCCAGTTAAATATGTTTGTTACTCGCACAATGGAAATTTTTCAACAAAAAAAAAAAAAAATTCAAATTTAATGGCCTATTCTCTAAAAAAAAAAGAGGTAGACTGGCAAAAAGTCATCTAAATTGCTATGCAATTTTCTGCAGTGTTATCAAAGCGTTATTACCATGTAATCAGCCTAAGTATTGCCAGATAAGAGCCCATTTTCATTAGCAAAAAGTGGAAAGTGGCTTTAATCTCTGCTCTCCGCTCTCCGCTCTGTGCCGCCTGATCCAAATAGAGTTTGATACATGTGCCGCATATTATACTCTATTCTCACTCTCCAGCATTCACTCTTGGGTTCTGCATGATAATCGTAGCTGTGTATTTACCAGTCTCATTTTCAACACGCATACAATTACTCACTTTTGAAAAGTTTTCTGAATGCATACAAGTAGCAGGTAGTAGCTGGTAATAGAGATGCTCAGGCTGTCACTAAACTGTTACCGCTGACTGTGACTGATTCACGGTTTAGCTGCATCTATTTGGAAGCACTTAAAAGTCTTCCTTTATCTCCCAAGTGTAAACTGTGACTAAGTTCTTCAAAGCAATGCTGCAAGCTGCTTCCAGCGAGGTTTATTCCACCTTTGAACCGAAGCCCAAGCCCACCCTCTTGCTGGCCAAGCAGACTGCATCCTTCTTTCGAGCCGCTTAAACTGTGCTCTGTTTCAGGGCCATAATGTGCGTGCAATTCCAAATAAAGAGTGATAACAAGTGTCTGCTCTAATGCTCTAGTAAATCAGATTATAGTGATTCATAAATCACAGCATTGCTCAGCTCCAGTAATAAATATTTACTTAGGTAACTCGCCTGACGCCTGACTAACCATTCGAAACTTTTTTTTTCTTTTTTTTTCGTGTATTTTTTTTGTTGTATTTTCAATTTAGTTTATGTCGCCATCGGGAACAGAGGCCAATGTCGCTGTGGATTCAATAATACGTATACGACTACGAGTATCGAGGGCCGATTTAAGTTTCAAAATCCACCCCCTCGCCGCCCCCGTTCCCCCCCCCACTTCGAGTAGAAAAGTCGAGTGCCAGCCACAAAAACAGCAACAGAAACTGTCGACCACCTTTGGCAAATTTGATATAAGTTTCGACGGCAAACGAACCCTAACCGCAGTTGTGCGACCGCATTTGGCGGGTGAACAACGACAGACAGACAGACAGCCAGCCAGACAGACAGAGTAGACAATTCGACAGTTTCTTTATAATTTTTGGTACGCATTAAGCTCTGAGTTTCGATCAATTCGCGATATGTGGAACCTTCGATTTGGCGGCAGTGCTAAAAGTGTGACTTTAATTTTGGCTTGTGGTGAGCAACAATAATTAAATTTTAATACCAGTAACTAGGTGTGGATTTTTTTTTATTCTTTTAATAAAGTGATAAAAAACAACTAAGTTAATTAATAACATACGAGTACACTCGTTGAAGCAGTGCACAAATTCTAAGTATTATCAGCAGACAATTGAGTGCTATTTGTTGTATACCCTGGCCGGGAAGGGTACTATAAGATGTGTCATTAAATATGTAACGAATGGAAGGAGGCATCCTCAGCTTGCGTCCGTCTGTCTCTCTGTTTCTATTGAAACCAGACGCTCAGCCTAGGAGCTAGATTAGTGACCTTTGTCGAGGCAGGCAGGATCGAACTACTATATGATATAGCTGCCATAGAAAGGAACAATCGGTGCAGAAGTTATGGCATAAAAAAACTATACTCTTTCCACTCTGCAAGAGTATGCAATCTTCGGCGTGCCGCAAAGAGTCTTTCCTTGGCAGTTTTGATTTTTATTGCTGTTGACACTTCACTTTAAGTGGAGTATTGACAGCATTATCTATCGGAAATCAAATACATTTTTTTTAAATTATAAAGGCTACAAATTAAATTTTATACTACGAAACTTTTTGAGAGAAATTTCGTAGTCTATAAATGGAATTTCTGTCATTTAAACGAGAGCTCTCAGCGCTCATCAATAATGTATGGAAACAGGGGCCAGGACACGAGCATTGACAGCGCGATGTTAGTTTTATGTAGAATAAATGTCAGAGAAAATGGTGTGAATTTTATTTTAAATAACAGCCTTACTCACTAGTCACGTACCAAAAGCAAAAACAAAAAAAAAGAAAAAGCCAAAAAAAAAAGAAAGAGGTTCTTTCATGTCAAGTCCCAATAATTTTGTCCTTGACATGGCACAATGATAAATAATAATAAATAAATCTGGTTGCTTATCTTTTTTATAAAATCAAAAACACGTTCATAACATGTCTGGCCCCGACGTCTTGCGGTGGCCACACAAAGGGCGGCGGGCGGCGGGGGGGAGTGGCTGGCTTTACGATTTAAGCCCCAATTGCAAATAATTGTGCTTAGGTCTTCTTCTTTTGATTGCTCATCGTATTCGCCGCACATATTTGGTTAGGCATTTAAAGCGGAACGCAACGGAAATACCCGAGAAGAGTACATAGAACAGGGGCGAAAAGGGGGGAAAGGGGGGGTAACAATTTATAGTTGCACATATATATTTTATTGGCCATAAAAGTAGACAAGTTCTCATTGTGTAACATTCAACTGAACTGTTTACTTTTCAGGTTCAAAAATAATAATTTCTAATTTATTGTATTTTAGTTCTAGCCGGCATTAGCCGTAAATTATTAGACGTAGATAATTCCAAAAATCAATTAAAATTCATACGACGATGAGTTCCAGTTTCTAGTAACTATAAAAAAAACTCATGAGTCTTTCTACACTGAGAGAAAAGACGAGTATCAATCTGCCGCTCGGAGCGAGAAACTAGTAAGGAAAGGCTACTGGAATAAGCATTTTTTTGGGTCTATTGTTCCTATGGCAGTTATACTATATAGTAGTTCGATCTATAGTTTGCTCAGACAGACGGGCAGATGGACAGACAGCTGGACATGGCCTTAACGACTCGTCTCATCGCTCTGACCGGTAGTCTGCCTCCATAGCTCCTCCATAGGCATTACATATCTCTTGACCAAGTTATAATACTCTCTGCAAGGGCATAGAAATGTCAAATTGATCTTTCAAAGGTCGAACTAAATATCAGATGAATAGCTGAATATCGTTGGTTGCTTTTTCTATGCATGAATAGCAGACGCCTGAACAAGTTTCATTCGCTTTGCATAGAAAAAACTGACCCTTTGAACCGGTTCTTAACTAAGTACTCCATCAGCTTATTTCTGGTTAATTTTAATTAAATTAAATTAAAGCCTTAACTATTAAAATGAAGCGATTATTCTTAGACGTAAGGTGTACAACTTGCACATCATTTTGGCCCACTGTTATTTGGCTTAGCTTCTATTTTGGTTATTCGATAAAAATACTTTACGGATTGTATATAATTGATTAATATTAGTCGTTAATTAGAACGGGTTCTAGCAGCTTATTAATATATAGATGTACTAATTTTGAAGCTACTCTATAAATAGCTCTCGAAACCAGTGGAAACCAGGTTAAGACTGGCCTAGACAAATGTTCCGAATGGAATGGATACTTGTTCACCGAGAGAAATCATCTATTTGAAGTGTACCGAGATGAACTCTAAACGTTAATTGTTACTTAATTAATTTCGATTGAACAATTAATTTCATTTGCCATGAACCCCATGCCAAAAGCGCATGAAAAGGGCATGAAAGGGGCAGTCAGCTGACAGCAGACAGCAGAAGAGCAGCTCGCTGGCAAATTATTACGTTAAACAAAATGTAAATTTAAATATTTATATATATATATATATACCATTGAGGGCAATAATCGAATATACGGCTCTATATATATATATATATTTTTAGTCCCCTAATTAATTAAGAGCTCACAAAAATAGTGTGAAAGTGGGCTCGCTGTTAGCATTATAAATTAGCAAGTCTAGAGGCTATAAACGTCACTAGACTTTGAACTTAATCCATCCATTTATTGTTGTTTTTATTGTTGTTACAGTTGCCGTTGTCTCTTGCCAAGATTTCGGCTATGGAGGCGGCCAACATGGCCCAGAGCATTGGGGTGATGACTTTAAGCGCTGCAGCGGCAAACATCAAAGTCCCATCAATATCGATGTGCTAAATGTGGAAAAAAAGGATTTTCCCGAATTGGAGTACCATAATTTTAATTCAACACCCCAAAGCATTCGCATGACCAACAATGGTCACACTGTCCTGGTCACCATGACGTTTGCCAAGGGTGAGGAGCCACGTGTCCGTGGCGGCCCCTTGGAACGCAAGACGGACTATCAATTCGAACAGTTTCACTTTCATTGGGGTGAAAACGATACAGTGGGCAGTGAGGATACCATTAATAATCAGGCCTATCCCGCTGAGATGCACGTGGTAATGCGTAGTCTTGACTATCCGGATTTTCAGAGCGCCCTGGGCCAGGATCATGGCATAGCCGTCTTGGCATATTTCTTTAAGGTAAACCGCAGAAAGTGCCATTTAATTGGCAATTAAAATAAATTTGCCATATATTTTTCAATAGGTACAAAATTTGGGTAGTGCCAGCTATGCGGAATTTACACGGCTGTTGCCTTCTATAAGCCGCAAGGGTAAATCTGTTGACTTGACGAATCCGCTGCCTTTGATGAGCTATGTTTCCAAGGATCCCATAAATTATTACAGCTACATTGGCTCCTTAACAACGCCGCCCTGTGCCGAGGAAGTCGTCTGGATAGACTACAATGAGCCCATAGATATATCCGATCATCAGGTAAGCATTCTACGCTCCTTCCAAGGAAACCTTTACCTATCCAAGCCTAGTCTAGTGGAGTAATGTGAAAACTTATCATCTCATTCCACAGCTGGACCAGTTCCGGGAATTAACTGCTTACGATGACCATTTGAAGAACAATTTCCGTCCTACGCAACCCTTGAATAATCGCACCGTTTATCAGAAGTCGCCCCAGGTATTCCAATACGAAAACAGTCGCTGGGGAATGATGCCTGCACTGAATATAAAGCTGCCCAAGACAGGTGGCGCTATGGCCTCTGGACGTGGCGGCGGAGGAGGAGGAGCTGTTGGCGTGGCCATACTGCTAGCCGGCCTCAGCCTAATCGTATGGCTGGCGGGCGGCGGCGGCGGCGGCGGCACGGCAACACTTTAGTGGCTTTTAATTAGAGCCACGTGTGCTGCGGCTAAGGCCGTGACCCACACACTTTGAACCACGACTATGTAGTACATTGTGTTAAATGCATTGCATCGCATGCTCAAAAATTTAATTAAGCTTTGCAATTTACCTGGCTGGCTTTGTTTGCTCTGCTCTCTGCTCTCTGCTCCCTGCTCCCTGCTCATTTCACTTCTTGGCTCCTGCGTGAGAGCCTTATGCCAGCAATTTTCATACCAATTTGATGCTTTGAAACAGGATAAGCAGGACCAAATGACCCTTGACCTAATAATACAGAATGAAGTATGAAGTATGAAGTATGCTTAATATAAATTATGCAGCATTTGGCACAGATTTTAATTTATATTTATTTGATTTATTATTTAAGCACTTAAGCCTATTAGTAATTCTAGTTAATATTTCATTGTCTGCTCCTTGAATTTTATCCTTTGTAGTAATAATGCCACTGCACCTTGTGATTTCTAAGATTTAAGACAACTGTAAACTATCTATAAGAACAATAAATATCATCATTATTATCATAAATTGTTGGTTTAATTTATCAGTTTCCTTTGGTATTTCTTAAGCGGATTACACATGCTAAATATAATTAAAAATCAATAATAGTTCCATGGAATGCTGCATCCTTTTGGCATTTGTTAGCAGTTTTAACTGAATTGAACCCTGGAGAAATGTCTATTTATTTATATTATCAGCCCAGGTAGGATCATATTTTCATTAGACTAAAGTAGCCTGAAAACTGGATGATTCCCAGAAAGAGATCAGCTATAGAGATAAACGGGAATCAGTGATTGAATAGCTCTGGGATTACTAATAAAACTAAAAGCTGTCCTCCATTTAATAGGCCCCTAGGGAATATATATAGCTCCTTACGGAATATATCGCATATGATACGAGGTACTTAAATTTCCAATTCAATAAAAGTCCAATCCATTAAAAAAAAGATAAAGCTATCCATATAAAATTCGAGACTGAAACGAGTCCTAACCGCAGTTGATTGAGACTCGTTCAGAGATTTGTGGCAGCTGTCGGGAATATTATTCCATTCAAGTTTTTATTGTTATGTGGAATCTTAGTGTTAAAAGGGCAGCTGTTAGCGCTGTGGTTTTTATTTTGACTTGTGGTGAGCAACAATTAAATCTAATACCATTTAATAGGTGTAAATTGTAAGCCTAATATGACTATTTTATATAATTCCAATACATATAGCATATATAATTTAAATCGAATTAGATAATTTGGTACATTTAGTGGAGCATCAGGGCATAAGAAATGTTTATTCTAGGCTCTAGTATTAGCCAAAATGTTTATTTGTTCTGCCAATTAGACGTGCTGTTTATTGCAAATAATTTTCGAATTTCCGCTATTTACATTTGCCTAAATTAGCCTGCCTTATTAAGTATGCATAATTTGCTTAAAATTAACTAAATTAGCTCATTTAGCTGTACTAAAAATGTCGCTTAGGCGAAACGAAAATTAATACTGAACCACATCCATTTTACAGTCGCTCCAAAAGTTGTGGTACTGAAAATGTTTTCGTTTTTTTAATTTAATTGAAACTAGAAAGAAATTCTAAAAATCGGACTATACTATATCATATAGCTGCGGTCGGAACAATCGGTTAAAATGCTTCAATTTAGCAGCCATTTTCCACAGGTTCTTCCAGTCGGTAAGGGTATATAATCTTCGACTTTCCCTTAGTTTTTTTTATTAATGATGCAGTCAAATGCAGTAGCCAATAATTGCTACTTATTCAGTGCTAATTAAAGCAATAATTAAGCAAAATTCAATTATAGGCCATACAAAAAAATCAGCTGATAAAAAGCGATAAATTAATTCACTATTTATATACTTATTTTGAGCAAACATTAAAGATTATTTTTAGCTGTGGCTATAAACAGAAACCGAAAATACACGCAGTTCCCTAATTAATTAAGCACATAGATAAATCTATTTGCCGATGAGCTCGCTTGTCCAATTAATTAACAACTTTGGTGCCAGATTATCATTTAATCCGAATCGAATCGAATTTCTTCTTTTTTTTTATAGCTCTCGCCCAAGACTGGGAGCACTGCAGTGGCAAATTTGAGAGCCCGTTTAACGCTAGTCAGCTGAATGTGGTGAAAAAGGAGCATCCGGATATTGAATACCCTAACATTGATACAAAACCCAAAGGGGTTCACATGACCAACAATGGTCACACTGTGCAGGTCACCATGAGCTTTGAGCCGGGCAAAGAGCCACGTATTAAGGGTGGTCCACTCGAACGAAATGCTTCCTATCAGTTCGAGGAATTTTATTTTCTTTGGGCGGACAAGAGCAACAGCACCCAACCCGCAGAGCTGCATGTCATCATGCGCTGCCTGGACTATCCAGACATTGAAAGCGCTAGGCGAAAGGATCACGGTATTCTTGTAATGGCGTATTTCTTTAGGGTAAGAGCTAGGGTAAACCCCATTTGAAGATTTTAAACTGTTCCATCTTTAGGTTAGACCCGAAGTAAATCCGCATTACAATGAGTTTCTGCAGCTGCTGTCGGTTATCAGCCAAAGGGACGAGTCAGCTGACTTGGTGAACCCGCAGCCGCTCATGAATTTCCTCTCAACGAATCTGATTAACTTTTATAGCTACATTGGATCACTGACAACGTCGCCCTGCGCTGGGAAGGTGGTTTGGATCGAATACTATGAACCTATAGGCATAACAAAATTACAGGTGAGCGCTTGAATATCTATTCTTTTGCTCTGAATTCTCGTAATATTCCTTTACTTTCCAGCTTTCCCATTTTAGTGCCCTAATCGTTAATCCATTGAGGCACAATTTTCGAACGCCCAACAATCAAATAATTTACGATAACGTGCCCAAAACTCCCGATTTTGCTACCAACAATTGGGGCTCAATTCCCTTCGTGAATGCGGCTAATGCAGCTGAAATGGCTAAGAAATGCTGGAACGAAGACCTTCTACTGGCTTTCAGCTTTTTAGTTCTACTCAAAAACAGATTTTAATTAAAATTTAATTTAATGTTCATTCATACTTTTAATCTCTCTTTACTTGTGAGTACTAAAATCAATAATAAATATCAATTAATTAATTTGAAATACTTACAAGGCTTTAGGTCATTAGCTTTAATATTTATCTGGTATTTATATTTGCTTGAAAGAAACATACGTAAAACTATATCACAATGAATAAATATTTGCATATTAATTACGAGACATTTTACAATATTTCATCAAATTGAATAAAAGGCTTAAGTAAATAGCTGTGCAAATATGTACATGATATTAGCAACTACATCATTATCTCTATCATCTACCTATCTCTATTATCATCACTTCTCTCTGCTCTCTCTCTTATTTTTATTTACAAGATTCTCCAGTTAAAAAAAATATGTGAAACTTGTTTACAGAATTATCAAGAGAATAACAGGCGAACAAAATCTATAGCAAGACGAAGAATGTCAACCAAATAGCAATATCAAAACAGAACAGAAGTTAAGTTTTCTACTCTTCACCTTATCCTCTTCTCGTTTATGCTTTAAGGTACAGTTAATGTAAAGTGCTTTGGTTGCCTATTGGCTAATCTAGGCTGCATATGTGCCTCCCTGTCTAACCCAAATGAGCTGAGTCTGTCTCCTCTCCCTTCCACTTGTTGACTATTTAAAGCTCATTGACTAGCTAAGAATTCTGTTCGCCTGCTCCTTCACTTTGCCAGAATAATTTTTGACGACACTGAAAGAAATTCTTGAGCAAGCGAACAGAATTTATAGCAAGCTAATACGCTATACAATAGGTGGGGAGGGGGAGAGGGAGGAGATCAAATAGTCAAAGCTAAGATAAATATAAGCTCAGTTAGACAAAGGAGCGCACAGTGAGACAAAATAAATAACGGAGCTGTTAAGAAATGCAACTAATTTTTGTTTGTGTTTTGTTTTGACAACTCTGCTCTCTATAATCAAGTTTGTTTATCCTCCTCTCTATCCCACTAATCTAAATATGTATATTCCCCCTCCCTCGCACCTAATAAGTTTCTGCGCTTGCTTATAGTACTGTTTCCCTGGTGTTTGACTAACCAGGGATACTTCATTTAAAGCCACAGAGTAATTATCAAAGACACTGGAGAGGAATACTGATGCTTAGGATTAGCAGGAAGTTTTAGTATGTATCAACATAATAAATACATACAACATAGTTACCCGGGTGACGCCGGGAAATATAGATAAAAATAATTTGAGCTTTGCACTCTTCACCTTATCCTTTGCTCCCTCATTCGCAGCTTTACAGTTAATTTGTAGTGCTAGCTAATGCAACTGTCTCTATACACCTCTCTGTCTAACCAAGAGATCTGTGAGATGATTCCTCGCCTCCTCCCACCGATTGACTTTTTAATCACGTCAAGTTGCTCCGAATTCTGCGCTGGCGCTGGAATAACTCAGCACACAACAGTTTACACAGATAATTTGCACACAGGGGAGCAGCTTTACATTGTAATGAGCACTTTACACTAATACATTTATACTATTATATTACTTATACCACATACATACACACATACACATGCATATGTCTCCATCAGGAATAAAGCGATTTCCACCGGATTAGGGTAAAAACTTTGTTAAATTGATATAAGTTGCAATGTTATACGGTGTTTAGCCGCAGTTCTACGACCGCACTTAGCGGATAAACACCGGATTTTTTTTTGTAATACTTGTCGGGAATTACTGGAGTTACGCATCTATTTTTTTATGTTCACGATATGAGCAAGCTTCAGGCATTAATACCTCTATTGGCTTGTGGTGAGAAAATATAAAATGTAGCTTCAAGTAGAACAAAGCGGGTAAAATCCTCTTGGCCAAGTAATACCCTGTAATAGCGGAAACTAGTGGCGTTTAAGTTCTCTTTAAAAAGGAAGGTTAACTTCTGCGAAGTGGGCCTAAAAAAATAAATTACTTACCAGAAAAAAGCATTAACTTGCAATTATGCATTACAGGAATCTTATCTAAGTATATTTATTATAATTAATATGTTGGAACTGACCTTTTAGAAAGCCTTTCACCTTGACTTTAATCTGCTATGAAGATATGCAATATTTTTGTTATACTTTTTCCGAATTTATCCACATTAACATTAAAAAAAATAAATCAGATAGATGGCTAGGAGAGAGCTTCACAAATTACGCTCGTACTTGCTACTTAATCAATGCTAATTAAATAAATAATTAAACATGACAGATGACACATGTGATGCGAGCGAGAGCTCTCTTAATGGAGGTTTAAATATTAATAAAGAGCTACATTTTTGGGGTATTTATAGCTGAAAATGCCGTTCGTTAATTAATTAGCTAGCTTAACTTGTCGCAAGCAATTAGCCAATTTGTTTATTTATTTTTACAGCTGTCGTTGTCTCGGCCAAAGATTTTGGCTATGGATATCTCCAAAATGGTCCGGAACATTGGGCGGATAATTTCAAGCGTTGCAGCGGCAAATACCAGAGCCCCATAGATATTAATGAGTTGGAGGTGGAAAGGAGGCAATTCCCTGATTTGGAATATGTAAATTTTGATGCGAAGCCCAAAACTGTAAACTTGGCCAACAACGGACACACTGTGCTGGTCACCATGACCTTTGACAAGGGCAAGGAGCCACGTTTACGTGGTGGTCCATTGGAACGTGATGATTATTATCAATTCGAGCAATTTCACTTTCACTGGGGTGAAAATGATACTGTGGGCAGTGAGGACTTGCTGAATAATCATAGATTTCCCGCTGAGCTGCATGTGGTTATGCGTAGTCTGGAATTTCCAGATTTTAAAAGGGCCTTGGGAAAGGATCATGGCGTAGCCGTACTGGCGTATTTCTTTAGGGTAAACAACATAATAATAATAAGTTATTATCGGGTCTAAACTAAATAGATGTAATATTGATAGATCGATAGAATGGATAATTACGATTATGGTGAATTTGTGGAGATGTTAAAGATCATCAATCGCAAAGGGAAGTCCTCTGACTTGGCCCAACCATTACCCCTCAAGCAGCTTATCTCCCAGAATCGGGTCAGTTATTACACCTATGTTGGCTCATTAACTACGCCGCCGTGCGAGGAAAAGGTTACCTGGATAGAGTACTCTGAGCCCATACCTATATCGGAATATCAGGTGGGACCACTATATCACATATTGCCACAAAAATACATATATAGAAATTTTCCTCTATGCGCAGATCAATCGCTTCCGCCAACTAACCGCCAATGATGACCACTTGAAGAACAATTTCCGTCCAACTCAACCGCTCAACGAGCGTATTGTTTATGAGAATCTACCACGTAATCCCGACTGGGATAGCCCCAATACGGGAGCTGTTGGCCCTAGCGTGTGGGGGGGCGTGGTTGTTAGCCTGTTATTAGGCTGCAGGCTGTTGTTCGTGCCGCTGCTTTTTAGTGGCTTTTAATTAAAGCCCTGTTGCCCTGTAGCACTGTAACCGAGCCCGTGACCCAGACCGCCGTTTTGTGTTAAATGCTTTGGTTCTAGCCCTGGCGCTGGCTCTCATACTCAAAAATTTAATTAAGCCTTGTAATTTACCCACCTTGCTTTGTTTGCTCGTTTGTTGGCAGCAGCCGCAGCCGCAGCCGCAGTGTGAGGACATGTGCCGGCAATTTTCAGTTTGAATTTTGACGTTTTAACGTTGGCTTTGGGACTTGACCTAATATATGAAAAAAGGGAAGGGGGCACTTGTGATTTAGGTCTATATAGAAATTGGTAAAAAAAAAATTCCTGTTCTTTACGCGCTGTACTACTAACTGGCTATAAGTAAAGAGGATTTCCTGGTTCGAAATGAATAAACAAAATATGAATCAGTAGGCACTCAACAAATATATAATATTCAAATATTTTTGATATCTAAAAAGCTTTTAACTGCTATCGATGGGGCTATCATTGCTTATCATAGAGCTTAGCCTGTTTCCGCTAGTTTTATTCCCCTTTCTTTATGCCTTCTTGCGCTAGAAATTGCTGAGATTATGCCCAAAATTGCTAGCTTGTTAAGTGCTTCACGACTTTATACGCTAAGTGCTGCTGAGATTATGCTTCATAGATTATTGCTGATCAAGAATATATATGTATATAGTTTGATTAAATTCAAATATCTGTTTCTGCTATATGTTTTTATGACTTTTTTATGACTCTCGCAATGAAAGTTGTTTTTATTATGGCACAGGTTGTTTCGGGGCTGTTATTGGTAGGCTGGTCCTTCATGGCTGATCAAGAATAACTATAGTATATAGTTATTAAGGCGTGCTACTGCTCCTTTTCTCAAGGCTAGTAAAACAAAGTAAAGAAACCCCATTCAAGAAATTGCCTGTGACTTTTTAAAGTCTTGTTTATATATGTTTTTAGTTTTTAGCAAATCGCCCTCCCAATTGAATTTCATTAGGAATTCCGCACTTTCTTTATACTACGAATAAAATTGAATCGCCGAACGAAAACGAAATGAAATGGAGTTTTTTTTAATAATTAAATATATATATATATTTAGTCAAATGAACGTTGCTTGGATTTGTAACTAATGTAACTAATTTTATTTTGCTTTACTTAGTTTTTACAGGTTCTTTTTAATAATTTACTTTTTTGTATTATCATCGAATTGTTGTGTATATCTGTTTGTTTGTTTTGTGTGAAATATATATATATATATATATTTTATATATATATAGCAGATGCATATATAGCTGCATTGTTTTTTTTGTTTTTGTAATTTTCCCTTTTGTATATGTATATATAAATATGTACGCCTGGATTTTCACTTTACAATCTTACATCTTAACCGTTAACTGTTGCCAAATTGATGTGGCTTTTGTTATATGTTTTGTGTGCTTGGTTTTCAGCTTTTCTTTTTGTTTGTTTGTTTTGTTTTTTGTTTTTTTCTTTTCAATATGCTTGCAAAATTCTACAATAAACGCTGTATATGTATATATGTATATATATGTATATATTATGATTCAAAAAAATGTGAAAAAAAAATTGTATTTAAAAATATGTATTTGTTTATAGTATATTTCTTTTACGTGTTTGCTCGCGTTCCTTATAATTAATATATAAACCCTTTGTTTTGAAATTTACTTTACTAGTTTTACTTTTTTACTTTTTGTTTTGTATAATGCATACTTCTCATATAATGTATATATTTAATAATATTGTATATAAATTACTATATAATAATATATATAAATTAAGCACTCGAAAAATTGCAGCTGCTATACGAAATGGGCCGCACTCTCTTCTACACACACACACACACACATATATGTATATATATATGTGTGTGTATATAAATAAATGAATTGCATTTTTAAGGAGGAGGGGGGGAAAAGGGGCTCTAGACATTAGCTCGCTCTGTTTGTTTGCTTTGAAAACCGCATCAATTTATTATATTACTTATAGATACTAAATATTTTTCTTACGCACTTTATACAATATTGTTTTTTCCTTTTACTTTCAATATAATAATAATAATAATAGTTAATATAATACTCTTAAGTTATAGCAAAAAAAAAAAAAAAAAAAGTAATAAATTAATGAGTAGTACGTAAGCAAAGCTAGCCAAAAAACTATAGAAATTATAACGGACTCCAAAGGTTAAGCAGTAAGCAAATATAATATAATAGAATATATATATATATAGATATATATTTACTATAGTTCAATCTGTGGCTGGAAGTACACGTGTCAAGTTAGTTGGAGTTGAAGTTATTACAGATTTAGTTATATTATTTAGTTAGATCTGGAGTTGATTGGTCTGCAAAAAGCGCACTGTTCTCTCTATATAAATCCCAATTCAGGAAGTGAATTGAATACAGGAAGGATGATGATAGTAGCATTAAAAGTCTGTGCCTACGTCATATACATATACATATATATATATACTCTTAAGATAACTTGTTTGGTTTTGCTCCGATATTTCAGCTAATTAATTTGATTTTTATTTACTTATTTTTGTTTTTCTTTTTCTTTTTGTCAAAGAGCTTAGTATTAAGTCATAGGTGTTTGTTTGTTTTTTTTTTTTAATTTTTTGCGTTATTCAAAAGTTTGGTGCTACAATCTGAAATCTTTTGCACATTGCGCAATTGAAAACCTTAAAAATTTGTGTGCTAAGTTTGTTTGTTCTGTTCCATTTGCCTTGAATCAATTCTCATCGTAAGCTTAAACGATAATTAACAGGCTTTCATTTTCATTTTTAATTTTTTGCTTTTTGTTTTTCTTTTTTGTTTTGTTTTTGTTTTGTTTTGTTTTGTTTAGAATTGTTAACACTATACACTATAAAGACGATACTTAAAATATTGCGACCATCATGTTTTGTTTGCTTGTTTCGTTACTTTTTGATTTGCTTGTCCGTAAATCGGTTATATTCAGCTGTTGCAGTGTGTTTTCTTTGTTTTTGCTCTTGTTTTTTGATTTCCATACGGCTGCTCTCCACTTAGCGCAGCTGATTTCTGTATCAATGAGAAATGCAAATAAATTAATATAATTAACACGCACACAGGGTGTTTTACAGGGTATCTATCACAAGAGTTATGTGTACAGAATGTGGATGCAAACAGCAAATGATAAGACAAAATGAAAGATTTACTAACTTTTTACATAAAAACTGGACAAAGCGTTGCACAACTTAAAGTTGCTAGTTGTTGTTGTTGTTGTTGTTGAGGAGATATATATAATTTATTATTTATGGGGGTCTGTTCTTGTTCTCGGTTGTTGTAGTTGAAGAAAAGCAAAATGTAAACGGTTTTTGAACACAAAAATCACACAAAGCATTTCATCCTCACAACCCCTTTGGGAGGACGCGAAGAGTATTTTCTTTGTTCAGTTGCTCTTGGGGATTCTACAATTGCTGGCTGCCTGCCTCTCATTCTCTTTCTCTTCTCTTCTCTTCTCTTCTCTTCTTTCTCTTCAGTCCACTTATCTGGGCCGTTGTCTGTTGTAGAAGGAATAAAACAAATGGGCGTGATACAGAGGTACAAGAAGAGAAATGATAACACATAACATAGTACATAAAAAAACATAACAAAATACAGATGATCAAATGAGCCTGATATTGATGACTGTTCTTTGTTCGCCCCTTCTCTTTCATTACGATTAACTCACCTAAAGTATTGATCATGCAGCGATTGACGTTGAAATTCGGCGGCCTGTAAATACTGTATATATGTAATTAATCAGTTAGAAAAACTCTATTATGGATTTGGGAAACCTGTAGCTGATCCGCGTATGACATCCTCAGCAAAACGTCCGAATGCGGTTCCCTAGGTATAAGCATATTTGGCCGTGGATATTGACCAACATTCGCTGCAGTCAGTTCAGTTTCCAAAATTAAGAAAATATAATACAGAGCGAGACAGAAAAAGAAACACAGAAACACAGAGACAGAGATAGAGAGTTACGTATTAGTTATATTTTTTGTTGTTAGAGAAGCGCTCAATGGCTATACAAACTCACGTGGCAGTTGGAAACCGGCCTCCGGTGGTTGCGGCTGTGGATGCAAAGGCAAATGTAAATGAGTATGAGAGTGTGCATGATATTCTCTCGTCAATCGTATCTGAAAATTATTGAATATCGTAGATAGTTTCAAAAGAGCCAGTGCTGCTAGAGGAGATTATGGAGCCAGCTTGCGCAAAGCGACGTTTAAGTAAGTGGAAGATGCGTTTGTGGAAAGTTGTGGATAAATAATGCGTGTTAGAATAATGGAAGAACGAACGAGCACCGACTGATATGGCTTACAAATGGATTGTTAGACACGTCTCCAAGAGAGGAGCGCACAGAGTAAACAGATAATAGAGGAGTGTTAGCACACGTGCTTTGGACAGCGACACATGATATTATTTTATATAATTTTGTTTTTTTTTTTTTGTTAATTTTTGAGCTGACAAGTGGACAAATGAATTGTGCAAAAGAATGTTTTTTTTTTTTTTTTCGTTTTGAGGTTCGGTTTTTTTTTTTTTTTTTGTTTTTCCAAATACGATTGATTTTGTGAATATGAGTGGAGTTTTGCTTTTTGTTTGTATCGAATTCGATTGGTGTTCTATGAGAGAAATGGTCATGCATTAATACACACCATATGCTCGCCCGGATCCATGCCTACATGATGCGGCGGCGGTATGCCCAAGCGCTCGCGTTCCATTTGTGAAATAGCCGGATTCGCGTACAGCGGAAACTGTGAGGGATGAATGCCACTGTAAACAAAATATATAGAGATTAATTATTTATTTTGCCAATGAATTGTAGTAATCGACTTACCGTCTATAATATTCCATCCAGTGTGGGTCCAAGCGAGATTGACTTGCCGCTGCGGCTTGTGCGTTTTTAATCTCCTCCAATTCCCTGTAATTAGTCGAAAATAAATGCATTACTAACAATCATCCAACTTGTGCTAAATATGTGTGTTTCTGTCGAGGAATGTTTGGTAGGCAGGCAGGCAAATAAGAAGCAAAACTAAAAAGCATTAATTTAGGCGTGCGCATAATTAAAAAGATTAGTTGGCATAGGATTGATTTATCGGTTATCAGAGTGTGTATGAGATGAGGATTCTTTTTTTTTTTTTTTTTGTTGCAGGCTTGTACTAGGTACTGTACCTCTCTCTGCTATACATGGGACCCATTGGATGATGATAAGGCACCATCTGCTCAACAGGACTGAAATCGAAATGGAAATTATTACAATACAATACGCAATAATCGACGACTCACAAATATTATATAATAACTACATAAATACAGCTACAAAAATCAAAGACGACTCGAACAACAGTTGGTAAATCCTTGAGCAGAATAAACTAAACTCACCTGAAAGCGACATGTGGACGTGCATATTCCGACAGCTGACGCAATGCAGGCGTATCCGCATACGGTGCCTTCAGCTCGGCCTTCATTTTCGCCTGCTGGGCGGCCTGTTGTGCTGCAGCTTGTTGCTGCTGTTGTTGTTGCTGCTGCTGCTGTTGTTGCTGCTGGTGGGTGTAAAGGCGGGAATATATATTAGTTAGGATCTGTAGGATATTTTCGTTTAATTCCCGTACGAACCTGTCGTCGTTCACGCTCCTTTTCGGCCAATTTTCGATCACGCTCCTCACGTTTCCTGGCCAACTTCGAATCTGTCACCGGTTTAAATATCAGATCCGTCCGCGTGCAAGAATTATAGTCACCACGATCGATGTGTCGTACAAAGCTGCAATAGAGATGAAGATATTGAATCAGTTATATAATCAAATTATTCATAGTGTTAGCCACTTACATGGCTGACTGCGAGCGATGGCATTCGGTATCGTCGGGCTTTGCTTCGGGACTTGGACCGCGCGGTATATTGTGAGTGGGGCTGGGTATCTCTGGTTCCGGATCGGGTTCGATGTCAATGGGTACTAAAAAAAATACTCAATTAGTTGAAAATAAATTTCACATGCAGTCATAACTCACAAGGCTCTGTTGGATGATGTGCGCCGCCCATGCCAGCCGAATTGGCTGAGTGTGCGTGCGCACGCAATGCATCCATGTGGGAGATCGGCTTTGGTCCATGCGGCTGTCCATCCTGCGGCGCAAACGGCGATGCATGCTGTGGTGGCGGATAGCCAGGTATATGACTACCTGGATATGCACCAGGCGGTAGACCTGTAGGCGTGCCTGGTCCACCCATTCCAACACCAACGACGCCAGGGCCTTGTGGGGTCTTTGGCGTCGGTGGCTTGTTCTGTGGTGGTCCTCCTTGTTGCTGTTGTTGCTGCTGCTGCTGCTGCTGCTGTTGTTGTTGCTGCTGTTGCTGTTGTTGATGCTGCTGCTGTTGTTGTTGCTGCTGCTGCTGCTGTTGTTGCTGCTGTTGTTGTTGTTGCTGTTGGGGTGTCTTGTGTTGCTGTTGTGCAGCAGCAGCTGCTGCAGCTGCCGCAGCATGCTGCTTCTCAGCGGCCACCGCTGCTGCGGCTACGGCATTTTGTTCATCTTGCCGCGATTGCGGTGGCGGACCGGGCATACCAGCATGATGGGCAGCCATCACAGCGGCAGGATCGAGTGGCCCAGCAGGTGGAGGTGGCTTCATGTAAGCAGGGAAGCCAGGTCCATAAGGCGCATATCCGTACGGCGAGTTGAAAGGATGATGGTGCGGTGAATAGAACACCGATGGATGTAACAGCGGGTGCGGGTATGGCGACTGGCCAGGATGTACGCCAATTTGAGGAATGCCACCGCCGGACGCAATTAGCGGCAACGGCAAAGGCATCTGTGGATGGCGTATGACCGGGGGAGAGGCACCTGGTCTCAAGTGTGGTGGCGGCGAGGTGCCCAAACCACGTTGACCTGGCTGCGGTGCATACATCTTGCTCAGCGGACTGGCCATCAGCCCAGAGGCACTGGACACTGGCGGCGGCGTCATGTGTGGCGACTGTTGACGCAACAGTGCGTGACGATCCCGTTCGGCAACGGCCGCAGCGGCAGCGGACAACGCCGACGAAGAAGGATGATGACTCAGCGGGGACTGCGGCACAGGATGCAGCGGACTCTGACGACTAAGACTGCCAACACTAGACGCAGGCGAAGCAGCCCGATGCGCAGCGGCAGCGGCTGCAGCAGCGGCTGCCGCTGATGAATTGTTCTGTGGGTTGCTGTTGTTGCCGCCAGGGCCAGCTTGCGAAGGACCGCTTGATAGTTGTACGCTGGGACTGGCGCGACTGAAGGCGGACGATGGCACCGTGTTGGGTGTAGTAGTCAGCGCCATGCTTGTCGAAATGGCGGCCGAATGTGGCGTCGATGGACCGGAAGAGGCGTGCGGGTGTGCTAAATGATTGGGCGGTGTGCGGCGACTTAATGCCGATTCGGGCAAACCACCCAGTCCTCCAGGACCCGCCAAAAGCGCAATAGGACCACCACCGTGACTCAAGCCTGCAATTGAATGCGAGAGCAGATGATGGCCGGGATGCGCCAGCGCTGCGTGTGCCGGATGACCTGGTGGCAAGTGGGCCAGATGAGGATGTATAGCCATTGGATGTCCAATGAGACCCGAGGGATGCGCCAAGCCTGGCAGTGGTGAAGTGCGATGCGTGTGCGGTGACTGATGTGGCATTGGTCCCGGTCCCTGTCCTGGTCCTGGTCCTGGTCCGGAGGTCATAATGCTATTCACCCCTGTTGGCGCCGTCGAAGTATGCGGTGAGGGTGGCTCACGCGATGTTGCCAGCTGCTCGTGCAGACTTCGTGGCGGCTGTTGTTGCTGGGCTGGTGATGGCGTTCGCACTGTGCCCGCTGGACCAGGCCCAGGTTGTTGCTGCTGCTGCTGTTGTGTGTGAGCGGGCGCCAATGGATGCCCATGGCTATGCGGCTGTAGAGGACCTGGCGCCTGCAGCGACATAGGCATAGGCGCATGCGGATGCATGGCAGGTGGCAGGTCAGGATGCGGTCGGTGTAGCGACTGCAGCGATTGCAGATGCGGATGCTGATGCGGGTGCATGTGCGGATGCATGGGATGCGAGGGCGCCATAGTTGACAGCGTGGGCGCACCCAATGCAGACACGCCAGCTGGTAGCGATGAGGCGACTGATATTTGTGCGTGTGGTCCACCCGGACCCGGTGGCAGACCATGCTGCAAACTGGGTGGTCCTTGGCCGGGTATTGTGTTGCCCACAGACTGGTGCATTGATGTGGGCGGCTGTGGACCAGGACCAGCGTTCGAGTTCGGAGGTGGCCCATGACCGTGCGGCGAGATGAGATTTTGTGGATGCATACCGGGTGGAAGGCCGCCGCCGGCTGGCGAAGGCATGTGCGGCGAGGGATGAGGCGACTGGAATTGCTGCGACTGTGAGGATGGTGGCTGTGAATTACTATTGCTATTGCTGCCTTGACTGTCCTGGCCAGGCGTAGAGCGTGCCGAGGCATCGATTGGACTCTCCGGCGGCGGGCCATAGGGCGAGGCTTTGATCAAATTCTCGCCGCCAGCAGCGGAAACGGGCGGCATCGGATACTTAAGATCCTGAGGCTGCGGTGGCCCATACTTTGCCCCCAATGGATCGCCATACTTCAGCATGAGACCCGTGGGCTCAAATGGTCGCCCTAGCGGTGGCGTCTGCACATCGTGCTGATAATGCGGCTTGGGCATGGCTATGCCTGGTGGCGGTGTCGCGCCCGGCTGCTGATGATCCATTGGTGGACCTGGTTGACCACCTCCTGGCGCATATTTATGCGGCCCAGGTCCGTCCATATTGGCGCCAATGTTGTGAGGCAGATGGGTAAAGCCCGGCTTGACATCGGGTATTTTCAGTGCCTCCTGGTAGCCAGGCTTTGGTGGCGCCAGTTCGACAGGATACTTGCCCTGCTGCTCGATCATATACTTCATGTCGTACTTGCCGACGGCCGCTGCAGCGGCAGCAGCTGCCTGCATCTCTTGGCTGTACTTGAGCGCGTCTAGAGGCGGCGGCACCGGATACTTAAGTTCTTGTGGTGCAAACTTGCCGGTGTTGGGCTCAAATTTGACGGCGGCCTCGTTGTACTTTATTTCCATATCGCCAGGATATTTCTGAGGCGTTGGAGCCGGTCCACCGCTGCCCGGATCGCTGTGCAGTTGCGGCGGAGGCTGCGGAGGCGCTTGACCGGGCGGTCCGTATTTCAGCTGCCCGTCAATTAAGTATCCTGCAGGCGCTTGTGGTCCTGGTGGACCATGTTGCAAATGCTGCAGGTGGAGCGGTTCACCACCGATTCCGTCTCCGGAGCCGTGATGCAGGTTAGACATTTGGGAATTGGAAGGCGGCGCAGAGCTGACAGGTGGTAAACCACTAGTGTTGATCTTAAGATCCTCGTTTTTGATTTCGATTTTCACTTTAAGATCTTGCGGCTCATTGCTATTTTGATTACATGTGGCATCCATAGAATCCTCCATGGGCTCCTTTTTAATATAAACAGCCTCGGGCATTGGCCCAGAGGCAGCTGACACCGGCGGCACAATTGGCAGTTGCTGCTGCTGTTGTTGCAGCGGTTGTTGTAGTGGTTGTTGCAGTGGTTGTTGCAGTGGTTGTTGCTGTTGCAGTGGCTGCGGTTGCTGCTGCTGCTGCTGTTGTTGTTGTTGCTGCTGCTGTTGTTGTTGCTGTTGCTGTTGCTGCTGCTGCTGCTGCTGCTGCTGTTGATGCTGTTGGTGCTGGGGTGAGGTCTCCTGCTTAATGTTGGCCAGTTTCTTAAGCAGCTCAGGATCACGTGCTGCCGCTGCTGCAGCAGCCGCCGCTTCGTTCTCACACATTTCCATCTTCTCAATGCTCTCCTTGCGATCACGATCAACAGAAGCGTTGAGCGCCTCTACAGTTGCAATTGTGGGCACTTTCATGGCAATAGGTGCTACCACTGCCACTGCGGGTGGCGCTTCCGAGGAGCTGGACTCTTTCATTAGACCGTCCACATGCGTGGGTTTGAGGATGATTGGTTGGATACTGCTGGGTGCTTGAATGTTGGTTTCTTCATCCATATTCTTGATGGCATCTTTGCTGTCCTCTAGGCAGGATGTTTCCATTTTGATTGATTTCTCGTTGAGTTCTGATTTACTATCCAGATCTCCCGACAACGTGACAGCATTCTCTTCTTTGCAAATAATCTCCTTGGTATCCTTGCAAGATTGTTGTTCCACGGTCCGTCCATCCGTATCTGTTGTATTCGACTCACCATCATCCAGCACAGAGTCGGGGCGACTGTCAGAGTTCATGCTCTCCACCGGGCTGTCGGGGCGCTTGCGCTGCTTCTCCTTGACAATGTCCTCGCTGCTGTTGTTTGGTAGCTCACTGTTGCTGTTGGTCTCCGCTTCGGTGCGCTTCTTTTTATTGGGCGTATCCTGTTTACCGCCCTTGCGCTTATTACCTGATCCCTCTGCCACGGACTTTGTAGGCGTTTTCGGACTATCGCCAGAAGCAACGGCTGCTGCTGCCGCATCTGGTGTGTCAGAGCCGCGTTTGGGCCGCTTGCCATTAGCCACCGCATTGTTAGCATTGCCTGCTGACGCCGAAGACTGATCTTTAGAGGAGCTATTGGCAGAGGAGCTGTTCAGGGTGGCAGCAGCAGCGGCATTGCCACCGCCACTTGCCGCATTGGCGCTGCTGCTGTTATTATTATTCTGTTGTTTGTTTCTAGTCCTCATCCTAGAGGGTGATTCATCCCTTTTGTTGTTAAGACTCGAATCACTATCGCACTCGCTGGCGTCGTCCTCGGTTAGAGAACTGTTCTCCTCCTTGGAGACAGCGGGCGATGAGCGACTCGCCGTCTCTGCAGCCGACGCCGCCGCCGTCGCCGTCGTCGCAGCTTGTGGTTCCGGGGTGTCCTCCTTCTTGGGAGGTGTGTTGTTGGCGCGCGTGACACGATTGCGACGCAAGGCGCTCTGTCTGCGTCGCCGATGTGGGCGATTATTGTTTGCACCGGGCGTCTTCTTCCACAAATAGTAGAATTCGACCAATTCCGGTGTATCTTTGTGCGGCAACAGGTCCTTATGGATCCTGAAGAAATTTTTGCCAAATTGGCGTAGACCCTTAATAAACTTTTTCGTTTCGTCTTCGGTCCACTTTTTATCAATGCCCTTTGAAACGGGGCACTTTACGAGCGCTTGTAGAGCTTTGCCTGGATCGTAGCCAGAATCGTGTAGCTATCAAAGAACAAAATATTAAATCTATTAGTGCCCAGTGAAATCAGGATATGGATAGTCCATCCATTACTCACCACGTCAAGTGCGTTAATTGTTGTGTCGTCGCGACTGGCAGCCAAACAACCGTCTTCTAAACCGCCATCACACATTCCTTGAAATGCAGCCATGGAGCGTGCCGCACGCAAAAACATTAACAAGTCGCCATCGGCCACAACGCCAGGACTCCATCTTGTTTCCTCTAATTCACGTTCATCGGTTTCCTTGTCAACGGGGAAGCTTGAGATTGGATTATAATCGGGCAGTTTTGCCTTCAGTCACAGGACAAGACAAGACAGAAGAATTTGCGGTATTAGTTAAAAAAAAAAAAACAAACTCCAAGAAGAATATCGCATCAATTCAATTCTTATTTTCTCTTCTTTTTTTTTTCTTGTGATTTTTATTTTGGATTAGTTACGTCACACACAACAGACACAACAACAGAGACACAACAGACTCGAAAAGGAAAAAACAAAACAAACAAAAAAAAACATACTCTACAACACATCAAGCCATATAACATTTTGTATATAGTTTGTCGGTCTGGGTGTCATACGATACACGATACACGATACACGATACAACTTAAGACTAATGCATGAAATGTATGAACAATGTATTGATGTGAGGTGTGCGTGTGTGTGTTTTCTTTCTGTTTTTTTTCGGAGTGGGAGTGGAAAAAGGAGGAGTTCCGCCGGATCGAATCGGATCGGATATAGAGAACAGAGGGCAAGTAAGCGCCTGTTTGTGGAGGGCTTTGGTCATGTAAACGATTTGACCGCAAGCCCTTCGAAACAAAGGGGAAAGGGATTCGCAATTGGCTGCGGAATGGGTTCGGAATCTTTTTAAAATTCCCCGACAGAAACTCTCCAAATTTTGTATTTATTCAGTAGTCAGGTACAAAGCGTTATTTACATGTTTTGGTTAAGAGAACTACAAGTCAAAAATTGAACAAAAAGCGGCCCAAAAATAATGGAATGGAATTATTTTAAAGATAAGGAAAGATTACGAATTGAGCTCATGTCTCGAAAAGGGATTCTCTTTCGTATTATTTCTTTCTCTCTTTAATTTGATTGATATATATGATATATAGATATATAATAAGATATATAATAAGATATATTTGTCGATCGTTCAGATATTCAATCTGTAGAAGGTCAGCATTCTGTGGGCGCCGCTTTATTGGAGACGGTCGGAAGGATCGTAGGTTGGATTTGGGACTACAATTAGAATTTGCAACGTTACGATTACAATACAAAAAAGAAAACAATTCTTTTCTTTTGCAGTTTTTTATTTTGTTACCGTGAGCTGAATTTCTGAATTGTGAGAGTTATGTACGTACATAGACATCGTTTACCTGGTGGCCGGGACCCACTCGTATTTCTCCTTGAGTGGAGGCCGCCATCACCCTTTAAAAACACGCTTCCGGTCCAGTGTTAAGCCTTTTTATGCCCGTTATGATATGAAAATTCAACTGCAAAAAAAGTGAAAGAAAACACATTCGATTCAACACAAATTCTGTATATATATAAAAAATGGGAGAAGTAAAATACATTTCAATAAAAGCGTTGAAGTTGATATTCAACAAACATGCATAAATAAATAATCCATAAAAATAATGTCATGTAATGTGACGCAGTTTCCTCCTTCCTCCCAGCCTCCCTTCTCCTCCGGCTGCTGCTGCTGCTGCGGCAAGAGTTTTGCTATGGCCACTTTAATCGTACTCGTACATATGTTATAATGGGACGGACAGACAGACGGACAGACAGACAGACAGACAGGGAAAGGGGAACAGATTCAGAGAGCAAAGCTTCAGAGTTTGTCCTCTTTTTTTTCTTCTTTTTGCTTCTTTGACTGCCTCTCAAGTGTGCGTGCAGCTGTAAACAGATTTTCCGCTTAAGTAACTCGGCGAATAACTGTAACGAGGCAAACTCGGGACAGACATGGAGCATGGAGCATGGAGCAGGGAGCACGGAGCAGGCGGTAGGCAGGAGAGAATTATCATTAAATTTGCCTACGAATCAATATCAGTGCCAATACACACGCACTTCCCTCCTGAATGCCGGCGGTTGCTGCGGTTGTGTGGCAACGGCACACAAATTATGGCAATTAAAATCAATTAATTAAATGCAGCAGCAGCAGCAGCAGCAGCAACCATTGCGGCTCGGTTCGGCCTGGCCCTGGCCAGGCGCAAAAAAAAAGGAAAAATATTGTCGACAGATTTACACTCAATAAGGCACGACACGCCGCCTAAATGACTGACGGGGGCGTCGGAGGAGGACGGACAGCCAGTCGAGTCGAGTCGAGTTGGCCACGAGCGTACGGTGTACGTTATACGGTTTGCACAGTGGTTAATCAGAGTTATTTATTTAATATAATTTATAAGCGTGTTGATTATTTATATACATTATTATACCCACAATGTACTCTATAAACTGCATATTAATTTGACCGAATCGCCCACTATTTAAAATGCAAATTAAAGCAACAGCTTTTTTTATATATATATATACCAAATAATATATAGCGGAGCTTTTTTTACCAGATTTTATAGCCGCATAAACTAAAAAGATACTGTGCAACTGTTTCTACTGATAAGGAATATATATGTATATAGAGGGGCATATATTGCTATAGACATGAATTAGCATTTTATTTGCATTCGGAATTGGAGCAGCTATTGGGAATTGCGCAAGGCAAACATAACATTTTCCGCTTGAAATAAAATCCCAGCTCTTGCGACAGTCAGAAAAACAAAAAGAAAAGTGATTTAGCATTTTTGAAAAGTGATTAAAATGGTTAACATTTTCCCGCCTGGGTTTATACCACTGTTAATACTTTTAAGGCACTGTTACAGTGTCAGTGGCTTTTAACCACTGTGCAACGAGGCTTGCCTGCGTTGTGGGGCCCAACACTTATCAGCGACAACATCAGCAGCAACACCGAGTTAGCCTGGCTAACAGGCTAACTGGCTAACTGCCTGGCTGGCTGGCTGGCTGGCTGGCTGGCAAACCGAACTGCTTGGCTCTGACTGTGGCACTGTAGCTGCTGCTTGGTTAGCAATTTTTTTTATGGGAGCGCAGGCAAGTCGTGAGTGCAAAAATTTCACGTAAACAGTAGGTAAGCTTCCTCCGTCCACCCGGCCAACCGTACTCTGCCCTCCCTTTTCTCTCTGGGCACAGGGCACGCGAATGGCCCAAGTGGCTGATGGCTGCTAGCTGCTGTTGCTGCTGGCGCTTTGGGTAAAATTGTGTAATAACTGCGAGCAATGTGCTAAGCTGAGTTGTCCTTCCTTGCTTCCCTCTTCATCCGATCCACTGGCCTCGCCAGGGTCTGGTTGAAACGCTTCTGCGGTGGCTGTTATAAAACAAATGTACTACAAAAAGCGCCGTTGTAACGCACACAAAAGCCATAAAATCTAAAAAGGCAAAATGAAAGGCTCGAAAATTTTTGCCACCACCGAAAAACGTTACGGGGTTCCTTCCTGCTCCTGCTCCTGCCCTTCCCTTTGGCATAGAGTCCTCCCCCTTTTTACACAGTATTTGTATGTGACTCTCTCTCTTTCTCTCTTTTCTTTCGCTGTGCATGAGTGTGTGAGTGTGTGAGTGTATGAGTGTGTGTGTGTGTGTGTGTGTGTGTGTATGTGTATTAATAGCCGTATCATAATGCCCTGCGCTGAGGTTGCGGCACACAGCAGCAGCAGCAGCAGCAGCAGCAGCAACAATAGGGCAGCGGCTGCAACAACAGTTCACAGTAAAAGACCACAAATTATGGCAGCAACAGCAGCAGCAGAGGCAGCAGAGGCAGCAGCAGCAGCAAACGATGATGGGGCGTTGGTTGCTGCTGTTATTGTTATACTCTACACCCCTTGAAAATCTGTGTAAAATACCCAAAGAGTGTATTAAGCTGGTGCGAGGGTATGTAACAGGCAGCTCCATTAAATATAAGTAGAGCTCTTAGAGGAATCTACAGGAAAATCCTGGCATCATTAATTGCCTGAATAGCACTTGGACACCAGCATAGAAAGGTGAAGATACAAATCAGGAATTTTAATTTAGACTATTTGCACAATTAACAGCATTATCTCTGCAGCTACAGCGTATCTGCTGGTCGAGCAGAGTCTTTTTTTTTTTTTTTATTGTAGTTTGTTTGCTGGCTTTGTACATCGTTCTGTGGCTACGTGACTGACTGTGTTGTTGGCCAGTGTTTCGAGTGTGCTTGGTCTGTTTCTGTCCGTCTCCGTCTCCGTCTGTGAGTCAGCGAGCAGCCCCAAAATGTGGTTATATGGAGTCTACGGTCAGTGGTTGGTTGGTCGGTTGGTTGGTTCGTTGGTTGGTTGGTTGCTTGGTTGGACTTTGTCTACCACGTCTGGGCCATATACAGGGCCAGGCCAGGCGAGGCGAGGCGAGGCAGCAAAATTTAAGGCCAATAACGCTGTCAATTTCAAACGGCGCGTTCCCTCGATTAATGTCAACACGCGCTTTATCAACTTACAAAACAGAACCGAACCGAACCGCACCGAACGGAACAGAACAGAACAGAACAGAGCAGAGCAGAGCAGAGAGCAGTGGAAAGAGACAGATTAACAACTCAACTTTTTATATAGGGTATTGGGTATAGGGTCCGTCGCAGGGCGGCGCACGGGGAGTGCTGCCGCAAATTGTTTTCTAAACAGCCCATAAACATAAAAAGAAAACAAAACGAGAAATGTAAATGAAAATAAAACTTAGCAAGCACACAGCACAGCACAGAGCAGAGCACAGCAAGAGGAAATCCAATAAACAATTTGTATCATGAGTAGCGGAAAATTGTGTGTACGCACGCGGCTAAACGACAACAACAACAGCAGCAGCAGCAGCGTGTGTGTGTGTGTGCGTGTGTGTGTGAGTGTGCGAGTGGTGTGCGTGTGTAATTTTGAAATGGAAAAGCTGTCGGTTGTGTTGGCTGTTGGCTGTTGGCTGTGTCGGGTCCCTGTCTCTGTCTCTGTGTGGTTGGGTGGCTCTGGCTCTGTCGGCTCGTTTGTCCGTCCGTCCGTCCGCCCGTTCGCTCGTTCGTGCCTGTGTTTGTGCTTGTATTTAGCTTGTTTTTCTCTCTGCAATCATCGCTTGCCAATAAGCTGACTAATTGACTGACAAATAGCCTACAACAACAATAACAACGAACGTCAGCAACAGCAACAGCAGCAGCAGCAGCAGCAGCGGCGGCGGCGGCGTTAATAAGAGCAGCAGACAACTTAAAATACCTCTGCCTCTGCCGCTGCCTCTGCCTCTGCGTCGGCTCTGCTGCCGCTGCTGCTGCTGGTGCTGATGAATGCGCCGCCAGCCACACAACTGTACATTAGGGTGGTTATTAACTTCACGTTAATAATCTACTCGCACTACAACAGGGAGCAGCCCGAAGTCGGCAAGGTTAGCAGCTTTCCGGCAGGGAATGGAATGGAGTGGAGTGGAGTGGGCAGAGAGCTGCCTGTTTCACTTGGGTTCCATATATGAGACAACTGTATGCGCTGCCCGAATGAATACCCTCCCAACTAGTATGCAAATAAGAGTGATTAACTAAAACACAATTTTATCATTGAAAAGGGTATTACAACTTTATCACTCAATGTGTAATGCACATTGAATTTCATGAATGAAATTTCGTATGTAGGCCACATTCTGTTGCGCGCGGCACATAACTGGGAGGTGGTCGGGTCGGAGCCAAGGAGCCAACTATAGAATGGAGCAATCGGCTCCAAACTTGTTGTATATATTATTTATATATATATTTTCCTAGCTATCCTAATGAAATTTGTAACTTTTTTTTATAACTTTTTTTACTCAAAAATAAAGTTGAATATATTTCCACTTCACTTAAATGGCAATATTTTTAGAGTACACAAGTAATATGTGTATCTAATATGCACACACCTAAAATTCCTTTCACCTTCTTCAATTATTTAAATTTACGAGCATTTTCAAGCAGCTTACACACACACACACACACACAGACACACACACAGACACTCACACACACAGGCACACACACACAAGCGAGCGCAGAGAAACCAAAGAGTAATTTTGCCCTACTAAAATAACTTCATAAAAGACTTACTCAACTTAAAAGTTGGTACATAAACAGCTCAATAGCTTTCGGAATGTCTACACTCTGCTGGCAGTGTGTGTGTGTGTGTTTAGTTGAGTGTGTGTGTGTGTCAAGTGCGGAAACCCCATTAAATATTGTTCCGAAAGGCATCCGAAGAAGGTGCCTCGAGGCCGGTCAACGCCACATAACAAGACATTTATATGTTTGGTTTGTTGTGAAAGCCAAATTTTCACAACAAATCAAAACAGACGTCCGAAAAGTCAAAAAACGTATGAAGACAGCAGACAAAGCAAAATCACAGGAGGAGAAGCCGAAGCCGACGCAGGAGGAGGAGGAGGAGGAGGAGGTCGAGGCAGTTAGGCACAGAGCTGGAGCAGCACTTCCAACTGGCTGCCGTGCAGTTTAACCCCATGCTAACAAAAATAAATAACCAACAAATTTCTCTTTTCTTTGGGGCCACATGGTAATAAATGTCTATACACTGCAAATATTAAAGCAAAGTTATGAAAACTTTATACGTTCTTAGAATTTGGCAATAATCCTTAAAAAAAACTTAACTGGTATTATAAGGAAAGCTCACAAGGTGAAAGTCGAATAAAGATTTTTACCTTATTTCTGAAGAATGTTGCTATACGACACTTTTCCTTAGAATATCTCAATTTTTGATAAAACAGCTGCAGAATACACATTTAAATCGATCTTCAACTAACAATTTTATGTTTTTAGGCTTTTTTACAATTAATTTTGTTCAGTGTAACTGAGTGAAGATTTTTCGAGTGCAGGCAGCTTACAGTTGTTATGCCCATTACTCAACATCAACAAGAACATTATGCCACATTCCGTCCATTCATAGTACCCCCCAGCACCACTGTTACCCTCCCACCGATCCCGCTCCCTCTTACAACAAACTCCCATATATGTATGTATGCGGCTCTTCATTCAACCGAACGATTGAGCATCTATTCAGACACTGGCTGCGGCGCTCCAAAAAGCCAAACCGAAACCAAATAAACGACCCACAACGACTGCGACGCGACTTCGTCTCTGGCCGATGGTTTACGCTTCATGCTTCCCCTTCACCCTGCTCTCCCCTCGGTTCACTAAACCTGTGCATCATCATTTTGGGGGCTGTTCGTATTTAGCCGAACAACGCTTCGTCTTCATCGCCATCGCCGTCGCCGTCGTCGTCATCGTCGTCGTCGTCGCCTTCGCCGCCGTCATCGTTGTCGTTGTCGTTTATACGATTTGTTGGATTTGCTGCTCATGAAGTTGTTAAACAGATTGTCGGTGTAGATACCTTCATCATTCTCTTCATGTCTGTCTGTCCGCCCGCCCGCCCGTCCGTTTGTCTGCCTGTCGGCTCATCCACATTCATCGTAGAGTCACTCAGGCAGTTATACAGCCAATTCTCCTCTGCTCTTCTATTTCTCTTCTTCTCTTTCTCACTATATATTTGTGTGTGTGTGTGTGTGTGTGTCTGCGTGTGTGTGTCTGCGTGCGTGTGCTTGTGCGATTAGTTTTATGTAATTTTATCGAGTATTTTAAGGATTTTGCGGCTTATCCGCGCTTCATTTGGAAATTGTTTCGTGTTACTTATGTCGCACCGTTTTTCCCCCCTTTCCTTTTCCAAAAAACGGAAGGGCACACATAACTAGTATGGATAGGGAAGGGAAGGGAAGGCAGAGAGAAACCGCTTCGCTTGCCCATTATAAGAGGCCTTCTTTTCTTTTTTTTTTTTTTTGAAGTGTTTATGACACTGTTCTCATTGTTTGTTTTCTTTCTTGTATGGCAACGAAGAGGAAGAGTGTCAGAGGAATTTGGGTGTCTGTCTGAACTGTCTCGAATATTTGAAATGAGCGCTTTGCATGTGAAATTCTTGTTACTTTGCTCTATAGAGTAATCTTTGTAATCGAATTACACACAATGCGAGAGGATTTACATACATATTTCGTTTTTATGGTTGTTTTCTTGAATCACGATTTTTACATTATTATATTCTCTCTCTCTCTCTGTCTCTCTCTCTCTCACCCTTTCATTGATTTTACGCCGATTAACCTGCGCTTAATTATTTGACTTTATTCGCATATAAATTTAATAAGCGCTTTGTGTGTTAATTATCTTATCGCTAATGGAGCAGCACGCAGCTAAAATTATTTGTTCTTTTTTTTGTTTTTGTTTTGTTTTTGTTATTTTTTCTATATACATACAAAGTGATATAAGCTATAAATGAACTTTGCTTTGCAACAGATTGATTTTGTTCAATGCTAAATGCTAATGGCTATCGTAAACATCTAGATTCCAATGAGTATTATTCCAACTGATTCAAAGTAATATTTTTTCACTTGAAGACCAAAAGAGAGTCCTCAAAAGCAGAGGGAATATCCTAATACAGTTCGTTCCACTTCCCTCAACTAGAAACATTTTTAAGTAATTTTCTATTCAATTTAGGTCACTTTTCTGGGGGTTGAAAAGTAAAGTTTTTTCTTTGTTTTTGAAAAAGTAATTACCTGCTGATTCGGTATACAGTGAAGGCTACACAAAGAGGACAGTAAAACTAGTAAGACAAGGCTAAGATTACATTTCCTGCGCACAGAATTAACCATTTGAAAATTCTTTTTAAATTTATGTATTCTGACCCATTGTTCCTACGATAGAGTAGTCTTATCCAAATGATTTTTACTGATACGCTTTGAAGTTTCATCAAGATATGTTCAGAAACAAAAGAGTTTTTCATACAACAACTTTTCGAACGATTGTTCCTTTATAGGCAGCTATATGCTATCGTTATCCGACCCGATTTGTGCTATGTACAATAAAAAGAATTCCCCAAGCGCAAAAGCTGAGCGCAAACTTTGCATACGAACGGACAGACAGACGGACTATCGACTCGCCTCATCGCCCTGATTACCAATACATATATACAGTTAAAGGGGTCGTAATGCTTTACACACTTCGTGACAAAGTTATAATACCCTCTGCAAGGGTATTTATGGAGGAAAATCATGATATCCTTGTAAATGTGTGGCCCATTTAATTACAAAGAATCATTGTAGACGCCCTATTGAAGCGTATTCAAGTACGTCTAAAATAAGTTTTATATGTATATTTGGTTAAGGGGCTGTGGGTGTTTTGACGGCACATTTCTAATCGGAGCCAATAAATCGACACTCGAGTAGAAGTGTCTCGCTTTTTTTCAATCAGATAAGCGGCAATTATAAATTAAAAGCCCACCAAACAGATTAATAAAACGTAAACTTTAACAGCGCATTATAAATAAGCCAAATGACTAATAATAAAATATGAAAGCGCACGAAACCCGACATCAAAGGCCCCTTCTCTGCCTCCCCTTCACATCTTTATTATGAACATCATCCATTGGGGACTGAAGAGTGGTCGTCCAACGGAAAACCACATCAGTGAGGCGTTGGCGCGGGCGCGGGCGAGGGCACGGGCGTGGGTGTGGGCGTAGGCGTAGGATTGGGTGTGGGTCTGAGTAAATTCCTTAACAGTTCTCTTTATGTTTTCTATATTCTGTGTGCTCATCTATTTCCGCTCGGAGCTGCCAGTTTTTGTTTTTATTAAATGCATTATTAGCACGTTATTTATTAATTAAACACTTCAGGTTTTATTCCCCCCCATAATTAGTTACCCTTTCGCTGCCCACTTCGCCTTTCAGTCCATCCGCTCATTCACTGTGCGCGGGTGGCATTGGAAGATAAGCGCCCCCAGTTGGAAATGGGCTAGTTCCCAGTTTTTTTTTTTTGGTTTTATTTCGGTTACGATAAGCAGGGGACGCTTTAACAAATTTCCATTCCGCTAAAATTCGTGGAAAGCCGCAGACTATCAGATTAAAATGTCACTTAATTCTCAAGAAATTGAGTTAAGATAATACTATAATTAGTAAGACAGAACTAGTTTAGATTATGGCACTACTACTGGACTTTAAATATATTATCCATGCATATATTCCCAATGGCAAACCATTAACTGATTAAATAATCATAAAAGAAGCTAAATCTATAGAATATTCCACAGTAATTTGGGAAACAGCTAAAGCTTTCTAGCCAACAACTATTCGGAAAATCTTTGGGGTTTCTTAGTCTCAAGAATTTGGAGAGGTCTTGAGAGATTTCCAGCCAACCGATAGAGTTTGCTAAGAGACTGAGATTTGTTTGCGAGACCTATTCAGGATTATACAAAGTATTCCTCGTAAGACAAACCTCTCTACAATAATTCATTGCCTTAATTAATATGCTGATTTATAATTATAGAAAACGTCTCATAATAATCACATACTGCTCGTATATAATAATCTGTTAATGCCACCATAAAGTCGTTAATTCCAGCTTAATTTATTGAATAACCATTGACTAAATAGATTTGTATGCAGTTGATTTTTTTCCCTCTATTGAAGCTAACATGGAGCTGTCGACCATTCAGCAATTAATCAGCGACAGGCGAGCAAACTAATTGACAGCTTGTAGATGTTACGCTCTGACAGCTTTGCTCTTGCTCCCCAACATGCAACAACTTTTAACAACTTTAATACCACAGGTAGAGTAGTACGAGTACCTACTCGACTCACGGTTCACAACTGGAACTGGAGCTGGAGCTGGAAATGGAACTATAGTCTCTGCTGCCTGCGTGAACTTGAACTACTGCAGCAGATCTTTAAGAGATTTACATGAATGACTCCGGGGTTACAGGGCCAGAAAATTACAGAAAATGGGATAATCTTTACGACTTTCGTGGAATGTAAATGTATATCTATAAAAAGAAGCTGTGGGTTGAAAAAATTATCATCTGCTTGGAAAGTATTTCCTTTGTACCAGTTGCTCTTAACCTTGGAGTAACCTAAACTCAAACTTTTCGCATTTCTTTCTACGAAAAGGTTTATTTTGAGGAACATTTCTAGGCATCAATAACTATTATGGATGATTTCAAGAAGCATATAAATTACTCCAAAATTTTTGTAAAAATTTATAATCTTTTTCTTGAAAAACTGGAACCAAAGAGGTTCGTTTTAAGTATAACTTTTTGGGGCCCTAAAACAGTCTTTTCGTAAGTTGGTTTTTCGACTATAAAAGCTTTTTCAACTCATATATTTCTACGTTTTAATTTACAACCATTCAAAAAGTGTTTCAAAATTGTTTTTCCACTTTATAACAAACTGAGTGTGTGTGTGTGTGTTTCTGGGCACTTGAAGCACTCTACCTAATTAGTTTATGATGCAGTTGTGAGTGAGCCAGGCAATTTGCTTGTCTATCACAGCGGGTAATCCCCCCCTTCATTCTGAGGAAAGTTGTATATATTTCTATATATGTGTGTGTGTGTGTATGGATGGATGTGTGGTTCAATAGTTCAGCCAGGGGCAGGACCCTTTTCCCTTTCCCTTGCCCATTCGATGACACATGAGCCGGCGGCAAATATCGTGTGTGTGCGCGTGTGTGTGTGTGTGGGTTTGTGTATTTGTGTGTTTGGGTGTTTGTTAAGCAAACAAATAATTAAATATATGCCTAGTTGAACAGCTGTTCGTAGCGGTAACTCACCATGAATCCAGTATTAATGTGGTGCGAGTGGCTGCTTGCGCTTAAGGCCTTTCTTTCCTTTCCCAGCGAGCGAACTCAACTCGAAACCGGGTAGCTGCGACTATGGCTCCCACTTGGTTGGTTGTCCGAGCGAGAGAGAGAGCGAGTGATATATTGATGCTCCTGCTGCTTACGTGGGGTAGAGAGGGGGGTGGTGGGTTGGTGGGGCACACAACCGGAAATGTATATTTTGGTTAATTTGCACACAAGAAGCACAGCTGGAAACGAAGAGATGACGTAGGTGAGACAACTGAGAACTGAGCTGATGATTATGAGGAACAAGAACAAGCTAAAGCAGCAAATTATCGAAAACAAAAAAAAAAACGAACGAGTGTGCGCAACTAGATACTCTGTAAGCCCCACTACTCTCTGAGATCGGAAGATTATATATACATAATTTATAGCATTGGAGAGCTATCGACTATTTTATACTCTGTTCTCATACTAAGTTTATACTCTTTACTGCCACTATCGATACTTTTTTCACCTTTTAATATATCTAATCTTAAATCGAGTTATTTTAAATCCCTATTAAACTTTTCGCTGGAAATTTGATAAGTAAAATGCAATCAATTAAATTGTAAAAAGAAAAGTACAAAAAATTATTCAAGCAGCACAATTGCTCTGAATATACAAATTTGAATGAATTTCCATTAATAAATTAATACATAAAACATTAAAATCATCATTTAACTAGTCTACAAATGAATCGATAACTTCGATAGTGTCGATAAAGATCGATAGTTTTTACAGTTTACTTCCTGAAATGAATATGCTTCTGTCTTAAACATTTTGAATGGGTGCAAAGTATAAATAAATAAAAAAAATCGTCGTAAAATGAAACAAAATGCAAAAATATAAAAAAGGCGCGAGGCATACAACAACAATCTTTTTTTTTCAGCCAACGTCAGCGAAAAAGCAACAAAAGCAAAGTCGTTACAGCAGCAGCGGCCGGGCAGAGGGGGAGGACTCAGCAGCTGCGTTGGTGGTGGGTGACGCTGGCTGTGACGCTTCTGCTGTAACTTTTGTTGCTGCCTGTTTCTGCTGCTGCTGCTGCTGCGCTTTGCGATTCCTTTTTCAACAGAAATTTGTTGAGCCTTTGAGTCGCTGACGTCTTTTGTCGCCGTCGTCGTTGTATTGTTCTACCCCAAAAAAAAAGTCCATAATAAAAGTCTCCCCCCCAGCGCCTGCCTGCCCGCTCGCCCGCTGCTCTAAGCTCACAAGTCGACGTCGTCGTCGCCGTCGTCGTCTGCGTCTTTGCGCTCTCCTCCGTCCGTCCGCTTTGGCTTTTTCACTTTGCTTTGTGTGTGCAAACAGTTGCAGCGCCGACGCCAACTAAAACGTCGACAGCGACAGCGACTGCGACTGAGACTGCGATAGCGACGCTTTCATACGTTTTTCACTAATAAATTTTAATGATTTCTACGCTGCGCATTACGACGTCGCTAGCGCTGCGACGGCGACTGCGGACGCTTCAAATGAAATTAGTGACACACTTAAAAAATAATTAATTTTTGCACACTTGTTGTAGTTGTTGTTGTTGCGGCTGCTTACATTTCTGCGACTTGTTAATTATGTCGCAATTGTTGTTGTTGCTGTTGTTTTATTATTATTGTTGCTGCTTTTAATGCTCTTCTCTTCTGTTTTGTCTTCTTCTTTTTTTGCATACACTTTGCGCACACACACACATCCACAAGCACTTATGCGCGCATACAAACATACACACACACACGTACGAGCATACACACACATACACAGCCACACTTTACTCACACTCTCACAGTTTGCTTGCTTGCTTTGCGTTTTTTTTATTGCTGTGCTGCGACTTTTAGAAATATTAATTTTCACTGTTTTATGTACACTTTCACACGCGTATTGCAACAATAGTAACTCTAGAATGTTTTCAACTATAATTTAACTAAATTTTATATGCACAAATGCGTGTTTTTTCAGTTCTTAATGGTACAACAAAATTTCTCCGCGTATAGCAGAAGCCACCATTTTGCGACTCTCGATGAACAACAATCAATGCAACTCTGCGTGCGCTGTGTATAAAGTCTGGCAGCGCTACACATTCGACAGGCAGCACAAAAATACCAACAAATTAAATATACCAGCAATGACGTAAGGTACGTAAGACGATAAAACGGTATTTTTTGCTGTCTGCACAAGTGGTCACACTACGACTAGTTTGCGCTATTGTTTAGCGTCGTTCGCGTCTATCGGTCGTTGACAATTAACAAAAGTGAAACTATTTGCGACCAAAACCAAAACTTACGTCGTAAACAACAACAACAATTTCTTCTATTGACAATCAACGCAATTTGCATTTAAAACTTCTAAACGAAAAAAGATGTCTGATTGCTCCAGCGAATCAGCTGCGGAACCACAGCAAGGTAACAAAAACAAAAACAAAAACAACAACAAACATTTTGTTTACCTTCCTTTTTGCCTGCCATTTGCACGTGAATTCTCACTTGGTGCCGGTGCTAAGTTGAAATTAAAAATAGTTTCAAGCTTTGCCTTGGCAATAGCAAGCAACAAAAAAAAATAGAACAAATCAAATCAAATATCGACAGTTCCATATTTTTGCTTCCTCTTCGCCTTACTTGTTTTGGTTTTCCCTTTTCCTGTTTTGCTTTGGCTTTGGCATTCCCTCCCTCCCTCTCCCCTTCCCGTTGGGCACTCTAAAAATATGACAAATAATATTTTTCCATGGCCATTTCTTAAGCCAATTTTCAGTATTTCTATTTACATTCCGAGGGGGGAATTTGTCCAATTAAATTACAAGGTCGAAACATTTTTCGCTCTTGGTTTCTTATCTCACTCTCTCTAACGGTTCCCTCCCCCTTGGGAAGCTTATCATTTGGCCTAAAGCAAAAAAAAAAAAAAAAAGCTCCAGGCAGAAAACAAAAAAAAAATATCGCACTGCAGACGCCTAATCAAAATGTTGTTAACAAGAAAATAAAATTATGATTCTCGCACCGAAAGCTGAATACCCTCAATACGCCTCAGGGCTGCAAACAGGTCTTCAAGCGAACCGGTTCGAGCACAAAAGTTCCGAATTTGATCTGCTGCAAGGCAAAATATAAACCAAAAGAGTGGTTCAGAAAATAATCTTAGATAAAAACATTTATTTTTGAATTGGTTCGCTTCAGAAAACCATTTTAGACATTGTTATTCTATTTGGTTCCATATTTATTCTCCAATCATTTAGAATTTAAGAGTTTTAAGAAAGAAACCTCTGAATTTCTGAACTTGGAATTCGCTGAACCGAACCAATAGTAATTTTTTTAGTAAATTGGTTCAAAAACAATTTAATTTAAACAATTTTTGAGGGTTTTTTTGCAGTATTTCCAAACCTGACATTTTTCAATCTATGATTTTTATCAGAATGTCGAAGGGTTAGTCCTTAGTTGGGGCATTTTTTTGAAAAATATTTGAAAAGTATTTTCGAATCAAAACATAATTTATACCACTTTAAAGTAGACTAAAAGCTGGCCGAGAAAAGTTCTCCATTCTGCAGGAGATTATATGAAAACTATCGAAACTTGCCACAAGACTTATACGATAGTACTAACGATAGTTTGCTGGACAGAGTCAAGCACAAATTTAGAATACTGGGCAACATTTTTATGGCTAACAGGGTTTAAAAGTGTCAACTGGAAGATTAGCTGCCATTTGCTACGAGTATTTCTATAAATATTTTATTATTTATGGCAGTAATGAATGGCCATAAACTACGGCGGGAACCAGGTAACAAGTAACTGGTAACAGGTAACTGGTAACAGGTGCAATTATCAATTTATCATAGTCGTGAGAAATGGAAAACGCTGTCCATTACCTAAGCCTCAACAAATATTCTAGGCAGTATTAATGCTGCTGGTTAGTAATCTGATCAAGTCAATTATCGCCTCCATTTCCCACGTGAGTGAGACGAGACGCCTCCGCTGTCGCCTCTGCTGTCGCCTTCGCCTTTGCGTTTCCCATTGAGTCAGGCGCCGTTGGGCTTTTAATTAAATTGCACAATGTTTTATTGTTGTTCGACCAGAGATACCAGAATACATTCAGCTATGTAGATATATGTGCATACATTTCTACCTGCCATTAGCATACATGCACTGAGAGAAAAACCCCAAACCTAGCGAGCTCATTAAGGAGTAGCACGCGAGAGAGTCGACTGTTTGCTATGCCAATTAACTTAGACTGGATTACTTAGGAGTTTTATCTGATGACTTTCATTAGGATATCTGTAGAGCTTCAGGCAGCTCATCAAACTGGAACCGGAACGGCTCCGTGAACCCAAAGCAACTGTTTGAATTTTCAATCCAGAACCGCAGTAGAACCGCAAAATTGCAACAGATTTCTGATTTAAAGCGAAACTGAACCGAACCGAAATATGATTCGATTTGATTGCCTGGTTTTCAAAATTTCGCCTCTATCAATTTCAAATATTAACCTATAAAGTTGCTTTTTAAAAATACTACTATTTCAATAGGCAAGTAAAAAAAATGATTTTTATACCCTTGCAGAGGGTATAATTTTGTTTGTACTTTTAAACAAATAAAAGTATTGATATTTGCATATAAATATCTGTATATATTTTTCTCTCAGTGTATGTAGCACGCCCGTTGGCTATTAATAGTTGCACGTTGTTGCTGCTGCAGTTGGCAATTGGGTGGCTGCCGCGAGAGCAGCTACCCCCCTATATAACCCCCCCCCCCCCTGTCCACCCCTCCACTTGATATGCAAATCATATGTAACTGTTAAAATATATCATCCCCCCGAGAGTTCCGTGTGTCGCTTTGATTGACAGATGTCCCGCAGCAGCTCGACAATTGGTTTTTTTTCGTCTGATTCGCAACTTTTCATATTCCATTTGGCATTTTTGGGCAATTTTCTGTGTGTGTTTTGATTGCTCGAGCGACCTCCTCTTCCTCTATTGGGCGCCTCCTCTATTTATGTGAAAATTTCTCGAAAATATATTGCTCAATTCAAATGACATCACACACCATTTAAAAAAGATGAAAAAACCGAAAAAGAAGAAGAAAACAGAATGTGGCACACACTGGACATTTCCACTTATTTCCGTAGTTTCTCTTGGGTACAGTGAAAAATTTGGCATATTTTCCAAATCGGCTCTATAAAATAGCAAAAAGAAGAACCCTTCAAAAACAGCACTTTTTAACTGATTTTTAAGCAAGTCAAAAAACCGGTTCGATGCCAGATATTCGACTAAATGAAAGCCTAAACCAAATCAGGCTTCAAAAAAATACCGAAACCCAAACCGAATCAATATTTTCCTTTGGATACTTCAGCATTTTTTTGGACAAGTTTTTCGGGTCTAAAAATGAATATTTTCGGGATGGGAACTTCAGCACAGTTGAATCAATTCTAGAACCGAGAACAGGGGCTTCAGCATCCATATTCCAATCCCAGGTTTTTGAACCAAAACCCGAGCTTAACAATATTTTTATTTTTTTTTTAAACTCGTCAAATATCATTAAAATTATATAAAGAATTTTCAACAGTTTTTTTTACCTTAAAAAAAGTGATTTATGGGCTTAAATTGTTGCCTGGAATTGAAAATTTGCACTTTTATTGCAATAATTTATGCGAAATGCATTCGAAGCGTGCCAAATTGTAAAATTTCAATTAATTAGCAAATATTGAAAATACAATAAAACTAAATAAATAATAAATTAAAAGCAAACGTGCCCCGGGAGGCGCTTGTCAGCGTATCCAAAGTATCGGATGAACAGATGAACATGTGACTGCCACAGATGGAAATAGAGGAATAGCAGAATAATGGATATAAATATAATATAATTCAGATGACGTCAAAGAGGCAGCTGCTCGCAGCAGAGCGGAACGAACGTTCTTAAAGAGGCTTCACTGTAATGTCTTTTAGAGCAGCCTCCCAAATGGCTTTGCCCCCTGTTAATTAATCATAAACCCGCAAACAAAACAATTTAAATGCTTTTTTTTTATTTAACGTCAATCAATTGATTGAGCAAAAGCAATCTTCAATCTTTGCCTAATTCGTGAGATGGAGAAAAACTGGACTGATCTCTTCCTATATAAATATATATATCAAATAGAAGGGAGTTTTCCCCCGCCAGTCTCACACTGAAAAATGATCAGTGAAAATTCTTCAGACAAAGAAGAACTTTCACATAAAAAAAGGGAGGTTTTCTTAGGGAAAACCACTTGTTGCTGCAGAGATTTTCCTATTGAAAATCCTATAAAATAATTGTTATTTAATAGCGTTCCTATTTAGCTCAGTGCTCAGCCTCCAATCAGAGCAATAATTCTCCATTCCATTTTTCGGTCAATTTTATCCAAGTCTGCTGGGGTCTGGTCGGGTCTGGCCATTTGTGATTTGATTGGCAGAGGCTCACACAGAGCGTGACTTTCCATAGAATTTTACGAGTATAAAAATAAAATCACAAAAAAACAAAAAAAAAAAGAATATAATAAAAAAATAATAATAAACGTTTCTCCGCAGGCGACACTTGAGCTTCGCTTTTTTTTCACAATTTAAATGCGCAATGCAAGAAACTGGAAATAGGGGGGAGAATAGGGGCGAATAGGGGGTGAATAGGGGGCGAATAGGGGGTGAATAGGGGGAGGGAGCCCCCCGCAAAATATCAAGCTCTTTGTATTCCATTATAATAACATTGCCTTTGCCATTTCCCCCCACAAAAGAGCAGATTTAGCTGGATTACAATAAATTGTTTGCATAAAGCACAAAAATTTCAGGGCGTCGCGTCTGAGAAATCGCTTCAATTTTACATTAAGCAGCAGAAAAATGTTTTGCTGAGCGGCGTTTTCTTCTTGTTTTTTTTTCCCCCGTTTTTCCACTTTTCCGCTGTGTAAAATTATTGTAAAATTATTGTAAAATTAAAGTCACATTAAAAAGGCGAATAAATTGAAAATCTTATGACGTCTTTTCGGCAGAGCAGCGCGGGCGATCGGCCAAAAAGACATTCATTTTCTTAGACATTCTTCAAGCAGAAAAGACAACATAAATATAGAAAGAAAGAACGAAAGAAAGAAAGAAAAATAGATAATAAATAAGATAGAAATACAATTGTGATTGTTGTGTTTACACGTGGCGCTTATTATGAATTTCATTGGAAAACTAATCAAATCATAAATCCCAGCAGCAAATCCCCTTTAAACCTTCAATTCTCGAGGCAATTTCACGTATTTATGAATGTTTTGAAATTCATAAACTTTAAATCAGAAATCAGCATTTTTATATACAATTCCTATGGATAATTTCAGGTATTTTTGATGGCTTTTCAATTCATCATCTTTTGGCAGAACGCATAAACCATTTCTACGAAATATTTCGCTTGAAATATTTGAACATTGTTTAGCCGAAAGAAACTTTCCCTGAGCGTCCAATCGTATAGAAAAAAAACAGAAAAAAAGCTGAAAAAAAACTGCTATTTATAGCCAAGTTTTTGGGGGTCATGCATTCTATTTTTTTTGGCTACGACTTCCCGTCTAAAATGATATTTTTGTAGACGTATCGCCTCGCCTCGACTCGCCTCAGCTATAGAAATCAATGAACTGCTCTGAATCGGGTGTGAAATTCTATTTACATTTCATAATATTTATAGGGATTTGTTAATTGTATTGTAAAACAAGCTGTTCCATTGTGTATGCCGATCCCATGCCAACAATTAGCGAGCTGTAAATATGAATTTGCTAATATCAATAAAAGTTTTTATACCCCCGTAATACTCGTTCGGCGTTCGCCTTACGTCGTAGTACTCGAATTTCATACTTATTCCCGCACTTTGCATGTTCTTTTCAATTAAAAAAGCCAACAGCCCAATGTACTCGCTATACCCTAGCAAAGGGTATTACGGCTTTGTCAACCAATAAGCCCCTAGGGTATATACCTTATGGATCAGCCATATATATCTGTTTATAGGCCAACGAGTGTCGCTCTAAGCGCCTAGCTGACTGAAATTCAGTATGGAGCTGCAGGCTGGAATCGAGCAACTATATCTTAAAGCTATAGTGGAAGGGAATAATCGAAGAACGGACTATAAGTTCTTCAGACTGCGAATAAATTGAAGGGCAATGCTGTATTCGGTGCGGCGAAGATTCCCCCTAGAATACTCTGAAAGACGAGCCTACGTTCTGCTCCCAATTGACCCAATTTTAATGCAATTTAAGCCAAACGGAGCAACCTGAGTAACTTAACCAAGCCAAGCCAAACCAAAGCAAGGCAAAGCAAGCGGCGGCCTTGGCGCCGCCAGAAAGTAAACGAATCTGAGAACGGAAGAGTGAACTTCGCTGCCTCTCCTCCACCTGCTCCGCAGTGGACGCGTTTAATTACGCGCTTACACGCAATTTCCTCCACGTCATCATCATCGTCTTAATCGTCATCATCGTCTTTATTATTGTGGAAGTTTACTTAATTGCCAACCGCAGAGGCGACTTGTTTGCCTCGCAGCGGCTTTGTTTGCCTGTTTGCTTTATTTTGTTGCTACAATCTCAAAATAAAATAAGTGCCCAGTATTAGAGGAGTAGTCGAAGAACGAAGATTCGTAATACTCTTTTTAGCCACCATTGATTTAGGCCACAAATATTCAATTTAATTATGTTTGCCCGTGGCAAATGTATGCAAATTACAGGCAGCATTTTTGTTTTCTAAATGCTTTTCTCATGTGTCAAACAACACTAGACAACAAAACAAATATTTGTTAAGTTGGCGTTGTGATTTGCTTTTAATTAAGCCACACACCTGTAATAGACGCACCTGGCAGACGCTGTAATACCTTTTCCTCGGGGCTGCCGAGGATGTTACAGCTTTATTCATTGAAGGAATCAGCTCCAACCTCAAATGGGGTATATATTGTGGACAACTATATCATATATAGCTGCTAAAGAAAGAAACAATCGGTTCAAAAGTCGTCTAAGTTGGATATAAGAGCAGAGTTTTCAGGATCGGATGAATATAGCTCTCTATATGACTTGCCAGTCTGCAAGAGCATCTAAGCTGCGGCTTGAGGAGTCCAGCCTTTCCTTACTAGCTCTATTCTAATTTGAAAGCTTCTAACTGGAACCTCCTACTCCTAACTATAATAATACAGTAGTCGCTCGATAATTAGAATTCGATACTTGAAGACTGTCGATAATTATCGCGTAATTATCGAAATAATCGCTGTTTATTCACGGCCAAAAGTATTATACTAAACAGCTTAAACTAACCAATAAAAACATGAGAAACTAGTGAAAACAAATTCCCTGTAGCTTGGTGTAATTGGGGGGCGGATTGCAGGGTATGCGGCACGTGCGTGCGTGTCTTGAGTTGTTTTTGATATGCTTATTTGATTATTCACATGCAAAACTGAGGCTAACTTTGTGATTTGTTTAGTGGCACAAAAATAAAGCTAAATTTCTCAATTTAATTCCCAGATCACCACGTGCACTTCGATGCGGCGACACTGAAGACGGATGAGTTTGAGTCGGACAGCTGTGTGACGTATCAGAGATCGGGCGATACGATTGTGATTAGCCTGGGATTTCTGCAGATAAATCATAGATATTTGATTGATTTGAATCTGCCGGTTTCGCTGTTCACCAACACTGGAGCACCGGGCAGTAAATTTCAGCCTGTGGTGGATGCCACACCAAATCTGCACTGTCGGATCACAGAGTTCACGGGCACCAAGCACGATGAACATGATTTCTATGAGATGAAAATTGAATTCTTTGCCTATAAGGAGAAATTGCTGAGGGAAGTGCTGCATATTGTTAACTCCAACAATGCCAAGGAGCTGCTGCAGCTGGTGATTGCGGCACGTATCCTGGGCAAGGGCAAGGGAACGCCCATGCTGCGCACGGGCATACATTGCATAGGCGTCGAACGGGATGACGATGAGTCGGAGGCTTCAGATTTTGCTGGCTTTGACAAGCCCTAAGGAGCAGCAGCAGCAGCAGCAGCAGCAGCAGCGCAGCAAACAAATGTGGACGTAGTTTTTTTTGTTTTTTTTTTCTTCCCCCCAACTGCAGGCTATCTGCAGTTGTAGTATTTAAGCTAAAACTATTATTAAACATAATAAATACATCTATGTAAAGTTAATTTATATTCATATTCTCTGTTAGATGCAGCTGCAGCTGCAGCTGACAGCGTACTTAAAATACTTCAGTTCAAAATTCATGTCAACTTTTGTAATTAGATTTTGTTGTTAAATTTGAATACTTTGTGCATGTGAAATATGCAAATTGCCTGGCAAGTTTCGTATAGAAATATGTCCTTAGACACGTTGATTGGCATTTCCAAGTATTCATATTGATTTCACGCTGTTGTTGTTATTATTTTGTCACACTGTGCGCAGGTATCAGGCACTCCATTTCCTGTTGTCAGCCAAGCAACCCACCCACCAGCTCGGGTTTTGTTATTGTATTGTATTGTATTATTGTCTAGAGAAACGACTTGGCATGCATCGATTGTCAATTGTCAATTGTAAAGAAAGGCAGCCTCTGCAGCTCAATAGTTGTATAATTAAATATGTCACAAATATTGTTGTTTTTCAGCTAGAAACTTAAGCCTAGAACACCACCAGAACATAGTCCTCAATCAAATGTCCTTTTAGCTCATCCAAAAGTAGTTGTAATTCCTGAAAAGCTGATGGAAAAGAGAGAAATATTGATAAATATGTTTGTAGTGGAACCCACCAGGCCATTTACATGTGAAACATTCGAATGTATTTTGCATTTTTCATTTATATCTATCTATGAAAACCTGACTAGCCCTCAACTCGATGAATGCTCAGACACTTTCGACCAATTTGCAGGCCTTTTTTATAATATTTACCTAGTCTATAATGGATCAATGAAAAGATATATACATATAAATATTAGAGAAAATGTGGAAAAATTAAGGAAAATTCATATTTAAACAATTTAAGGTGCTCTACTTTTATGTATTGTATAATCAATTGAAATGTTTCAGATTTTTATATATATAAATTAACTATGGGCATTTGTTTAGCAACCAAACGATTTATGAGAAGCAATTTTTAAAAATTTATAAATGTATATTTAAAATTGCACGACAAGAAAACAATTTGTTAAATTTATTATATATATTTAAAACTAATTTAAAATAAAAATTCCCAACAGTTAGAAATGATACTGAAAATCATTTGAAAACAATCTTTGTACTAACCAAAAAGGCTGTGCCTCGGTGCGCCGAAGACTAGATGCCCTTGCAGACTGGATTCTTCCCATGATAGCTATATAATATAGTGGCACGATCTTAGAGAAGAGCCTCCTCTTATATCCAACTCGAAGATTTCATCAAATTGAGTTGAGAAACAGCAAAGTTTTCTATACAAAAACTTTTGGAGTAATTATTCCGATTTGTGGCCCGATTTTAATTAATCGATCGAACATATATATATACCCTATATACCCTATGTTGCCTGCTGTTGCGGCAAATTCATAGTACCCGCTGCAAGGGTATTAAAACGAATTTCGAATAGCAAAGTAGGCGATAAACTGATGAAATAAATGTTCGTTAACAAAATCCTCACAAGCAAATTGAACTCGTTTCGCTACAGACCTACAAAAAATTAGAAAATTTACACATTTTTCAAGAAAAAACTAATCACTAAAACTACATAATATACATATAGAAATAGATATTCTAAGATGGCTGCACAAAAGCGAAAATGTGATGCATTGGAACCAGCCCAGAAGCGCAATAAACTAGAGGAAGGAGACCTTAAGGACCTTTTAGACTTGCCACTGGGACCACTGCACATGCTGATGAATCGAGTTGATTTTAATAACCAGCGACTTCTACGGATCTCATCCGAGCCACTGAAGCAGGAGCACACAGGCCTCATGATTCACGATTTCAACATGAATTTGCACAAATTAATGAAGGACGCCAACGAGTCGGAAGCATCGCTGCATAGCTATTATGTGCTGCAGGTGAGTAGAAGTGGAGGAGCAGCAGTTACCTGTTTACCTGTTTTTATTCCCGGTTTCTCTAGGTGCAAGCGGATGCTACCAATTTCTTCATTAATTCTGGCTATGATTCAATGTTCAGCGAGAGTCTGTTGCGCTTCAATATTGAACGTACGCCGATCGGCGAGGATCCCAATGTGGAGCAGATGCACAAGTTTCTGTACTTTTTCTACAATTCTGTAGAACAGTCGAAGTATCCGACTAGCGTTACAGCTCGCATGCAGCTGCATCGGCTGCGCCTCATCCAAACCATGACGCTGCTGAATCTCTTCAGGGTAAATAGCTCTCTCTTACAGTCCTCTCTTATAAGTCGGCTCTCTTTAAACCTCCTATTTCTTTGTATACTTTCAGAAGTTTCGCTTCTTTCGCATTGTTAGCTCGAGCTCGACATACATGCACTGGCATCTGCAGATAGAGATCGCTGGGATGTATCTGTTTATGCATAATTGCAACAATTTATTTGACCGGGACGAAGAAACATTTATAGATTTCCTAACGATCATCTCAGAGCTGCTGGTGTTCGACATGTCGACGAAGAATGTGAAGTAATTAAATGGCATTTAATTCGATTTCCTTCCTTCACCTAGCTAAATCCTTTCATCTTCCACAGACGCCTGACGGAGATCGGCAATAACGTCTATGCTTACGGCATTAGGAACCAGACCACTCCTCGTGGTCCTCGGTTGAGTCTAGTATTCACTGTGCTGGCCCCCCTGGAGGTGCGCGGGCTCCTGGAAGATGCACTCTACGGCAAGGTCGATGGTACAAGTCCCATAGACTGCCCTCTCACCAATACGTTCAGTGTCGAGCTGGAGGTGAAGAGCAAGAGGATTTCCTTCTGGGCTGGTAGCAATACTATGGATATATCAATACTGCCGTTGTCTTGAGTTTCTAGTTAATTCTAGTTATACAGAAAAAAATTAAATTAATTATTAGTGCATCTAAACACTGCCAACAAAATAAATGTTTAGAGAAACTTACCCCGAGTGCGTTAATAAATTCTCTCTCTTTGTTTCAGCGAGTGCAACAGCGATGGGGGCGTATGAGTAATTTTTCGCTCACGATCGCAATTCGTAGGGAAAGTCGCAACTTTTAAAATATATTTAAATCACAATTTGTTTACAATTGGCGTGCTTCACGTCAGTCACATCAGCCAAGTCACGCTGTCATCTCTAGCGCTGCATTCGCCGCTCGAGCCTGCTTTGCTTCTGCTCGAATCTACAGTCTCACCTCAGCTGCGGTCTATCAAACAGCTTTTGCGATCGGAATATATATATTAAAAAAAACATATCTGCGGCTTTCTTTTTTTTTCGATCGATAAACCATGCTGGAATTTAAGGAGAACAAAATTCTGATTATCTCTGTTAATCTCTTTGTGGCGGTTTTTGTCATCCTGGTTTTGCTGCTGATTTAAAAATGAAAAAAAAAAAACACAAAATGAAAAACCTACTTTGCATTGTAAGTAGAATTCCTATACCCTTGCCGAGGGTATAACAGTTTTCTCAATCTGTTAAGTATATAATATAATATATAATATATTTATTAGGGATCAGTGCAGCTTATATCTGTCCGGCTGTAGGGAAAGTTTGGTATGCTCGCTTAGCCAATTTTTGTTTCCTGTCTTTCTACCGCAACTATTCGTCATCTGTCTGGCTGTCCCAGAGAGTATTTATGATCCTCGAGAGAGACCATTTCGCTCTTGGGCGCTTGCATTGAATCCCAGTCGAACATCTGTTGTTTTCGATGTGTTTATTGTTGCAACCGATCCCGGTTATTTCCACTCAACTTCAAGTCGAAGTCACTCAACGAGCTCATTGCTCTCTCTCTCTCTCTCTCTCTCTCTCTCTCTCTCTCTCTCTCTCTCTCTCTCTCTCTCTCTCTCTCTCTCTCTCTCTCTCTCTCTCTCTCTCTCTCTCTCTCTCTCTCTCTCTCTTTCTTTGTCTCTCTCTCTGTATATATCCTTTTGTCTGCCAAACTGCCCGCCTATCCCTCTGTCTATAACTTTCTTTATTCCTGTATTTGTCTCTCTGTCCGTTCATCTATTTGTCCGTCTGTCTCTCTGTCTCCCCGTCTATAGAATAAGGAGAATGACAACCGGAGGTGCCACTACTATGTGCTGGGTTCAACCTACAAGAAGAGTCCGAAGAGTTATGTATAGAAAACTTTTGTTCCTCAGCGTATCTACCTGAAATCTATATAGGATATAGATATATATACTAAGATATCATATCGGGAAGGGTATCTAAGCTTCGGCTTGCCGAGTTTAAGCGTAATTTATATAGGAACACATATTGTGTTCTATAAGTTCGGCGTATTTCATATACAAATGCTCTATACAAATAACTATTCCATTTCAGACTTAGACTTGCGATGAAGCGGCTCGGTTACCTCGATATAATTCACAATACACACATACATATACACCTACACATACATGATTTATGCACATACATATGTAATATGAATGTAATGGATTCACAATAATAAAATGTTCAATTGAATTAACTTGAGTAGAGTGCGATTTATTTCCGATAGAGCTCAGTGGGTGCATCCATCCAATGCACTCAATATTTGAATTCTACGTAGAATTGGAAGAAAGGCAAGTGATATGAGAGGAAGACACTCTTCCAGCTAAGCTTCTCTATATATGCAGTGTAATTCAGCAGTTAATATGGGATATATAAAGTCTGACAGCCAGCTGCTCTATCATAAATTACAGAGTATCTTCTAAGTCGAGCACTAGTGGCCAATTGCATCTTAAGCATCTTGTTTTGAGCCGTGAATTTGAGATACGAAGCATTGGAAGTATTTATAAGAGGCAGTAAGAACGACTGATTATAGCCCTGACCCTATCTTTCAGCTTCCCCATTCATTGGCCATTACAAAGTCGTTGACGTCGCTGTCGGCGTCGCAGTCGGCGTTGCAGTCGGCGTTATTAATGATAATTAAAATGCATCAATTTATTGAGAGACGATAGAGACGGCGCGAGAGGAGAGCTACTGCAGGAGGCAATAAGAGCAATAACAACCATTTAATAAATATGTTCAATCAATGCAGCACCCAGCCCCAGGCCCAGGCCCAGGCCGATGCCGAGGCATACGCCCAGACAGGCAGCCTGCCCGCTGCCGGGCTGAGAGCGTAAAAATATTTGCTTAATTAAAGTAATTATGGTTACATATATCATCATGCTGTATACGTAATTACCTTTTTGCCATAAATTAAGCATTTATTTTAAAATGTTATTAAGCGACTCTCTCTCTGCTCTGCTCTGCTCCTCTCTGCTCTTCTCTTCGCTTCTCTTGTGTAGTCTTCTTTTAAAGCTGGTTATTTGTCCAGAAAAACAAAAACACAATGATACCAGGGAGAGAATGGAGAAGAGGAGAAAGGGGGAGAAAGGGGGGAGAAGGGAGAAAGGCAACAACAAACTAGTACAAATGTGACAAGAGAATCCAACACCAAAAATGAATAATGTAAATACGCCAAGTGTACAAAGTTTTAATTGTTATCATGTTTTGTCTGAGCTCCGTTTCTGTCTCTGTCTCTGTCGCTGTCTCTGTCGCTGTCTCTGTGTCTGTTGCCTCCCCCTTCAATGCTCCCCATGCACTTATAGCCAAGATGTATCCATTTACGCCTGGCTAAGTTTTACGTTGCGTATACGACACATTTCCCATTCAGCTTGAAGCGTGTCTCTCCCTCTCTCTCCCTCCCTCTTTCTATTGTGTGTGCGTGTGGGCGTAACAGGGTGTTGGACAGGGTATGGACAGGGTGTCTAGTGGCAGATCTGGCAACTGCAGAAGTTTTTACGTTTTGCTTTTTGTGTGCCTTTAAAACTGCACTTTCGTTGTCTACTTTCGAGTCGAGCGAAAACATATTAAACATTTGGCTATTTCTCAATTAAAATTTAACATTATTAAATTTAAAATTTGTGAATTTCAAATTTCAAATTGAATTCAAAGTTGCTCTAGTAATCTTTATAAAAAATCACAACTATTTAATTGGCTGCTTGGCAGGCAGAGCAAAAAGCATAGCATACTTTTACGAGCAGCCTGAAATTAAAGCAGACTCAGTTCAATTAATTGCTCAGCCCAAGAGTAGACTACACTTTTTGGCAATGCAACTAATGGAGTAAGTTTGCTTAAAAAATTGCTTTAAAAATGACTTATTTAAAAGTACTTTGAAAGCAAAAATTTGTTTGCAGTTGATTTGCATAACTATTGAAACATATTTATTCTGATATATATATATATGTATATATTTTTCTTATTTTGTGTAAGAATAACTGACTTTTGCCCAGCTTTCAAGCATGCAAATCCAGAATTTGTGGCTTTTTCTGTATTTATATTTGGCACAAATTTTAAGTGATTTATGCTTACCGCAATTGCCTCACAGCCCACCACTGCCCGCACCTCCCCCAAAAAGGATAAACTAACGGAAAATTCGTAACATTCGAGGAGCCAAACGGGGTAGAGGAAGAGCGGGAGAGGGAGAGGGAGCAGAAGATACACTCTGGCTACGCACTATGCATATTTATTTGGCAGGACTTTACTTATGCTACATTTGGAAGCACGAAGCGCCCAAGCTCAATTTTCTGTTTGCCAAACTCAAATGCAGGCGGCAGTCGAATGTCCTGTGTCCCCCATCCCGTGTCCCGTGTCCTCTGTCCGAGCTTGTCCTGCACAAGCTTGCTTAGATATGTGCATATGTGGTGGTATAGATTCCTATGCAAAGGATGATACAGATGATAGTACTCTCGCACTGTATGCACTTATTTATTTGATAATAATTTTCGGGTTTTTGCCTCGAAAAACAAACTAATTTTGCTGGGGCTGCAACTCTCTTCTTTTGTCCTAAATAAATAATCAAAATGTCATAACAAGTTGCTTTAAGCAGCCCTTCAGTTTGTGTGTATCTTTTGGCTTGTATCTTTTGCCTTGTATCTTGTATCTCTAACTGCAAGTTGTCTTGGTAGGCGTGGCAATGTTTATGCAAATGACATTTGCTGCCTCTGCCTCTGCCCCAGCCTCAGCCTCAGCCCGCCTGGCGGGCAGAATGCATCAGTGCAATATAAATATTTTACATAGATTTTACATAGCTGATTGCAGTTCGTGCGCATATGGTAAGCCCACAGCCACAGCTACAGCCAGAGCCAGAGCTATAGCTATAGCTATCTGTATCTGGCCACAAATTCAGCTGCAATCAAATCAAATCAATTCCAAAGTGCCCTTTGCCCTATGCCTGGCAGCGTCGTCTTCTTGCGCTCATAAGTATGCTAATGTTTTGTCTTTTTTTTTCTTTTGCATTTGAGCCCTGCCACATTTGCATAACATTTGCCACATAAGCTTAATTGAAGCGGCAGCGGCTAATTTACAGCGCGGTGCTATTAAAAATGTACCATTATTTATGATTATTTGTTTATTGCTTGCTGTGGCTCTGTTTACCTGACAGCATTAACAGCCTGAACCCTGCCCCCTGCCCTCTGCCCCCTGACCCATGACCCACACACACACACGCACACACACAGAGACATAGATACACGTAGATAGATAGAAACACTTACGAAAATGCCGCCAGCAGCTTTTGGCTGCAATTTTGTGGCATTTGCTGGGCGATAAAGTAATAGCTGCTATTTGGGTTTATGGCGCACTGCTACACACATATACACACATACATACACACAGATATATATACATGTATGTGTATATAGCTGGAGTTGAGAGCTGCTTCACTTTGGGAACTGGTTCAAAAGAACCTATAAAGATAGCCAAGCTTTTGTTGGGTTGTTCTCTAAGCAGGGGCTAAAATATTTATTGCATACTTCTGGGCGCAGCTTGAAACTAAACCCACGAATAGGTTGCAGTTGTTCAGTGGAAGTGATTCGACAGAGGGATTAAAACTAGCAGAGAATAGGATAAAACCAGGTAGCAGGAGTCCCAAGGCTTCCTTTTTGGGGAATACAATGGAAAGTAGCTATAATTTCCCTGTCTTTATTGAAATCTGCTTCAGAATAAACGCCTTATCAATAGTTAATGCCAAAAAGTAGGCTTCAACTAATCCATTTTTTATACAATGCAACTAATATATGTTGCCCCCTTTAATCATACAGCAAAAAAACACATAATTTAATCAAATTAGTCGCAGCTAATTATATAATCGAATTAGTCAGCTGTTTTTTAGCGTTTTTAATGAAACGTTTTTTATTTGAGCTCCATTCACAGCCTAATTGGAGGCAGCTGAAAGAGCTGCATTCAATAGCCCTGCACAGTCCTAAGTAGATTATATTTATATATATATATATATGAAATATTGAATGTAAAAGTATCTCGTATTACTCTTAATTCGCTGGAACTCAGGAATTTAGTTCTTTTATCCTTTTGAACTGAAAAAGTCAGCACAGTTTCCGTGGCGATGGCAGCAGCAACAGCTTTTGTTGTCTACTTTCAGGCGCCAAGCCCAAAGCTGCAGCCAAAAGCCCGGGCGCTGAAGAAGCTGCAGTTAAAAGCAAATCCAAAGCCGGAGCAGAATGCTGATGGTGATGGGAATGGCGATGGTGAGCCTGAAGGGGGCGGGTGAGGCGTCATTTAGTCTGCGGTTAGATGCACGTACGTTTTACAGGTTTTCCTTTCATAAGTACATGTTTTTTTCTTTTCTTTTCATTTTGTTTTTCGCGCATTCGCGCGCAATTTTTCTTCTATTTTTTTGTTTTTTTCGGTTTTTTCTACGCCGTGTTTCGCTAACGTTCGCTTGTTGCGGTTGCAGCACGTCCGTACGTGTTTATGGGGCGCATATCCGCAAATATGCAATCAGACTATAATCTACTTAATGTCTTTTTCCAGCGAAACACAAGCCACAACAACAACAAGCCAACAACCAAGCCAATGTAAGCATTGAGGCTGCCCCGTGCTTTCAGCTCGCCCAAAGCAATGAGCGCGACTAGCCCATACCCTACACTTCTTTTGCAGTCCCCTTTGCTTTGATCTCTTTGAGCGTAGTGCCCCACTAGCAGATACCCTGTTTGGAGCTAAGGTTTCCAAGCAAAGATTAATTAAAATATCTAAGAAAAAAGCCAAAACATGTCTTCAAATTTCTAATGCCAGCTAAAGATAGAGATACAGATATTAGACAGCTTTATTCCTGTAAAGCCTTCGTCCTTAAATATATATAATTAGTCCAGCAAAGTTCTCTTTTCCATCTTCTCTTTAATCTAGGCAGAAGCGCAGGGTATTCAGCTAGTCGTGCACTCTCAGCTAACGCCTAATTAGAGAGTAAATTAAAAGGCAAAAAGCATAAATATATCTACCATATTTTTATGCTGTTCAAATAGGAGCAATATACAGGGCGGATGAGCATTATCGATGTTGTTGGAATTACTACTCGAGCCTTTTCAATATCCTGTCTTCATTTGCCAGCATACCCTGTACATTTTTTTTACAGGGAGTGCTGGTTCTTTATAGAAATATATCTTTATTATAATCTGCAATTAATTGGAAGGGGGATTTAGGCCAGCGTCAAAGGATGCGCTTTGAATGCTGCATGCTATGCTCAAATCCTTGCTAATGCGCTTTGCAATTTTCTATAAATTAAAAGGGTATAAAGAAGCGCATTGAAAAAATGATTTTCTGGACTGACCCCACGGGTCGTATGTGTAATGTGTCAGTTTGTTTTTTTGCGTACTTTTCTGTTTATGTCTGCTGCCTTTAAAACGGATACGGATACGCCACATTAACGGAAATTAGGCAGTCATTTTGGAGAAGTGCGTGTTTCTCTTTTTCCTCTGCTTTTTTGTTTTTTTGTTGCCTACTTTTTTGGGGCAGCAGCGAAGCGCGCAACGCTTTGAAGTTGGCAGCGCATTTTGGCTTTTAGCTAATTTTAAAGACAAGCAACAGCAGCAGCAGCGGCAGAAACAACAGCAACAACAAAGAAGAGTTTGGCAACAAAGCGTGGCAAAAGAAAGCTGCAAAAATATTTACGCCTGTAGACAACATTAGATATTGTTTTTGAGCTGCAGACATGGCATTTTAGTTTTTAGCCGTTTCTTCTCCTTTCTCTTCTCTTCATTTCTTTTCTTTTCTTTTCTTTTCTATTCTTTTCTATTCTGTTGTGTGGCTGTTGTCTTCTGTATTCTGTTGTGTTGTCCTGCTGACAAGCACTCGCCGCCCCTCCCGCTCCTCTCCCCTCCCCTCCTGTTATTGTTGTTGTTTCCAGCTGAAACAGCAATGGAGATGGAGAAGGAGACGGAGAGGATGGAGCACAATGCGGCGGCTATAAAAAGCCCGCGCCTCGCAAGTCGAAGTGCGGCTCTGCAACAAAAGGCGCCCGCACAACACAAAACAATTGAAACAATAAAATGGCTTTAAGAGAACTATTCTAAGCACTACTCGCAGCATGCTCAACTGCCAGATACTCTGGAATCCCAGTTTAGCCTACAGAATGACAATCCAGCCAAGCAACGAAACGAAAACCAAGCTGAATTTTGTCCAAGAATTTCGAGTCTTCCCACCTTGGCTGAAGCCCCTTTTTGTAGGGTATAAAAGATTGATTAAATGCCAGAAAAGTTGAAAATTTAAATCGAAAAAAAAAACTTAAATTAATACACAATTATTTTCTTAAAAATGTTCAGTGGAAATCCGGAGTAAAGAAAGCTGCTGCAGCTGAGGGAAGGGCGAAGCTCTGTGGACGTGGTGGAACACACAGGGTAGATCTGTGCGGGCAGCTCTCTCTCTTTCTCTCTCTCTCTCTCTCTCTGGATAATCCTTCTAGATAATCTTTATTGAAACCTTTAAACGAAATCGGAGAGTGGCAGATGAAATCGGAAGCGGAATCGGAATCGTTGGCGGGAAACTTTAGCTGGTTTTAGCTATTTCTATTTCTATTTCTTAGCTTTTGTTTTTAGCTGCTGCTTTTCGTTACTGAGCAGTGAAGAGACTCTTGACGTTGGCATCTGTGGTATCAATGGGCAGCTTGTAGTAGCCATCGCGTCGCAGGGCGCGCTCCTCGTCGTCCGCAACGCCGTAGATATCCTCAATGGGCTGCATAATCTCCGATTCGTTGGGCAGCAGGAGCTTTCTGGCATCCTTGCGGAAGACGGCGACTGCCTTGGCCATACTGTGGTGAGCCCTGGTGAAATGCTGGAAGCTGAGACTCTTCCTTTTGGCAGCCAGTTTGCCCTGAATGCGATCCAGCCTGGCTATCAAACGGAGCAGTATGAAACGGGCGAAACGATCCTTGATTTCGATCAGGGTCATCTCCGTATCCCTGGGACCCAAAGGACGTAAATAGGCGGCTATGATGAGACCCACAAATACCACATTTATCAGCAGAATTGTGAGCAGCACCAGCAGCTGGAAGCTATCGATGTCTGTGAAGCAACAGGCTTCGCTCAGCTGTTTCCAGGACATCAAATCATAATTATGCACCTTCCACTCGTAGTGCAAATAGGCCGTGAGCAATGCCACCACACAGCTGATTAGGGATATAAAAGGATAATTCTGATAGAAGAACTCATTGAGCAGAGTTCGCAGGCTGCGCAGCAAATTCATTTTTCCTTCTCTTCTCTTCTATGATTCTCTTCTCCTCTTCTATTCTTCTATTCTTCTATTTGTTGTTCTGCTATGGCGGCTATTGTCAGCTGATCGGACAATTCCGACTTTGTTCTCTTTCCTCTTTCCTCTTTTTGATTTCGTTTTCTGCTTTTTTTTTTTGTGTGTTTTTAATTTTGACTTTTACCTGCCGAAATGAGTTTTATTGTCTGAGCTGCTGAGCTCAGACCCCCCACCCCCCTCCCCCTCAGACCAAGCTAGACCTTTAGTCTGATGAAACGAGTGCCCTGCAGCCCCTGCAACCTGTTGGTTAGCATATAAATTATAAGAGTGGAATGCCGCAACCCCTGCAACGCGAGTCGAGTCGAGTCAGTTCCCGAGTTACCCGAAGCGAGTCGTTTCCTCGTGCAAACGAGTATAAGAACGAGTGGCTGCAACTCCAGCCGAGTGGAGTTGGACAGCATAAATGAGTGAAATAAGCTGGAACAGCCCTTGAGTTGTCGTTGAGTTGCAATAAAGACGAACAGAATCGTTGAGTAGGCGAGTATAAGAGTGAGCTGCGGCACTCCCCTTCAACTTGAGTCCATTTGAGTTTGATTAGAGTCGAGATGGACAGCATAAATTATAAGTGGGAGCTGCGACTCGAGTCGCTTGCTATAGTATAAGAGTGAGACCCAAGAACTTGAGTTGCAACTAGTCGATTTGAGTGGGGATGCAACTTGAGTCTCATGCAGGAGTATACGAGTGAGGACATGAGTAACAAATCGAGCTATACAATATAAGAGTGAACTGCTGTGACGCCTGCAACTTGAGTTACAACAAGTGCTGAAAAAGTGGGGGAAATAAGAGTGAGTTGTTGAGTTCCAATCAGTTGAATCGAGCCCAAGCGGATGCTAGTATCCCGCAACTTGAGTAGAGTCCAGTGGGGAAGAGTATCAAATATAAGAGTGAGCTGCTCTAGCTTCTACAACTTGAGCTTCAAGCTTGAGTCTAGAATCCCTCAATTTGAGTCAAGTCTAGTTGGACGGCCCAAATTATAAGTGTCGCTCCTCCAACTTGAGCTACTACCAATCGAGTCGAGTTCTATAGTATAAGATTGAGCCTAGGAGTATTTTCTAGCTGTGACATTTTGCTCATTGTAATATCTTAACAAGTTCCCTTTCCTGTTTAAATGAAGAAATTTGAACTTTTATACCGAACTTCAAATTGAAACAATAAAATAATAAAATATATTTCCAAAAGGAGAAATAATTGTTTTAGTTTGTTTATGACTGCATTTCAGTTTGAGCTTAAAGTCTTATACGCGTCTGGTTCCTTTTATCAAACTATAAAGATATTTTATTTGCTTAAGTTGGCCAATTAAAAAATATTCTATTAGAATTTGTTCAGTCAGAACTGCTCAAGTCGCAGGCAGCTCGCATAATCTGATTTAAACAGAATACGCAAAAAGGGGAGGAAAAAATAAGTGTATAAGAGTTTTCTGAGCGACATCAAACAGCTTGCAACACGCCTGAACTAAAAGCTGCCAACATGTTGGCGCGGCGTATGAGCAATTCTTGTGGCCACTCAAATGTTAATTCAAAATGTAAACTCATCGCAGTTTAATAATTATGCATAATTAAATAAATTAATTAATTTATTAAATGCAATCAAATGAAAAAAATCACATTAATCAGACGGGCCAGTCAGTGAGTGAAAGGCAATATTTATGAGTGTGCGACACACCAAAGGACATCTGAATATGGCCACACACACACACACACACACACGCACACACAGGAAAAGAGGAGCACAAAATAAATAAAAATAAATTGATATCACAACGAATTTGAATGTGCAATATGCGATGTCGCTGACTGAGTTATAACCCCCCCTGAAAAGCCCCCTGAAAAGCCCCCTGAAAAGCCCCTGAACCAATTTCCCTTTCCCTCTCTCTACTCCCCCCTTTTGCCATGAATTATTTTGGCCCGTCTGCATGTGAAATTTTTGGCCAAACAATTGGCAATAATAACAACAAGTGCGAGCATGCTCGACGGGCCAGATACGCTGTAAGCATTTCACTGTGAAAAATCCATTCCTTATCATAGAAAACCCGCAGAATGCTCGACTGCAACATACTCTGTAAAAGCATTTCTTTAGTTGAGAATCGTAAGAACTTTGACGCAATTTTCCCAACAATTCAAAGTAATCTTTCGCATTTCTCGTCCTTTTTTTTTGAGTGTACAAAATGAGCGTAAAATAAAGTTGAAATTTGCTTAATTTGAGCATTTTTTAGCTAAATTTGTGCTTGAATTAAGTGCAAGGCGAGTTCGATCGAAGAGGCGACTCTTGCGACGAGTATGCCCTTTTCAGGGTACAGATAGATACAGGGTATATTCAAGAACAACAACTAACTGAAGTGGTGCAGAGGGCAGGGGCAGGGGCAGGGGCAGGGGCAGGGGCAGGGGCAGTAGGCAGTAGGCGTTTCGTTAAAGGGGAGTGGCATGCAACGCTAACGACAACGACGGCGATGGCGATGGCGAATGAATATGATGCATGAAATAACAATAATGAAATGACAACAAAAGGCACGGATAACAAAAGGATTGGAAAGGACTAGCAGGCTGTGCGGCGACAGGCGGGGAGGCGGGAAAGCGGGAGGCGGGAGGCATGCCACATGCACATGTCAGTCGAGCAGTTTGACCGATTCTGGATGAATTATATGAGTGTTTTAGGGGGTGGAGCGGGCAGGGCTCAACATCCAAATCAAAATCAAAATCAAAATCCAAATCAAATGCGATTTTTGGTCACTGTGAAAATTGTTGATTAGTTACGCCTGACTGCAGCTAAATGAAAGCGGAATGCGCCGCGCCCCCCGCCACGCCTCTCCGCGCCCCGCCGCGCTCTCTGCATTATTTTTGATTCCAACTTGATTTCCAGCTGCATCACTTGACACACATCAAGACTCGGATATATATAGATATATATATATATGTACGGATATATATATACGGATATCTGTGTATTTGACCGGGTAAATCCAATGGCAGAAAAGTCTTTTAATACGTGGGATTAGCTTCTGTCAATCACGTGGAAATCGAAAGGGACAACTGGTTTAATTATGACCCAATTCACTTTTCTCTATTTCTATTTTTGGAATTGCATGAAAAGTCCATTTCAATTGAGCTTTATCCCTCTTTATTTCTCTCTATTTATATAGAAGTTAGATCCATTCAAAGTTGCAAGCCCAGCAAGTATTGCAGGCCTGAACCCAGTCCGCCTCTCAGTTTTGGTTCAAGCATTCGCGATGCGAATGGCTGAATGGTTCGATGGTTCAATGGTTCAATGCTGCAATGGTTCAATGGTTCAATGCTGCAATGATTCAATGAATTTTGTTCGAACAAAGCTTTTCATATTTCAATATTTTCATTTATTCTATATTCTATAACAACCCTAAGCAAAGTATTAATTTAAGGATTGGAAAAGGCATTTCAAGGAGCATTTTTGGGTACCTAAAAGTTAATTGGAGTGTGTAAATATTATTACTGAACCGCATGGGCAACATTGCTCCGGTTCAGGCTCAATTGTTGGGAAATATTGGCTTAGTACAGGCTCAATGGCTGCTGTTGGTTCGACAGCTGCTTCAACTTAAGCCTCGCTGTAAGCTCTAGCATAACCGGTTCCGAATCGGTTAGAATGAAACCGATACAGATACAGACACAGTCATGGATATATGTGTGTGTGTGTGGGTGTAGTCGTACTCGTTTATAGGAAACGATTCGCAATGTGTGACAAAACATGTTAAATAAAATTGTGGCATGTAACCATAAGCTCAATGGGCAATTTAATTTAAACAATTAAAGGCAAATAAATTAAAAAATGCGGTTGAAACGCGGTTTCAGCGAACAGCGACAAATTGCACGTATCAACCCCAAACACACACATATATCTACACACACACACACACACACATAGGCATACATTGGCCCCGCCCCGCCCCCTTCTGCTGTTAGTTTTGCCGCCCATCTGTCGATATTGCCATTAATTGAAGCATATTAATTCGAATTTACATGCATTTTCCGTCTGTTTTCCCCTTTGGTTTTCATAACATGCACAACATTACAGGCTCTGTTAGCCACGCCCTAAAAATTAATTAGTTAATCAATTACAATTGCAAAATATTCTGATTCTGATTTAAATCGCTGGCAACTGCAGCTGCCGTTTTGCATTTAAACACCCGAATTTTGGTCTATTAAAGCGCAAATTACATAAATAAATAACTTAATTTATATATAGAAATTTATTAATTAAATTTGCAATATTTAGCTGCAGGTTGCCTCATAAAAAAGCCTTTTTCGGAATGGTTTGAGTGGAGAGTAAAACCAAGGCTCAAATAGATATTCAATTTAATCAAGTTTAATTGTTATTTAATTTATTTTATTATACCTTATGCCCATATTTATTCATTTGTGCAACGCTCGATTTGATTTATTATTCAATTCAAACATTTTCAAAAAAGTGCGCCAAATGAAATTCACCACAACAACTGCAGCCAACTTCATATCAGCTGCACTGTTAACGGGCAGAGTCGGAACTTAACAGCACAGCTGTTCGATGAGATATTGGCATTTACGAATGTTATTCAACAATGTGCTGCAGTAAAACACGTTAGAAATATAGTAGAACTAGTTTTTTTTTAATAAAAAGTTATATTAAAATGTTTAAAATACGCGCAGCATTGCCATGCGGCAAACAATTTGCCACGGTTTTGGCAAACACAACTCGTAATATACGTTTGCAGTCCAACAACAGCAGCCCACTGGCTTCTGCCTGGTCAAGAACACTCCGGCAGCCACAGCAACAACAACAACTGCAGCAGCAGCAGCAGCAGCAGCACAGATGGTTGGCAACCAAAGTAACGGACGAGGATAAAGGACTGAAACGCATCTATTATGGAACCCTGGCGCCGCGTATGAAACTGGTTAAGTTCTTCTCACTGACCACCAGTTTGGCAGGAATTGCAGCACAGCCCATACTCCTGGAGCAGGGCATGAAAATCGGTGGCACAGGCATGGCTGTATTTCTATGCACAGTCGGTGGTTTCTTTACCTTTGTTACGCCCCTTTTGCTGCATTTCATAACCAAGAAATACGTCACCGAATTGCACTATAATCCTCTGACGGAGGAGTATACCGCCACAACGATATCTCTTATATTGCTGAAGATAAAGGTAAATAAATAATAATAAAATAAAAAGTGCAGTCTTGATAAGACAACTATCTCCTAAATAATCGATAGTATTGCGATACTTTCGATAAACGAAAAGCGGGCTTAAAATGAAAAATCACATTTCAACAATTAGATTTTATTAAATACAAATACAATCAAATAACACAACGTAAAATTATTTATACAAAATTAAGAACCAATTCATTTTAAATCGAAAAAAACGAAATGCTTAGTCTCTAGACTTTTAAGCTGCTAAACTATCGATACTATCGATTCACCGATTGTATGGCTTCTCGTTTACCATGACCAGATCAGTTTATCAATACAATTTATTTTCTTTTTTAGACGAAGTTCCGCCCCAGCGATGTTACTGTACCTGAAGTTCCCGGTATGTTCACCTCATTTCTGGTGAATAAGCGGCCTCTATTTGTTGATCCAGCGCTCTTCGATGATCCGGAGCATTATGTGCGCATTATGGGCTATGATAAGCCCATAGATTTTAAAATGAATATGAATAACGAAACGGATATAACCAAAAAGAAAGAGCAATAAACTATATGTAGGCAGCTTGCACAGTGTCTTTAAATTCAAACTGCCGCTCATAACATTCACATAACATAATAGCAAATGGCGACTGTAAAGTCTAAGAGTTATCGATACCTATAGCGGGCTCTGTAATCGCTGTAATACCAGCAATGTGACCAGTTGCATGCAATAACAAAATCACACCAATACAAAAGATCAAAATACTAACACTTGCCTTAGGTATTCGGTCACGCTGTACTGAACATACATAGTTAAGCCAGACGCAATTATTTAACGTTTTAATCGAAATTAACCGCGAGTTTTCGTACGCAAATCGTGTGCGTATACAGTATTTTGTAAAATACACTCTCTTTTCACATAATGGTGGTGTCGGAGAACGAGAAGGTAAGCAAAAATAAACTACTTTTATGCCGCATGGTTTTTTTAGCCGTGGTGGCAGGGTCGTCGATAAACAGGGCTGTTGCACAAGAAGGGGGTTCGAACAGTCGAGAGGAAGAAGAGAGGAGAAAAACAACAGGCAGTATATAGTGAGTGCAGCAGGCAGCGTGGCACGTCATCGAGGCAGTTCAGTTTTCCAATTTTCACTAAATTTAATCAGTTGGTTCTAACACATTCGCAATATTCTTATTAGTGTATTTTCAACGTAACAAAGTGAAGTTAATTGTTTTACCTACACGCTGTCACAGTCGCCATCGCCGTCGAAGTTTATGTCAAAATTTTTCTCACAATACGAACTGGCTCTCCTCTCTCTCTCTCTCGTACTCTGCATTTGCATACGCTGCACGTCGCGCATCCCGCCTCTGTCGCTCTCAATAATTTTTTTGCCTGGAATTCACGCACACACAGTCAAATTTGTTTTGCGTCAGTGTTAGTGCTTACCTTATATGTTAGTGTTGGAAACTGTAGTTCAATTTATTGAACCAGTTTGTATTCGTTTATGTATAGGACGGAACCAGTGTTGGAAAGTTCTTGGATTGAATCAGTTTTGCTTTTCATCTCGGTGGTTCATGAATTATAATTCATGTTCGTATTTGCTTAGTCATTACAGATTCAGTTTTTTCATGAAATATTCATTTTCGACAGCTACTTATTTATTCACACGATAAGACGTTTTATTTTGTACAGTTTAATTATATCAGTTATGTATTTATGTAAAAGTGAATACCAATAAAAAAAAATGCTCACTTAACAAAGGAATATTTATTGTACTTGAAAAAATATGTTCAGTAATAGGTTATTTTAGTGTCACTTTCAAAAATCAATGGAAAATTTTCAGTAGTTCATTTCAACTACGCAAAAATAAGAATGACAGTTCAGTAGTTCATTTCAATTAAATTTTGTCGTTCTCTGAATAAGCCGAATAGTCCATTACGACTCGTTCAAATGAACATATACTGAACGAAACTAGGCAACTCTAATATATATGTATTACATGTATATGGGGGTGTGGATATACGTATGTAAGTAAATGCATGAGTGTGCAGCATAAAAAGTAGGTGAAGCAGGGGGGGTGAAAAAGGAGAAAAAGAATGAAGTAAATTACTGCAATGAGCAGCAACAACAAAAGCAAAGCCAGAGAAACAACAGTTAAGTTTTTTTTTGCCATGGCGACTACTGTCGTCGACTGCGACGCGTTTGCTTGCGACTTTCATTGCAAGCAACGCCAGATGAACAGTTCAGTTTAGTTCCGTTTCGTACCGTTCGTTCAGTTCAGTGCTTGTCAACGATTTTTTTTTTTTAGCTAAATTTATAGAAATATTAAATATTATTCAGTATTTTTTATATACCAAGAAAACAAAATTTTCTAATTATTATTTTGGATCCGGGCAAACTGTGTATTTTCTAGCATATGTCTCACTCTGCGTTCGTATATATGTGTGTGTGTTTTGTATGTTTCTGTAGTCGTAAATTTTAGCGTGCAAACATCTCACACTCCTTTCGGGATTTGTAGCTCAATTTCCAGAACCGAACAAAAACATAATTTCGTGTATTAGAGTATATATTTAAATTGTGCATAAATCGAAAGTTAATACTCGAACAAACAAGTTGGAAAAAAAAAAACAGCCGGCCACAGCAATTGCACATATATACATACATATACATATACATATATATATATATAACAAGTTGAGCAAGTTTTATATTCAAACACGCACACACAGACAAAACGTACGTATTTAAGTACATATATACATGTGTGTAATAAGTGAGTCAGTGTGTAGTGTCATTGCCTCTCGATCTCTGCAGAATCCATAGAAACAGAAAAAGCCAACTAAAAAGGAGAGTCCAAAAAAATACCAAAAAGAATAAAAGAAAATACTGCAAGCAATTATTCTGCCCGGCCCCGTCGCGTCATACATATACATATACATATATACAAAAGAAAAGCTTTACACACTTGCAATATACATACATATATATATACGGATATACACACACACATAGAGAAAAAGCAGCAACAAGAAACGTTCAACGATCGCGAGTCAAGTGTCTCGTCTCCGTCTCTGCCTCTTTCCCAACAAAAAAAAAAAAATCGTGAAAGCTCAGCGCTCAGCAACAGCGCTCTCACTGTTAACGCGCTCTCGCTCTCGCTCACACGTTCGGCCTCAAGATGCAGAGCGACTTTCACAGAATGAAGAACTTTGCCAACCCCAAGACTATGTTCAAAGTAAACGTCATCCATTAACATGAGCTGCAATTGTGTTGGCTTTGAAAATGTTAAGATTAACATAACTTTGAGTAATGCAACAAAATGCTATCAAACTGTTAAATTTTAGCTGCTCACATATATTATATTTTTAAAGCCGACCACAATTCACATAATCACCCTTATTGGTGTACGTCAAAATTTCTAACCATTGCAAAATGTTACTTCATTTTACAGAGCAGCACAGTCGCCGCGAACAGCGATCAGGATACAACAGTTGCACCTGGACGCCCAGAGCCGTCATCAACTGATGGTACAACCTCTGCTGTTATTAATGACAAGGACGAGGAGCCAAAGGCAGCTGCCGCTGCTAATAGCACGGAGCAGCAGTCAGATGATCCTTCTGTTCGTACTGAGCATTTGTTTAAACACCCGCTGCAAAACACATGGACTCTCTGGTATTTAGAAAACGATCGCTCCAAATCTTGGGAGGATATGCAAAACGAGATTACCAGCTTCGATGCCGTTGAGGACTTCTGGAGCCTCTACAATCACATTAAGCCACCATCTGAGATCAAATTGGGCAGTGATTATTCGCTCTTCAAAAAGGGCATACGGTAAGTTATTTACTAGTTAGCTATTATATCTTCACTGTTACCGATTAGACTCTGTTATCGCTACTGTTAACTCGTTTTGTTAGCCCGATGTGGGAAGATGCTGCCAATAAGCAGGGTGGCCGGTGGGTGATCACACTCAACAAGAGCTCGAAAAATGATTTGGATAATTTATGGCTTGATGTGGTAAGTGTGTACCGGGTATTGAACGGAACCGACAACTCACAAATTGATATTAATTCAGTAAACTTTCTTTTGTTTCTTTGCAGTTGCTTTGCTTAATTGGTGAGGCTTTCGATCATTCCGATCAAATTTGCGGCGCTGTTGTTAATATTCGTGCAAAGAGCAACAAGATTTGTGAGTAAACCCAAAGAAATCATTATACAATTTTGAATTTAATAAGTAACTTCGTATATCCTGCAGCTATCTGGACCGCTAATGGAAATAACGAGGAAGCCGCTCTGGAAATAGGACACAAGCTACGTGATGCACTGCGTCTGGGACGTCAAAATTTGTTGCAATATCAACTGCACAAGGACACGATGGTCAAGCAGGGCTCCAGTGTCAAATCGATTTACACTTTGTAAATTTTTTGCTAGCTAAAAAGGTTTTTTGTTTTATCTATTTTTGTGTTGCGCCTTTACTGGTTTTGAAATCCGTTTTAACGTAATAATGTAATGCATAAAAACAAACAAAAAACGAGCAGGAAATGAAAGGAAAAAAAAAACAAATACCCCCATTGTTATCAAAAAAAAAAAAAAAAAGAGCTGCGCTCCAAAAAAGTGCACCATCTTTTTTGTAGTCAGTGTCATGGAATATGCGAAAATATATATAAAAATAAGTTTAAAATATATTTGTTTTTACATTATATACACGTAAATTAGAGCTGCGAAACTATCGATAGCAGTTAGTGCTTTCGATTGTATTTGCTATATTGTCTCGAAGTGGAGACATCGATTTTTTCGATAGTTGCCGCAGTTCAAATATGTACAGTCTCATACTGGCATCCTAATATGACATAATCTGTTCCACGCCACGTCGCAAGTCCTTTCGACCGCATTCGGAAAGTCCGTCGCAGAGCTTCATCAGCACATGACGCGGATCATTGCAAGGGTCCTCCTCGAAGACCTGCAATAGATTGAGAATCCGCGATTGTAGATCTTGTGGGAAACGCGTCTCTATACCATCCATTATGCCCTCGGCAATGCTTAGTTTACGACCCAAAGCACGCCAAGAACGACCCAGTTCCTTGGATATTTTTCGAAATACAGCTACGCGCTTTTCCGGCGTAAATTCTGCCGGCGCGGTGTAGTGCTGCTGCCGCTGCGCTGCCTGCCCTGGCTGAGTCAGACGAATGGAACTGCGCAACTGTTGCAGCTGATCTTCCGCCAAACGTTCCTCCCTGTAAGAATTATAGGGGATAATTTCCCCTGATGTATAATCGTCAATTGCTTCCAGCAAGAGCATATTCCGATTGTCCAGCATTCGCAGCAATTCCACATTCTCCTCATTGATTGCATCGCAGCGTTCCAGACAATCAATAAGCTCTTCCACTGTAGTAATACGATCCGCCTTACGTTGGGAACCAATTTCCTTGGAAAAAATTTCTTTTAAATGATGCAAATCCTGCTTACTAGCAGCCTGCAGCGCCAGGCGTTTCACAGTAGCGTAGGTGTAATGGCAATGCGTCATAGTTAAATAAAAATAAATACAAAAAATAAAGTTAGATTAAATGCACAAACTAAAGGCTACGATGGTCATGGACTTGTAAAAAAACATCGATTATCACCTAACCGATTCTAACTTGGTATATATTTTTTCGATATTTTGATGCGAGTCGATAGATTTTTGTAAAATCATCGGAGCATAAGAAAGCTGCAACAGGCACGTTAGTTCTAAATTTGAAAAAAAAAACATAATTCTTCATTTTTTAATTCATTTGTTTCAAGGGTTTTTTCAATAAGCTGTCGGATTATTTAATTAAATTCAATTCAAAACTCAAATATCAATGTTGAAATATCCCATACTCTCATGCATCTTTCAGTTCTTGTAAAAATTTGTTAACCGATTGAAAAACATCGATGTTCAATTCAGACTTGCATCTCTATATAGTTTACCTTAACGATTAATCGATTATCGGTCGCACGATTTCCAGCTTAACACTACGCAGCCACACTCCAAGTGCAGTCAGTGTTATCGCAGCCCTCGTTTGTGCAAGTGCTTCTCGCTGTCGCGGGTTGAAGTAAAATGCCTTTGTTTTTTTTTGTAAACTTAGCAGATTTTTGCTAACGATAAAAGGGAAAATATGTGAAATTGCAGAGATAATTTTTTGTCTTTTCTGCGTCTCGTTAAATAAATAATAATAAAAACTCTTCGTGAACAAAATAAATACATATATATAATAATAGACACAAGCACACACACACACACTCGTACAGGCACAGAGCTAGAGGCAAGCAGTTCATTTGCCCCAGCAGCAACAACAAAACAAAAAAAAATACGATATTTAATTTTCAATTTTGCAAAAGAAAAAAGGAGAAGCAAAAATCATCAATCAGAGCAGCGCGCAGGCATTTTTTGTTGCTATAAATAAAACGGCAGCAGAGCCGCGATACACCAGCAGCAGCAGAGGAGCATCATCTGTTTACCAATTCAAAAAAGAAAGAAAAAAAAAAACAAAAATAAACAAAATAACAGCAACAACAAAATCATAACAAAAGCAGAAAGCGGCAATATCGTATATCGTAAAGGCGAAGGAAAGAAAGATAGAAAGATAGAAAGAAAAGAAGACGTAAGGATTGTTCGGCCAGTGTGACCAGTTGTCGCAACAACAACTAATGCAGCGCAGACAGCGGCAAAAACAACAACAACAACAACAACTGTAATAATAATAACAGTCGCAGCAGCAGAAATGTCGTGCGAAAACGCTAAAACATCATCAGATATCGAACATGTCGATTGGAGCACCGGCGGTGGCTCTGGCCAGCACTACGCAAATGTCAGGTAAGAACAAAAACAAATATTAAAACAAACAAAATATAAGAATTGTACAAAGTTTACCTGACACCAACCGACCGACCGCCCGACCGCCCGTCCGCCCGTCCGCAATGCCCCGCTTCACCTGCAGTGTGTGTGTGGGGGCCGCCCTTGAGGCGGCCAATGTCGCTTCATTTGGCAGCGAATTGTAAACTGTAAACGGTTAACATTTTACACATAAAACAGCAACGAAAATAACAGCAGAACGTATTAATTATACAGTGGTTAGACTGCTATTAAAAATGCTTTCAAAATTAAAGTACAACGTGCATAAAAAGGCAGCAATTAATTTTTGTTTAGACAAAACATTTTTGCTTTTACGACTGAACCAAAACCAAATATATATATATATATATATATATATATATATATATATATATATATATATATATATATATATATATTTATATGCATACATATGTATTTCTATGATACCTTCCCAAATGATCCCCAAAAGATCGTTCCTATAGAAGCCACACTCTCACAGCTGACTTGGAAAGTTTCTTTAAAATATCTTGATAAATATTGATCAATATATATTTATGTATATATATCAAAATATTCTCAAATTCAATTAGAATTCAAAGGACAAAAGAACGAGTAAACAAATTCAAAATTTAATTTGCAGGCATTTAAATATGCACGAGACCACTGTAACATTTTATGCTTTCTTTCGATTTTGGCAATATAATTTTACGGTTTTCAAATGCGTGAAAAGATTGTTTAAAGTGTAAAAAAAACAGAATTAGATATTTATGTAAAGGAAACTGATAAATTTAGCCCCTAGAAGATACTTTTTTGCATGCCAATTCATGTTGAAAAGGGTCAAAATGAATCATGAATCATTCGGTTAGTTCCCAAAAAAAAAAAAGAAAAAGAGGTAATAATAATTTATTTTCTTAGTACGAACTGTGAGCGATGCGTCATCTATTAAATAGCTATTAAAAACAGAACTGAGAAAGAGGCTATAAAAAAGCGATTCAGCTTCTCATTAATGCCACTTTTTAGTACTGAATTTAATTGATAATCGCATTGAGTGAATATATAATATTAATATTAATCCAGTATTCCAGTATATTATATATATATATATGAATAAATGATTCTATTTACATTTACATAATTATTAAAGTATCTAGAATTCATATGCAAATTCTAGAAATAAATTCGATTAATACGATTACACGGCCAGGTGTCAAGAGTCTGACTGATACTCTCTGTCTAATTACTTTGATTTACATATACGATTTATAGGGCCTGTGCTCGCCGGGCCATTTCCATTCCATTCATTTCTATTCATTCACATCTGTTTATTCTTTTCACTATGCGCATATATAGTTTATTTGATTTACGATTAATTACCGGGTGTTATTATAATTTATACAGCAGTCAAGAGATTACAGACTCGTCTCCACTCGCCTCGACTCGTCTTTCCTCCTTGAGACAGGCGCTTATCAGTGAGAGACAATCTTCTCTGAAGGGTGTTGAAATCTTTCAGCTATCCAAACTGTTAATATTATTATTGTTTGCCCAACTTGTTTATATATATATATATATATATTTATTTACCCAATATTTACCCAAAGCTTAGTGTGTAATAAAATATTGTAAATCGCGCAGCGAAGCTAAATATATGAGCTGATAAGCTATATACACGACCACATATACTATATAGTATATATATATATATATTTCTAGATATTCCCCCTTCTTCAACCCAGTCCCACTTCCCGTTTTGGCTCAAGTATAATGGCTCAATCATTGGTTCATCGAGAAGTAGAATCTAGAATGAATCTAAGGTCCCTTAAGGATTGGATAGGAGCTGGTATTAAAGCATATATAAATGAGATATCCGATTTTGAATCGGTTCTCATCAAAATTGGTTCGCACTGTAGGTTCAAAGTGCTCTGTAAACATTTACTGTCTACGCTTTGAAAGTGGATGAACCATATCAAGTGCCCAATGTCTGATAATTGGAGAGAATCGCAAAGGTTTCATTAAAGCTGCCGCCTTATGATCTGATCTTTCGGAATACTTTTTTGATGTTTTTCACTTGGTTTTTTTTCAAGTGTTGGAAACTAATAAATAAACAATTTGGCCAAAGCATTCTCAGTGCTTTTAACGGCGTCTGACTTTTGCCAGTTGCCAAGCTTCCAACAGGTTCGGGGGCTTAAAAATGAGTAAAAAAAAAAAATAAGTATGTATAATATAAACTTTTGTATATATTCCCATATGAAGCGCAAAAAAAAATATCAAAAGTAAACAGTAAAAAAAGAAAAAACAAAGCGCACAGTTAGACAGAGAAAAGAACCGAAAAGGCAGGGCGTTCGGCATACCGTAGATTTGATACCCTAGCCAGGCGCTGCCATATCCGCTGGCTGAAGAAATATAGAAAACAAATGATAAGCTACGAAAATATATATATATATATATATAAAAAGACAAAGCAAAATAGGGAACTTTCGTCACAGCAGATACGCTACAGATATGCTTTTGTTTATTCCATTTTTTTTTATACATATTTGTTTGCCTAACAATAAGAGAAGGGAGCTTTATCTACCCATTGAAAGAGATATAGGTAAGGTATATAGAGTCTTGATCCAGCATAAACAAAGAAATTGAAGTGGCTTCGGCTGGTGCAGAGTATGCACTAGTCGTTCCCAGAACGCTATATATATATATGATTTTATTTACATACCCAGAGAAGAGACTTGAGAATGAGAAGCTTGCCTGTTTTGTTTATTATTTATTTGTGTTTTTGAAGGGGGATTCTACAAAAAGTGCTAATTAAATGTGAGTGAGAAATTGGAGGGGGCATAAATCAGCCAGCTAGCTGCAAAAACAAAATGCTGACAGTTGAATTTTTGATTCATTGGTAACACATTGCGTATACGTAATGTAAGCATGCTGCGTCTCACATTGCATCGATCGCCATGGGAGAATGGCGAACGGCGAACGGCGAACGGCCTGGTGATACTTTCGATTTCACAAATGCCCCTTAAACCCCGGGGGAGGGGGGGATAGAGGGGAGGGTATATTGATTACATACTGGCGGGTATATTGCAATAGGCTGCTTGTACAACTGATTGGATTGATTGCGTCTGATAGTGAAGCTCACTCTGCCTCCATTGATTGCTCACCCATACGAATACATATTGCAAGTCCGTATACATGCCTATACATATACATATATATATATATATGGGTTCCAGCTGAGTATAAATATGAATTCTATTTATTTATTGGGCAGCAGCAGCTTCTCGCTGCTGCGGCGGAAGTGCTCGAAACTCAACTCAGCAAGGGCAAAATTCAACAACAAAATTGTAGAACTGTTTTACTCGGAAACTCGAGACCAACACACAAAAGACAACGAAACTTGGTTGTCTGATACCCTTCGGCAAAAAACTGCAGCAGGGCATGCGCATTTTATTAAGCATTATGTAACGCCGCTTGAGCTATGAAATGTTCCGAATTTTGAGGTAATTTAAAGCGTTCAATTCAATCAATCAAATGATTAATCAATGCTGGGAAGAGTGTCAAAATAGGTCGGCTTTTACTCTGAAGGGTATTTGATACTTCGACAAAGCCGCATTTCATTTTTTTGTAGCTTTGTTTCAACTTTTGCACCTGTCTGCAAGTGGAAATGCGATAGTTTTTGCATGTGTTTGCACCCGTGTGTATGAATATACATACACATGCACACACACATACACATATACATATATACAGTTATTAATTATGTTTATTTGTTAAAGTCTGTGCAATATTTAATCAGTTTTTTGTCTCTCCGCTGCTCTGCAAGCTGTGCTTTTTCGCTGACGTCGCCTCTTAATTAGCTGCCGACTGCCTTCTGATTCAGTAAAGCGATGGATTCAGTTTTTCTATATACATTATATATATATATATATATATACATATATAGCTTCAGCTAGAGCCTAGCCTTGATCCAAATGTCCATCAGAAAACATCAATAGAGCATATCAAGTAAAACTAAATCTGTACTTCCGTTCGAGAGTGGCAGAGAAAGGATGACTTGCTTTTTCATATGGGAAACTGAGAACGGAGGATGTCCATTGGACAGACAGATGGAAGCCTATAGAAAACTGCATTCATTCATTCAAATCTAAGCTATAAATCGCAAACAAAGCCCCTCTCAATGCAGCTGTACTATTCAGTTTTGAGGATTGTTTTTTTGACTGCTGTAAGCCCTGTTCTCGTTTAATGGCCAAAAGTTAATATTAACTGCGATTAAAACTACTATTTATAATCTATTGACTGCTTTGACACGAATTCCGCTTATAAAAATAAGCGTACAAATACATAAATATTATTATTATGGTTCGGATTCAACGAGAACTTATCTTATCGAGTCGAAACTTTTATGATAAAACTATGCGAAAATAGCGCAAATAAAACGCAGGGTGCCAGGCACATTAATTGGCCATATCTATAGGGTATATTTAGGTGGAAAAGTCGGCTATAAATATCTGAAATCTATGTACTTTATAGGGCAGATGGCTTAGCCTTAAATCTTAATAAACATTTTTTTAAAAGGCAGGGGAAAAGCACTGCGTAAATGCTAAATTTACATTTCTTTGTTTGGGCCTTGATTCGGGTCTGATATTAATTTATTTGACATGATCGCAACTCAATTAAGCTTCACTAATTGCGCGTAATTATCGGGAAGGGTTGGAAGGGGAAAAATCTGTTTACTGTCGCAGTGCCAGTGCCAGTGCCAGCTCATCATTGAAGGGCAGACAGAGAGACAGGCCGACCGACCGACCGCCCGCCCGCCCGCCCGCTCCGGCGCTCGACTCAGCTGAAAGATTAAGATTAGGATTAAATTGAAAGAAAGGGAATGCTGACGCCAGTCTGTCGCGTCTCTGTTGTCGTCTGTCGGTTGTCGGCTGTCGGCTCCTGAGCCTATTATCTAATGAAGTCATAAAATTGGCAACCAAACCGAAACCGAATGGGATGCGCATATAAATGTTGAGGCCCAGAGAAACAGAGAAAGAGAGAGCCCAAAAGGATACATAGACTCAGTCTCTTCTTGTCTTGTTTATTGAGTTTTTATGTACATATACAGATATTCTCCTATATAATGATACAACATACACTGAGCGAAAGTGCACAGAGTTTTGCATCTTAGACATCAGATTCCTCATCAGAATACAAAATATTTTCTATGTGCACTTAGCACCTAGGAAAAAAGCGTTCTAGAATTCACAGAATAAAAGTTTGATTATCAACGAATTCTTAGAATATTACTTAATTCTGAATAATTCTTAAAGTTAGCAATTCGATTTAATTCTATTTTTATTTGCTTGTTTATTTTTTGTTTTCCTAAGAAAAAAGTAAATTGGTTCTGCGAAAGGCTTCTACTTAATTGAGCAACTTAATCATTTCCATTTTGAGCTTAAATTAAGAAATTTCCTGCTTAATTCCATCTTTTTTTAATGTTTTTAACTAAAGCTTAGACTGTAAGCAAACCAGGAGACTTTCTCTGCTCTAGAAGCTCTTTCCAAGGAGTCTTTTTAATGGGAACTTGGAACGTCTTCTGTTTGCTTTTGGCCCAGTGTAGCTGTACATATGTTTATATGTATGTTTGTGTGTGTGTGTAATTTATGAGCTGGTGTTTCAATGCGTTTTATTGATCCAAGGACAGTCAATTGCTGAGCACCCGAGCCAAACCTATTGGCCAACTATGTACGTGGCCGTGGCCTCAGAGCCGTGCCCAGAGAGACCCAGACCCACAACAAATGTGATGACAACCGGCAGCAGCAGCAACAGCAACAACAACTTGAATAGTAAACGCTTCGTTGATTTTCTCTCTGTGTATGTGTGCCTCTGCTTGTGCCTCTGCCAGTGCCTGTGTCCGTGTCCTGTGGTGTCCTTCGTCGCAATCACGCACTTGCCGTCTGAGCTCTAAAACACACACAGCCAAACAGAGAACAGAGCGGGGGTAAAAAAGGCGTCAGCAACAGCAGAAAGTAAAAGTGCCTCAACTAAAACCAATTTTATTTTAGTTTTTTAATACCCTGGCAAATGGGGCCATATCAGCTGGCTGATGAGACATGTGACAGCCCCTAAATCAGCTGGAAATAGTTGGCATATTTAGTTTTTGCCTTAGTTTCATATAGTTGTTTTCAGGGGTTTCCTAACTAAACTCAGTTTATTGATAATAGCAACTATTTATCATTAAATACTACAAAAATTGGCTATAAAAAAGCTAAAGTTTACTGCTAAACTACTACTACTCTTTATGCCCTTGCATAAATGTCCAGAAATTGAAGCAGCCATCTCTGCCCCTATGAAGTATATATATAACTGATCAGGTTGACGAGATGAGTTGATATAGCCACGTCCGTCCGTCTGTCTGTCTGTCTGTCTGTCTGTCTGTCTGTTTATATGAAAACCTAGACTCTGCAGTTTTTCAGCTGATTTGATATTTCTTATCTCTTCGCTCTGCTTTTTATAGGTTGATTAATCTAGGAAACTACAGAGTATTGCCAGCTTCGTCAAGCCGCTTTACTTTTGTGGGTAGATGTATTTTTTTTATATTACGGCCATTTTCCAAATTGGTTAATATGTGCTGTGTGAGCTTTGCCAGCAAATTAAAGTACGAGTAGTTAGATACACGCTCGGCCTCTGCCACTGCTTCTGCCTCTGCTTCTGCCTCTGCTTCTGCCTCTGCTTCTGCCTCTGCCTCTGCTGCTGCCTCTGCTGCTGCTTCTGCTTCTGCTTCTATTGCTGTTTGTGCTGCTTCTCTTTCTGGCCACAGGAGGCGGATATGGAGTGGGCGTAACCGGGCTTGGGCTTAATGATAGCGTTATTCGGTCGACTGACTAATTACAGCCGCCCTGAACTTGACCAACTAACAGTAGATTGAAACGTGGCTGTGAACACAGGCAGCAGACAGGCACAGACATGCACACACACACGATTGAGCTGTGGAATTAAGTGCAGAGCAAATGCATTAATAATGCATGAAAATGGCTTTAATACAGTTGTCTCTTTAAACGTACGCCTCAATTTACGGCATATACGGCATTCCCCGATTATTTTTGATGAATTTTTTATATTACTCTTTTTATTATTCTTTAATTGCTGAGAATTTAACAAGTCAAATATGATGATTAGAATAATTAAAATGCATGCTAGATTGTGCGAAATACAAACGAAATAAATTATAGAATTCTGATTGATAATACTACCCCATGGAAGAGGCGGGGGGAGGGGGAGGGGGGGTGGGTAATGCGCGAGCTTTTATATAAAATTTCTATTGAGCTCTCAATGACTTCAGCACATTCTAAGGAATTGCTTTACGACTATCAGAGAATTTCTGGTTTTCGAAGAAATCGAATGCCCTCACTCAACTGAAATGAACATATGTTCTCACATATGGTAATCCATATTCGACTGATTCCACTTTATCTATATATATATATATATATATATTCATATGGTGTGGGAGTCAGCTGTCAGGCTGGCCGTTTGGCTTTGCAAATCACAAATTGCTTCGCGGAATATTTTAATGATAGCAAAGGGCACTTTATGTGCTCTCAAAAACAAACAGAAAAAACAATTGAAAAGACTCGTTAGTCTCCGGGAAAATACTTGATAAAATCGTTCAAGATACTTGAAAATCAATAATAATAAAAAGAACAACTATAAAGGAGGAAGAGCTATTTGCGTCACATCGTAGCTTATACCCTGCCAGGCTTGAGCATAGATTAGTCTGACTTTGATATGCATTCCTTGACTTGAGCAATAATCAATTTATTTTGGCCAGATTGTTCCTTTCTAGGGCAGCTATATAATATAGTAGTCCGATTCAGTCAATAGCAAATTCCATTCAATAAGCTCGGATAGACAAGCTCTGGCATAGCAGACAGAGGGCCATGTCCCATGCTGCGTATACTTTATAAGCTGGAAGAAATACCTGCGGAAAGCGTGTAAAAATGGCAAATATAAATATTTAAATTAATTAAATGTTGAGACTAAGGGAAATACTTGATAAAAAATGTTGAAAACACTCGGAGAACAATGGAAAAAAAAAGGGAAATATTTATACTGCTCCATTCTTTGCTTATCCGAAGTATAAAATTCAAGTGAAATATTTAAATTATCTGCAAGCACACACGAGGCTAAAGGGATTTAAGGAATTACACTTGAAATCTTGAATAATCATTTATATAATTAGCTTTAACTGCAATGCAAAATACTCTTCCCTTTTTTTCTCTCCTTTCTTCTCTTTTTTGTTGCCTTTTGCTGGCTGTTGTTTCGTTATGTAATTAACTTGCTTTGCCTTGTAATTAATAAACAACAAAAGATAAAAAATAAAAACCCGTTTGAATGAAAATAAAAAAAAAAATATTTATTTTTTGTTTATCCGTCGATGAAAGTGCGTTTTTTGCGTTTTTTTATCAGCAACAAAATCTTTTTTATGCCACACAAAAAGAGCGTAAAAAATACGTTTAAGCAAATACCCTGCGCTAACTAAGTTAAGTGCCTCTATTTGCGCACTAACTTTGTGTGCAAATTGTTTGGCAAATGTTTTTTAATACGGACAAAAGGCAGAGTCCAGCTCCTCCCCCTCCCCCGCTGTAAATATGATCTATGTAAATATATAATTATATTATTTACCTATCCATCTACATATATTCATATATATATACTCTATAGAGCAATACTTCTCTAGTCGAAAAAAAAAAAAGGAATAGAAGAAAAAACGTGACTTCATGTGCTGCTGTCATCAGATTGTTATTCATTTGCATTCGCTTTTGGCATTCGTTTATTCGTTTCGGGTGATACGCACTCTGCAAATGCAGCTGCATATAAATAAATTCTTATTAATATTATTCGATGAATTTATCATCATATTTGCATACCCTCGCTGAAGGGGGTATTATGACTTTGTCACCAAATCTGTAATCCTCCCACCGACCCCACATGGCTTACATATATATTATTAGTTTATATATATTATCTGTCCGTCCGTCTATATATCAGGCTTGCAAATCGGTCTTAAAGCAAGCCGCTTCGAACCCGGATATTCGTCTCTTTCTTTGACATGACCCTGAACCAATATCGGGTATATTTGGTTAAAAAATCATATTTAGGACTCGTCGCTCAATAAACTATCCTCGTTTTTCCATTAAATTAAATAAAATTAAGTGCAGTTGAGGGATAATAAAAAGAGTCTTATGAGCCAAGGTTCGAACCAAAGCCTTGAAAGTCGAACCACAAAGTTTTGAGCCAAAATAAGTAATAATATTTGCAAATTACTGCTATTAAATGCTGTTAAATGCTAAGTAACTGGAATACTTGCATATTGTGAAGCGGAAAAGGGGGGACAGACAGGCAGGCAGGCAGACAGGCAGACAGAGAGACAGACATAGAGACAGAGCAGTTCCATTAGGGCCCCAGCCAGTGCACTGCGAACAGCTCTGAACGGGAAATCCTTTGTTAAAATATTGAACAAAGGCTGTGAAACGCTGTGGCAGAGCAGAAGCCAGGGCTTTTCTGCTGCCAATCAAGTTTGGCATCAAATGCCAACCATTTCATTTCGTTTCATTTCATTTGAGTTCCTTTTAAGTGAACCGTTTCCAGGTGCGTGCAAACCCCATGCAAAGGTCACACGAACACCACTTGAACTTAGTCGAAATGCCAAACTAATATGGATATTTTTTTATATGTACTTTTACTCCGGTTTTTTAGGTTCGGTTCGGGCAGCAGTCAGGCGTCGCAGAATAGCGGAGATATATGCCGCATCTGTCACTGCGAGAGCGATCCACAGAATCCTCTGCTGACACCCTGCTTCTGTTCGGGTAGTCTGAAATATGTGCACCAGGCGTGCCTCCAGCAGTGGCTGACCGCATCGGCGACCAACTCCTGCGAGCTGTGCAAGTTTCCCTTTATTATGCACACCAAAATAAAGCCATTCAATGAGGTAAGTTGCACGTTTTACCATTCTACGGATACCCTTCTTACGCTTCCTGTTTGGCCATGTCGATTTCCATACCAACTATGCAATGTAGACAAAGGGCAAGCTTTAATTTGAGAAGAGTCCGATTTCCGGGTCCAAAACTGAAACTGAGAAATATCACTTAATAGTTATCCTAGAACCTCTAAAATTTCGGAATGCTTTCTGTTCGAAGGTTCAATCTTTATAAAAAACTTCAAGAATTCCCTGAACCCGAACCCAAGCTTCGCTTTGCAGGTTCGAACCTGACAGCAAACTTATTTTTAGCCATTTCCTTTAGTGAACCGAATCTCCTTTTTGTAATCAAAAACTGGTTCGGTTCAGCTTCAGGTACGAAGGGTGGGTTATTTTATAGAGTCCGGCTTAAAGCACCCACAAATCAATTTAGAGGAGCTCAGGCTTCAACTTTTTTTGGAGCCTTTATAATGAGAAAAATAATATTTGAAACAAATTTCTTGGATTAGTCTCTGAGGGTATTTAAGACTTCGTCATGGTTGCGTTGAATCTATTACTCAAACTAATTTATTTCTTTTTATTTCTCTTTCTCTATCTCAATCTCTAATTCTCTTTTTCTTTCATTTTTCGTATTGTTTTGGCTTCTCAACATCGATTGCATTGCGGTTGACAGTGGCGCAGCCTTGACATCACCAGCATTGAGCGTCGCCGTTTGTGCTGCACTGTTTTGTTCCACTGTGCAGCGGCACTGTGCGTCATCTGGTCACTGTGTGTGCTCATCGAGCGGGCTGCCGACGATGTTAAACGTGGAGTAATTGGTTTGTACCACACCCAACCCCACCCCACCCCACCCCACCCCAATCCTCTTGATGACTCAACTAAATTGCATTTATTTTTTTTCCACAGATTGGCCCTTCTGGACAAAGCTGGCTGTAGTCATTGTCGGTTTAACAGGCGGCATTGTCTTCATGTACATCCAATGCAAAGCCTATCTGCATCTCTGCCATCGCTGGAAGGCACGCAACAGGCACGTTTACTACCCCAAAATATCCGACAACATTCCGGATTCAGAATTCAGTAAAATACTTCGACCTTTAAGAGTGACATAAACTGGGTGTAGTTGAGGAGGCTTCTAATAGTCTGAAAGGCTCCATAAAATATGTATTTCCCGTATTGCCTTTGGCGTATAGGATTTATAAACGGAATACTTCTTAGGGACTTTTTCTAGGAGCACGTTAAGTTTTCTGCCTGGAACTTTAGATATCAATCAATCAATCATCATTCCATTTATCAACATCAGCTTATTGATTAATAATAAACTTGTAATAGCTCTAATCTTTAAGATTTCCTCGCTCTAAAGCAAATATTCCTATATCTCACATAGAAATAGATCTTGCATCCCTTTCATAGCTATGTGTTCTGTGTTCCTGGGAAAGCATGTTTGGTTTAGCTGGATTCTAAGGATTATCAAGTTTATTCACCTTTAATAAGGCATCAATTTTAGATTGTAGATAATATTCATGTGTAATAAAGATAGAAACAGGAAATGTTCTTTATAGATTTCCAAAGGTCCTTACGACTCAATTGCCTTCTATATTTTTATTGTCAAGATATTCATTTATATCCTTTTGAGGTATTAGTTTCTTGCACTTGGACTCGCAGTCGACTCTATTGCAATAACGATTACTGTTGCCGCCGCAGCCGAGATAAATCATTTTATTGCAGGTGTTTTGACGCATATCAAAGTACCACATCTCCGAGATCAATCGATCCTTGCACCAAGGAAACCGTTTGTGTCCCGAATTTTTGTCTAAGTGACAAACTTGCTGAACAACTGCAAAGATCATTAAATTGCTAATGGATGATACCCTGTAAATTTGTAGTTTAATATATTAGACACTTACTGGGCTCGCCACGGCAAGCTTTGAAATCCCCAGCCTCCGTGTAAGCCATCAGATATAAGCCAAGGCCAGCGATTATCACGTAGAATCTCATTTCAGTTCGCAGCTGAAACTATTTGGGAAACCTTGCAATATTTCGTCTTATATAGAGAACCAAACCAAAGAGAAATATTAAAATTAATTAAAAAACAACTGTTGCACAAGCTGGGCAATTATTTTAAAGATAAAAGCCAAAGGGAACCTTACATAAAACTCTACAGTGGAGCTTGCCTATAGCGAAATACGGAAGGGTATTTGCAGCGTGCTTAGTTTCTTCCTAGCTGGAGATGGCTAAAAAAGGATATATTCCATAAAAGAGAAAAGAAAATAGTTTAGTCTTTCTTTTACTTAAATTAATATTAACATTAATTTTAAACTCAATTAAATCTCTACAGGATTCTGCTCATACAAAATGCACCGGAAAAGATACATCCCTTGGCACCACCTTCGCCCGTCGCTGCCCATCGTCATTTCAGCGAGGCACACAGCTCTTTGGCCCACCACGGTGCGGTTAGTGGAGCAGTGGAAATCAATGCCTCCTCTGGTGGCGGCGGTGGACATGCTGTACACGATTCCAGCTGTGGTACACTGGATAATGGCACTACGACTGGCATGCATCAGCAGCAAATGCAATTGCAGCTGCAGCAGCAACGTCTCTTGAATGCCTCGCCGCATCATATGTTGGATGTGGTGCCGCATGCAAGCAGCAGCAGCGCCGGCACCCAAACAGAGGATGGTGCACTTGCTCAGCGGCAGCTGGGTCAGCAGGGGCAACAGTTGGGTCAAGTAGCTGTGGCGGCAAATATTGAATGCTCACAGTCGCAGCATAATTATGACCGGGATTGGGCTTTGGATGATGTCGTCTCGCAAATCTCCTCTTTTCGACCCTGTCCGCAGGGCTCGGGCAGCATGACACCGTTCCATGATTCCATACACAATGTGCTTGAGCATTCGGAGAGCTCCAGCCGAGGTTCAGCGACCGATTTGTGTGCCGGCTCTCGACAGGATCTCAGCGCCAGCGGCATCTCAACGGACACAGGACGTGAGCATGCCATGCAATTGAGCAGTTTTAGTGGTTAGTCTAGGCTGATCCATTAATCTCATTAAATCTGTGCTAAGTTAGTTTTTTTTTTCTCTCCACAGGCAGCGGAGAGCACAAGGCGCCTTCGATTAGCTCCGGCGTGTCGCATGCCGTGGCCAATGGACTGGGCGGCTTTGTCTATAAGCCGCATCAATCGAAACGCTACTCCAATTCGTCCATATTTCTGGAGAATCGTGATATACTCAACGACTCGCCCCTGTGCGTGGGCGTGGCCACACCACTTACCTATGACTACAGCACACCACCAAAGATTGACTATCATCATCATCATCATGCGGATGAGCAAATAGGATTGGGCTGCTGTGCTGCCTCCGCCTCCGATTGTCGTCGTTATTCGGATACCAAGCTGGAGCTAGAGCAGGAAGCGATGCTTTCTGGAGCAGCTGATACTGTCCTGGATATTGACCTGCCCTCATCGCCACTGTCGCCGCCAGCTGCCTATGCCACCAATCAACATCAGCAGCAGCAGCAGCAGCTTGTGCTGCGTCGCTCTTTTGACAAGGGCGTTGATGAGACGAGTGGCGGAGGCATCGGAGGCATTGGAGGCATTGGAGGCGTCGCTACTTATAACAAAAACTCCAACTGCAGCTCAGTTGATGCGCAAATGGATCGCTCGCGTTTGTTTTTTAAATCGTTGCCAAATCTCAGCAGCAGCTGCGAAAGTCTCATCAAAAAGTGATTGTATAAACCGCTCCCCATCCCCCCCTCGCGCTCGTTCCCCCTCTGACTGTCTGACGTCTCTCTATCATGTTGAAAGTATTTAACTCTGGTTCCCCCCGCGTACGCGTACCAGGCGAATAACACAAAATGCATATTTTTTATACCGCACACACAAACTATCCTGTATTTCTAATTTTAATTTTAGTTTCTCCATTCTCTCCATGTTCTAACAAAAAGCCCATAAAACAATTTTGAGACTGCAAAAAAACAAAAAACACAAGAAATAATGTAATGTTCTAGAACAAAAAGAAATAAACAGGTCTGTGGCGAATTCCAGTCATAAAAAAAAATGGAGCATACTTTTGGGCAGCGTTTAAAGAAAGCAACCCAAGGGGAAGGCTCCTGTTTGGCGTGCGATTCGCAGCAGACTTGTCTTAAAAGCAAAATCGTATCTATATCTCTATATAGCATATATATAGGCGCTGAACAAATGAACTAACTTATATATATATAAAATGAAATATATGTATGTAAATCTCACAAACCTTTTCAGAGCTCTCCGCTGTATCCGACAAAGAGAAAACCCCCCGCTGCCTAAGCCAAATCTGTTTATGTGTAGCCCATATATGTACTATTATTATTATTACAAATATTATTATTAATACATATATACTACGAATGTGTATGCAAAGAGAGGAAGCGGCAGTAGACGAGTAAACTTTGTGAAAAAATTTTGTATTTTTTTTATTTTTTTTTGTTTCTTAACTTCTAAGTCAAATGAAATTTTAAAAATTGATCTGTGATTAAGCGTCATTGAATATATATATATAAATGCATATATATATATATACACACACACACATAAAACATAACCTAACAACTGTAAACGTAATAAATAATAGCAGCAAACACAAGAGCAGCAGCAAATATCAATGCAAAAGAGAAATAATAATTTTTGAAATTAAGAAGAAAGGGAGAGGAGAGAAGAAAATTGATTTTGATGGCTAGACTCTCGCTGTCTCTGTCTCACTTTCATCTTTCATCTTTCACTCTCTCTCTCTCTCTCTCTCCCTGTCTAAATGTATGTAAAAATCCTCAGCTTTGCGGAAATTTAAAGCCGATTTAGTTATAGAATTAGCATAATGAAAATAATATATTATAAACAGTGCATACTTATGATCGCGACCGAGTTACCGAGCATTACAAAAACAAGAATAAAAAGGACAACTTAATTTTTTATTATGTATTAAAACAAATATTTAAAATAAATATGTGCAAAAAACATCAATTATAACACAACTCCGAAGATTTTATTGAGCTTATTAACTCGGCTGTTTTACTGGCCAACGGCCAGGCGGACAGACGACTCGTCTTCTCGTCCTGAATAACCATTTATACATAAGCTTTATGGAGTCTTGAGTTTCCTTCCTCAATCCATGACTCGTTACTGGACAAAGTTATAATATCCTCTGGAAGGATAAACAAATTTATATTTCCTTTAATACCAAATTTGAAGTCTATAACCCTAAAAGTCTGACTAACAAATGTCTTCTTTTTACTCTTTTTACTCATTTCCAATTGATAAAGTAAACCAAGATGAGCTATTCCAATGCTTCAAAGGATTCCTATAGTGGTTTAAAAATGAAACACTTTCAATCTTTAATTTAGCATTAGTTTATTATGACACAGCATATTTTCTGGAATCGGTTGGTTGGTTGTAAAAGCTACTTATAAAAAATGATGTTATTAAGTATTACTAAGCTAATGTCATGAGATGATGGCTTCTCTAGTTAGTCTTCTCCGGCTCCTCCGGCTTCTGCTCATTTGGCTTTACATTAAGATGAGCGGGTCCAACCTGTTGGATTTGAATGATGCGTTCCTTGGACTTATCCTCCAGAGCTTGAGGCTTTGGCACGTTGACAGTGAGTACGCCATCCGAGGATAGAGAGGACATAACCTTATCGGCCTCATAACCCTGGGGCAGGGTATAGCGACGTACGAAATGACGAGTGATGTAGCCATGCTCATCCTCCCGTTCCTCATGCTTGCCTTCAACAATAATATCATTATCTTTGACTTTGACGCTCAATTCGCTAGGACTGAACTGCGTCACATCCAGCGAGACCTGGAACCCATCCTTGCCCACCTGAGAGGTGGGACCAACTCCACTGCCATCGCCTACCCCGGCTGCCTTTGGCTGGCGCTGGCGCAAGCGGCTGGCATAGAAGGGAATGGTGGCGCATTGCCGAGGATTCAGTTGAGTCGGCGATGCACCGATCCAGGGCTGCAGCTGATAGGGATGTACACCCAGGCCAAAGTCATAGATGGGACTGCGTGGCTCCTGCAGTGCCTCAGCCAGTTCAATAAGTTCAGACAGCAACATTTTGCACAATATCAAAATGGTTTTTATTTAAAAAGTTTTAATTTTTTGATTTAGTTTTTTTCTGCCGTTAAGCAAATCTCCGTACTCGACGAATTCAGTTTTCCAACTGCAGCTTCAGCTAGCAAACGGGCTGCTTTTATAGCCGACGGGTTTTGCTGGAAAATTCTAGTATTTGGCAGAGAACGAAAGTTCTAGAGAGTCGAAAGAGAGGCGACCCTGCCATACAAGTTGGTTGGCTAGACAGAGACAGAAGTACTAAAAACATCGAAACGAGTAGCTCAGCTATAGTGAGAGAGTAACTGTCGTGTTTAAGAGAGTCGGAGAATGAAAAGCAGGCAAATGCAAAAGGCACAACAAAATGTTAAAAACCAAACATAAAAAACAAGTCTAAAAAAACGAATGTACATATAAGCACATATGTACATATATGTCTGATGTATTTGATGTACATATGTATGTTAACCTTTTTCCTCCCTTATGTATATACATACATATGCATGTATAAATGGAAGTAGCTGATGTTTTTTTATGTAGTATGTAAATGTAACTAATATAAAAACCAACGAAATTACAACTTCTCTCTTTCGTTTTATTTTATTGAAAATTCTCACGTACATAAAACATATACTTAAGACTAAATCAGTTGCAAGGGGGTTTAAAATCGCCAAGCGCTCTTAATGGTTAAATGTGATGAAAGTGCGCGATGTTTTTGATGTATATGTTGTAGTTGTTGTTGTTTTAGTCTTTTTTTCTTCTCTTTTGGCTGTCTCCTCTCTTATTTGCCTGTCTCCATCTTTTCGCCGTCGCCATTTTCACTTTTGCCTGTGGCATCAATGTCGCTGTCGCCCTCAGGGGCTTTAACACTGAGATGAGCCGGACCAGTTTGTTGGATCTGCACAATGCGCTCCTGTTTAGCCTGATCCTTGGCAGGTGGCGGAGGTGCCTTCAAGGTAAGCACACCATCCGACGAGACAGTGGAGACAACATCATTGCCATCATAATCCTTGGGCAGGGTATATTTGCGTACGAAATGACGCTGAACCATGCCATGGCCATCCTCACGCTCTTCGTGCTTGCCCTCCACAACGATGGTTTTGTCCACAACCTTGACAGTGAGTTCGCTGGGCTTGAACTGTGCCACGTCCATGCACACCTGGAAGCCGTCTTTACCCACAACCGGAAGTAGAGCATTCTGACCGGAAGCGGGAGTAGCACGACGACGTGCAGCACTAGCAGCAGGCACCAGCTGATGAAGATGATGGTAACGCTCGTAGGGCGTAAAGAGAGGACGACGACGATGCTGCATCATCAGACGCGGGCGTTGGAACAGCTCGTGAGCGTGCACGCCAAAGCCAAAATCATCGTCCAGAAAATGATCAAAATCATTGTAGGCGGTGTCCAAGTCACGCGCCAAGCTCAATAGTGGTACAATGGACATGTTTCTTTCTTTATTCTTCTTTATTAAAAAAATCCTTCCGCACAGCAGACGACTTGCTCTCTATATAACGTTTTTTTGACAACTGTGGCGGCGCCGACTGTGTAACGAGCTTTTATACCGACGCTTGTTGCTCTGTTACTGCGCTCTTGAACTTCTCGCTCTTTTTTTTACACTTTTTGTTTGCTCGGCTCTGGTTTGCTGGTTTGCTCTTAAGCGACGACACGCACGCACACACACACACACAAACAGAGCACAGAGCAAGTTCTTGCAATTTCTCGGCTTTTCTGTGTGCAAAAATGTATTTAAATTGTATTTATTTAAAGCATTTGCCTTATATTGTTGCTGCTGCTAAATTCAATTGTTTAAAATGTTAAAAGCATTCGCTGAGAGAATTGCATCCCAACTCAGTCGTTGGCTGAGTTCGTTATTGCAAGTGCATTGAACTCATGCTATCTCTGTTTACCGGCTCGGGCAGGCCGGTTATTTGTTTCTTTTTTGACATTCTTTATTTGTTTGCCTGCAGAGCAGAGTATCCATACACACACACACACACAACACACAACACACATGCATGCATGCAGACTCACACATATGTGCAAATACATATGTATGCATTTTCATACTCTTTGCAGAAAACATTTTTTTGCACTGCTTTCTCATTCGATTTACAGCAGAGTATAAATTTAAACATGTATATGTACATGTACAACACATGTACACGCAGATGTACATACATACATGTATGTACATGCATAGGAAAGGGCTGCCTTCAAACAGTGGTTCAGAAAAGTATGTACATACGTTCATACATACATACATACACGTATGTACATTGCTATGTGCAAATGCATACGGTGGTTGCCAGCTTTTTTCATTTGAGAGCTTGCTGCGTTTTTTAACCACGTATAACTTCTGAATGGCAAAAGTTATTTACTCAATTTAAATGCACTTTTGTAGAAAATAATTTAAAGTTTTAATGATTAACATTATTATAAAAGGTATTTTCTTTCATTATTACAGTGCATACTCTAAAGTTGAAACTTCCTTAAAGTGGACCTTTTCAGAAATTAGAAAGTCATCAAATTGGAATTTCTGAGAAACTAGAATCTTCCCTGAATCTCAAATTGGAGCTTTCCCACAGTAGAATTTTCCCACAAATCGGAACCCATTAAATTTGTTTTTTTTTTTTAAGAAATGAATCGGAAATTGAAACTTTCTCAAAGTAGAATTTTCTAGAACTCTACAAATTACAATTCCCAGACAGTCAATAGAATCTCATTTTCCTCTAAATTGGAACCTAAGGAATTTTCATGAGAACTTTACTGTCCTCAACAAGAAAATTAATAAAACATTTCTTTTTCTGTGTAATATTATTACTTTATTATAATTTAAATGAATATGGTATGGATAGTATGATAGGTTTGATTAAATATATAATTATATAAAACAGACATTGACTTTGATTAATAATATGATGATTAAGGAGTGCTGCAATGCTACAAGTATAACTGATTTTGATGATAATATTTTAAAGATATTTCTATTTCCTCTTCACTTCTCGTTGCCGTTGTCCTGCTCCAATTGCTCCTTGGCATTCTCCTTGACATTGAGGTGAGCCGGTCCAACCTGTTGGATTTGAACGATGCGTTCATTGGCCTTATCTTCGATAGCCGCTGGCTTTGGCACACTGACAGTGAGGACACCGTCGGAGGAGAGCGTAGAGGCAGCCTTATCGGCCTCATAGCCCTGGGGCAGGGCATAGCGACGGACGAAATGTCGGGTGATATAGCCATGATCGTCCTCTCGCTCCTCGTGTTTGCCCTCGATGACAATAGAATTGTCCACCACCTTGACATTCAATTCGCTGGGCTTAAACTGCGCCACATCCATGCACACCTGGAAGCCATCCTTGCCCACCTTTGATACGGGTCCAGAGGCTCCGGCGCCCACTTGCTTCTCCAGCTGTTGAAGCTGTCGTTCCAAGGGTATGGCACTCAGAGCAAGAAGGGGATTACGATGATGCCGATACCAGTAATAGGGTGACTCATGGAACGGCGACATGCGGTGCAGATCGTCAAGGCTCAACAAAAGCGGAAGAGTTGCCATTTTCTTTTTCAATGAGATTTTAAAGAGCTGTCTAGAACTTTCTCTTTTATTTGATTGCTAGCTCCTTCTGGGGAGTAATTTCTTCAAAAAAAATCCTTTTTTTTAATCCTTTTTAAATTATAGGTTTCCCTCTTGAAACTCTATGAAAACTGTTGGCAATTATTTTAAAATTTTCAACTGTTTTGCTGTTTTGTCTTTAAATCTTTTCAGGATAATTCAAAAATTTGTTTAAAGATTTCTGTTTTCAGGATTGAAGCCTTGTCTATGCGCTTGTTCTTACTTCTTCGGTTTATCGAAACAAACTGATGCCTGGCAACCTATGCTCCGGCTATTTATAGCTCTGTAGCCTCTGCTCTGGTGGTAGATTTTTCTCTTTCGCGTGGTGACTCTCGAAATGGCAGCGAAACTTCTGGCTCTGCTGTGGGACTCTGGTCAGAGTTGAATAATTTCGCAAATGTTCTGGAAATCGCTCGAAATTTTATACTTTTTATGTACTTGCTTTATATGTACACACATACATATATATATATATATATATATATATATATAAATAATGTATGTATGTATTTGTATATACGCAGTATTATCTAGAAAGAAAAGTGAGAGTGTGTCGTCGATGAGACAGCGGCGGATGAGTGATATGTGGAAAGAGTGAGAAGTGATAAGAACCCTCTATAAGAGAATATTCTGTAATGTTCTCCGAATCGCTCTATAGCTGCCTGCTTGAATAAGCTATTTATTTACATATTGAAGGGAATACGACCTGCTTATTTATTGATATCGAAATCTGCACTGGATTTCATTTCACTTTTCTATGAATTTCAGTGAAGCCTCCTTTGAAGATAGTCCGATTAATCAGACTATAAAAACTATGGATCATTTTTCATTTCACACTCTGCTCCAAAAACTATGCTAAGCACTTTTCCCAGGAATTCATGCGAAAGTTTACTTAACTTTCAGGAACCCCGGCGCATATTATCTTTCAATAGTAAACAACTGAGGCTGAGAAATGGAATTAAGCAAAAATTCTAATTCTCATTTTTCTGTATTTTTTTAGAAGTCTATGGGTATTTTTTTATGTATACAAATGATACGGGCGTCTTGTTTATTTCATTGCTAGTAGAATATCCAATAGGTAATAACTTTACTTACGTACATATTAGTATGTATGTATGTATGTATGTACATATGTATTTGTCTGCTTGCAGAAGTTCTACGAGGATTAAGCTGTATGTACTGCAAATGTACCTATGTATGTATGTACATATATACATACCTATGTACATGCTCATTCGAGTACATAGAAATTATTACATAGTTCCTCTGTACATTTCTTATCCCCTTCGTCGCTCGCTGCATTTCCAGGTTACATACATACATACATACATACATACATACTTACATAGAAATGTAAGCGTATTCATTAACAGACACCTTCCATGTATGTTTGTGTGTGTGTGTGTCATACATACATACATACGTTTCCAGGGGTTCTGCTCTGCTGTTGCATAGTGGGGCTGGTTTGATTGCAAAACTCTGCAAACGTGTGTGTCTGCCTCTTGTCTGGCCATTGTCTGCATCCATTCATACATGCATGCATACATACATACATACATACATAAATACACATGTAACAATTGTAACAAGCACGCACACAACCAATTACATACATATGGGAGTACATACATACATACATACATACATACACATGTTTGCGCTTGCATATTTTATGCATGTATTCAGCCGAGTCACCCACAGTTACAAGGGCTGTGTGCACTGCGCATGTTTGTTGCGCCTGCCCCACTGTTCGCTGTGTTTCCCTCGCACTCTAAGCACTGTTATCAGTCGGTCTTCCAGACACACGCACACACACACACACATGCACACACACAGAGTGCAAAAGAGAGACGCAGCTGAAACCAGCTGTTGTTGTAGTTGGCTACACTGGAGCCGGTTCGGCAAACAGCGGACGACACGAGACGTTTTTGTGGCCTCTCAGCTGTTTGGCTGGGAATTCAGCTGCAACATGGCCACTTTATATATGTACAATATGTGTGTGTGTGTGTGTGTGTGTGTGCGTGTGTCTGGGCAACCTAAGCCCATACATATACGTATGTATGTGTATATGTATATGTGCATGTGCATGTGCCCAGGCCCAGCCGTAGGTCGAGAGGCTGGAGCCGGTTTTAAGGCTTTTTTTGTATTTTATTTTTTATTTTTGCCGGTTTTTGCAGGCTTGGAATACTTTCTTTGTTCTCACAACCGGAAAATTGCCAACTGCACAGGGCGAAAAATTAGCCGACAGGCAAAATATAGATTCATATACAAAACATATTTATTTTTTTTTGTGGGTTTCAATTTCGCGCTGTGCCGCCGCCAGTTTTAGGTTTCTATTGATTTTTTGCCAAAAAGTTGTTGTTGCAAATAACTAAAGCTTCTGCAAGAGGGGAAACCTTTTGGGGCACAGCCTCACTTTGCATAAGCCGACAACGGCGGCGGCGGCGGCGGCAGCAGCAGCAGCAGCAGCGCTGCTGTCAGCTTGCAGCGTCGTTCCAGTTGCGCCCGCCCTTCCAGGCCAGACATACTTTTTCCATTCAGCGCTGCACAGTCGTTTAAAAGCTTGAACATTCAGCCATAAGGCCTCAAACGCAATCCAGTTAGAAGCCGGAACGGATCGTTCAGTGCCAGTGCTCAGTGTCGGGTCAGTTAAACGGAAAAAAGCATCGCAAATCGAAAGATATAGGGAAGAAGAGCAGTGCAAAAAAAGAAAAAAGAAGATATAATTAATAGCAAAGATAAAGAGATAATAATAATAACAAGTGAAATGTCGCTAATACCCTTTATACTTGATCTGGCTGAGGAGTTGCATGATTTCAATTTTAATCGCCTGGGCATGGATGTGGCTGATGATGGGGGCTTCGGTATGTATCCATCGGACCAGCTGGCCGCTGCAACACAGCAGCATTCATCGCCACAGCATTCGCCACCAGCAGCGAGTAGTGCTTCGCGTCGCAGCACGCGCCTTGCTCACGCCCACGTGCATGCTCACGCCCATTCCCCACCGGCCTCGGTGCTCTGGGTACCCATCAAAGGGGGGCAGTTCCAGGGACAGGGTCAGCATCATCGCCATCATCCCTATAATCGCGTGGCAGGCGCCAAGACTGTCTGCTGCAATAAGTCGCTGTTGGAACTAGAAAAGGAGATGGGCGACAAGGTCAACTCCCCTCCTACTGCTGCAACTTCTGCTGCTGGTGCTACTAGTGCTGGTGCAGCTGGTTCCAATGCTGCCACCAAGTCGGCCTCTGCCTATTCGGTGGTTAATCGTAATGGCTTCCAGGTGAGCATGAATGTGAAGCAGTTCGCTCCGAATGAGCTGACCGTCAAGACCGTCGATAGCTGCATTGTGGTGGAGGGGCAGCACGACGAGAAGGAGGACGGACATGGCGTTATCTCGCGTCATTTTATTCGTAAATATATGTTGCCAAAGGGTTATGATCCGACCGAGGTGCACTCGACGCTCTCTTTGGATGGAATTCTCACCGTTAAGGCGCCACCCCCGCCGCCCCCTGTGCATAAATCGGGCGAGGAACGACCCATTGAGCGTATTGTCGACATACAGCAGTTGCCTCAGTCGCTGTCGCTGTCGCTACAGCCGTCGCAGTCGCTGGCCAAGGAGACGCCAAAAGAAGTTGAGCAGGAGCAGGCACAGCAGCCACAGCAGCCAACCCTAAAAACAGCTGCAGCTGAGAAGAGCGCCGAAGAGCGTAATGGCAACGGAGAGCCGGCCGTAGCAACAGCAGAAGCAGAAGCAGAAGCAGCAGCAGCAGCAGCAGCAGCACCAAGCGTCGACGTCGACGTTAACGTTGACGTTGAAGTTGACGTCAATGTGAAAGCAGCTGAAACTGAAGAGGAAACTGCAAATGCAAAAACAAAAGAGAAAGAGACTGAGCCCGTTGAGCAAACTTCCAATGCCAATTCCAACGCCAATTCCACTTCCACTGCCAACAATGGCGAACAGAAACCCATTCCGGAGTCAAAGGCAATGGAAGTGGTGGATGCTACTGTGGAAGCCAGCGTTGTTGCTGCTGATGCAGCCACTGCTGCCGAAAAGGAAGAGTCCACCGATGCCGCTGTCCCCAGCAGCGGCACTGCATCGACTGAGCCCGAAGATGCCAACAATGCCAACGGTAATTCGTCCAATGCCAATTCCAATGCTGAAAAGGCTGCAGTGGCTCCAGCAGCAGCACCACCAGCACCAGCAGCACCAGCAGCAGCACCAGCAGCAGAACCTGCAGCAGCACCAGCAGCAGAACCTGCAGCTGCAGCTCCAGCAGCACCAGCAGCAGCAGCTCCAGCAGCAGCAGCACCAGCAACAGCTGAGGATGAGGCAGAGATGCCTGTAGCCAAGAAAGCCAAAACAGAAGCAGCCGAGGAGAAGCCAGTGGAGGAGCCGCAGCAGCAGCAGGAGAAAGCAGCTGAAAATAATTCTACCAAGGGCGCCGAAGAGATCGCTGCTGTAGACGCGGCAATTCTTCTGGCTAAGAATCAGCAGCAGACTACAGAGAATGGAGCCAGCGCTGCCAAGTCTGAATCGGAGTCGGCTTTGACAGCGGCCAAGTGAAGAGAGCAAACGAAGAGCGAGACTGATACAATTTTGAATGCGCAAAAAAAAAAAGCTTGCGCTTAACTCTATATAAATGTTTTTTGTGTTTTTTTTTCTCTAATAATACGCATAATAATAAACAACATAAACAATTAGGGCCTGCAACAAAAAAAAAAAAAAAATGAGTAGTTGAAGAGAAGAAAGACAGAAGAAGAGAAGACTATGAAGAGAACATAACTATGATATGAAAAATATGATTTCCTAAAAAACCGTGTGAAACAATTATGACTACAAGTATTCAAAATAAAATAAATAAGCACATTATATGTACTTAACAATTACAAGTAAATAAAGATTTCAAAGAGTGCGTTGAGTGTTTCTTTTTTCTTTGTATCATCAGCTCTTGCCGCGATTATGCAGTCTCTTTTTTCAGAGGCACACAACACTGCAAAGTTCTTCGCTTTGTACTCTTTGGCATTATTTCTAGCACTTTCTAGTAAGAGAGCGTTTTGCATTTGCTTTTGCTTGCCTCTGCCGTTATGATGCAGTCTCTCTTTCAGAGACACACAGCACAGCGATGTATTTAGGTTTGACGCTCTTTCCAGAACTTTTTTCTGACGTGCGCTTTGCATTAACCGTTATTTTACAGTTTCTCTTTCATGCGATGTGCGATGTTTTTTAGCTTGCACTCTGCTGCTTTTTGCGTTTGCTTTTGTTTGCTGTAGTTGCCGTTATCTCTCTTTTATTCTCGCTCTTTCTAGTTAATTTGTTCATGTATATTGCATTTTAACGTTTTTCTCTTTAACTCTCTTGCTTGCATTTTCCAGCAAATACATTATGTGCTTTTGGCAATTAAAATAAATAAATATTACGTTGCCGTTACTATGCAGACGGTCTCTCTCTCCTTCTAGTTCTTTCACTGTGAATCAATGTTGGCGCTCTTTAATGCGTCTCACAGACACACAAACACTCGCTCTTAGCTTGGCGATGTTTTGTGGTCTTTTGCTTTACGCATAGGTCTAGAAATGGCGCGAAGTCTCTAGAAACGCTAAATCTTGCCGGCTATAAAAGCAGTTGCCTAGCTAGAAGCCATTGCAGTTGAAATCTAAAATTCACCGAGTGCAAAAGAACTTCGCAGTGCGAAAAATATTCAGTGTCTTATTAAAGTTAACCTAAAAGTTTTAAAATGTCTCTTTCGCAATTATTTTCGCTGGTTGATGCTCTGCAAGAGCCACGTAACAACGTCTATGACTTTGGTCTGGGCGCCCATCCCCGCCAGCTGCAGACTTGGACTGCAGCACCTGGTCTACTGAATCCCTGGCAATGCGCTCATCCAGCCTGCCCCACATCGCCAGCTAACAAGATGATGAGCCGACGTAAGCGGGATATGATGACCAAGCAGGGCACAGGAGACGATAGCTGGCGTTTTCCCATGTCACAGGTGGGCAAGGATGGCTTCCAGGTGTCCATGGATGTCACTCAGTTCACTCCCAAAGAGCTGACCGTCAAAGTGGTGGATAATCACATTGTGGTTGAAGGCAAACACGAAGAGCGGGAGGATGATCATGGCTTCATCTCGCGTCACTTTATTCGTCGCTATACCCTGCCCCAGGGTTATGAGGCGGATAAGGTTATGTCCTCTCTATCCTCGGATGGCGTACTCACTGTCAACGTGCAGAAGCCACAAGCTTTGGAGGATAAGTCCAAGGAGCGTGTCGTTCAAATTCAACAGGTTGGACCCGCTCATCTCAATGTGAAGCAGAATTATCCCATTGATGATACCAAGGAGAAGATCACCAATGGCACCCATCATCATACCAGCACCCATCATACTACCAGCAAGTAGAAGAAGGATCCTTCTGCCTACGGTTCCTCATTCCTAGTGTTAACCCATTGTATTTATTTATTATCAACATTTATTTATTGTAACTCGAGCCAGAAGACTAATATTGCATAATAAAAAATAATATTAGTTATTCAACTGTAAAAAAAACGAGCAGTTTTTATAAATGGACAAAATTATCAGAGCTGATGAAAAGAGAGAGGCAAAAAGAAAGTGAAGTGAAAGAAATGCTAAATTCATGATATTCCCTTTATATATATTCTTTATTCTTTCATTTCTTTTATATAAATTATATATTATATTATATCAGAAGTATATATAAAAGTATTCTGAATCAGTTTGAGTTGAGTTTTTGAAATCATTTTATTTTCCTAACTGCTTTTTCTATGCCAAAGTAATTGGTAAAACTTTCTACGATGTTTTTTTCTGTCTCAAGCGGATCAGATATCTATATAATATATAAAATGACATTATCGGTGGAAAGTTTAGTTTGAAAAACATCTTTTTTATTCTTACTTTGTAGGCTAGCTGCTATAGAAACTGTTGAATAAAAGTTCCGCTTTTTCATATAGTTTTTGTTTATTTATTTACAGAAAATAATTATTATGAGTTATATAAAATTATAAATAATCAATTATTTAAATTATATTTAAAAAAATTAAAAGTTTTTAGTTTTAAAACTAAGCTAAAATATATAAAATAAAATTCTAATATTTGCGGCAAAGATAGGGGAAGAATAAAGTAAAAGAAAGCAGAGGGAAAAGAGAGAAGCCATTAAAAAAAAGAATACTTAATCTGATAAGAATTAAACGAAGCAATGAAGAAGGAAAAGGAAAAGGAAACAAAAAGTGCAATAGAAACATGAAATAATGAAGGAGTGGAAAAGACGAAACGGTGTTGTTTTTTAACTGTATTATTATTATATATATATAAATTATATATATATATATATGTGTGTGTGTATATCTTAGCTGTTTTTTCCCGCTTGTCTTCCATGAGATTTATTCTACACAGAGAGATTTTAATTCAATTTGAAACAATTTATTGCGCATTTATTTTTGTACATATTTAAATCTAATTGAAAATTCTCGCTGCAGCATTTGCTCGGCCACCAAAAATAGTTCACCTTGAATTCCGAATATGCCCTGATGCAGACCGAGGCTGCTGCAGCTGACGAGGGATTGGAACACTGGGAAAACAGGGAAGAGAGGTGCGGATAGCGGACACCTGGCTAACTACTTCCAGGGCAGCGCAAGTTTGCCTGTTTCATGGACACGAATCAGACGCTCTCCAGGACTGTAGTATTTTGCGGGTGGCGGCGGTGGAGCCTTAATGGTCAGTATGCCATCCGAGGAGATGTCTGAGATGACATCGTTGGCATTGTAGCCGCGCGGCAGGAGATATTTGCGTACAAAATGTCGCTCCACATAGCCATTGGGTCCCTCACTGCGTTTGTTGTGATTGCCCTGAACGATGACATAGTCATCATTGGTCTTCACCACAATCTCGTGCGGACGAAACTGACGCACATCGATATCAATGCGAAAACCCTTCTCATCTACATGAACCCGCTCGCCGGCATAGTAATTATCCCAGCGCATGGGATGGGCCCATTCGTAGGGCGTGGATTGTATCAGCTGATTGCGGACACGACGCGACACCAGCTCATCCAGGGGACGCAGATAGTCGCTGGATGTTGTGGATGTGGGCCACCAGACTCGCGGATCATCCCACAGATAGGGATACAGTTGGAAATCATATGGCGGCTGATAAAGCGGATGCGGACGCGGGCGATCCAATTCCCGGGATAAATCACGATATGTTGTCGGCACCAAAGCCATCTCGTCTCTAAAATACTTATAAAATTTGTCAACGGCGCTGACAGCGCTTTTATAGCCAACCCAAAGACGACGACGACGACGACGCCGACGGAGACGACGAACCTATTGGCCTCGGCCCGAGTCGGAGGCTGCGCCGGATGCGGATGGATGATGAATCATTTGCCCGATGCGCGAAGGCCAACAAACAAGCGTCTCGCAAAGGCAAATTGCAATATTGGACGCGAGTCAAGTGGGCAACGTCATCAGGGAAAGTGCCGTGCACTAAAGGGGTGGAGAAGTGTAGTGAAAGGATCGACACAGTGGCATCAGCAGCGGCATCTTCAGGGTTAAAACATGCCCAAGAAACTTTATTGCCTCTTGCGGTCTTCTGGCCAAATGCGCAAGGATTGAGAAAGCATTAAAAGAAAGGTAAAAGTTTTATGTGATATTAAACATATTGTTGGGTGTTTTATTAATTAAATTCTCTTTATTATTACAGGTAATCCTTCCAGCATGGATGGAAAGATCTTCCTCCTCAAAGGATGGAAACATTCGCCATTCAGCTGAACTTGGTATTTAATAAGAAAACCTTTTTAAAATGTATCTTTAAGCAAGCTTTTTTAATTTATATTATAATAATTATTATACTTTAATAATTAATTTACATTATTTATAATGATTTTAAATGTATCTAAAGAACAAAAGAAATAAATAAACTTATATATGTACAAATAAACGTTCGTTTCCTTTAAATAATTTCATATTTTTCAGATAGTTTTGTGTCTCACAGATACTTTTGCATCTCACTGTTGTATCTCACAGATAATCTGGCCGGATTTGGCCGAGCTAGAGATATTTTTTTTGCAAGAAAAGCCAATTTATCAAAAGGGGAGCATTAAAAAAATGTCCTGGAAGCAGGAAAGGGACTATTTAAATGTTTTTTGGCCACCATATAAACAATATCCTGCTGACGAAAGTCCTTCAGGGAGCTGAGAGAAATAGATTCTCCTGTTCAGAGAAAATTGGCTATAACTTGGCCATATCCGTACGTATCCTGGCAAACCCCACTTATTCTTGAATACCAATCAATAGAGTGGGTCCTTGTGATCCTGACTAAACGCGCAAGGATCTGCTCGAGTTAGAGATTCCAGAAAATGTCAGAATGATTTAAAAAATTCTGGCTACGCCACTGTTTTGGCACGTGGTTGCTGTCAAGCGTAATAAAACGAAAGTTTTGTCTTTTGCTTTTGTTTATGTTTATTTAAATAATTTATTTTCTATTGCAACTAATTTTCTTTGCGTCTAAACGTAATGCTAGGTAAATAATAAAGAGAGGAAAAAAAAATTGTTTTTATTTGTTGGTTTTTGGTTTCTACTGCTGTTCCTTTTCCTTTTCCGGCTGCTCTAGTGGCGGATTTGGTTTGACATTGTGCTCCGCCGGGCCAGTTTGTTGTATGGGCACCACGCGTTCCTTGAGAGCCTCCTCCACAGCTGGCGGATTGGGCACATTAATGGTGAGAACGCCATCGCTGCTCAGAGTGGAGGTGGCCTTATCAGCCTCATAGCCCTCAGGCAGAGGGAAACGGCGCAGAAAATGACGTGAACTGTAGCCACCGGTTTCACCATCCTCCTGCTGTTCGGACTTGCCCTCGATGATGACACTATTCTGAATAGTCTTGACGGTCAGCTCATTCGGTTTGTAATCGCTGACGTCCAGGCTCAGCTGATAGCCCTGTTTGCCCACTGTGCCGGCAGGTGAAAACTCTCTTTCCTGCCAGCGTGCGATCTGCTGCCAGTTGCGCGGTACAGCAAATCCACTCCAGACGCGTGGCTCATGGAAGAAGGATTGAAACGGTGAGACGCGTGGCATTCTGGACATCTCCTCGGCCATACGCAGAAACATGGGCAATGAACGCATTTTTCTAGTCTTGTTGTAATCTTTGAGTTGCCTGATGAAATACGCTTTCTTCTCCTGGTCTACGGCTGCTCCGTTTGCTTTGCTTGCTTTTTTTGAACTGCCGAGAGCCCGCGTCGACGACTGCTATTTATACGGCCCGGCAAAAAGCTCTCGAGAACTTTCCGGCGCTCTCTCGACTTGCCCCAGCTGATGCAATTTTCTGTGCCCTCCTTGTAAAATGTCACTTATTCTAGTTTCTTCTCGTACTTAAAGTAAATAGATATATTTTATTTTAATTCAAAATCTTCCTATTTACTCCGTATAAAAAGCATACAAAAAATGTATATATATATATCGAAATTTCGAATATTGTAAGCTCTATTCAAAAGCACAACAGCTTTCGGCCCTTGAAAAGCTTGAGGCAGGTCAGGAAGTGAAGTGATAAGAGGAACTGGAAGCGAGGGGAAGCGTATAGAAGTTTATTTGTGTTTGATAAAGTAACGTCGTGTCCATTAAAACAATAAAATGTTGAGCATCTCTGAGTGGATTTCCGAAATAATTAAATATTCATGTTTGGTATTTATTTTCGTACTCGCTTTCGCCTGTTGGTATCTTCTTTTCATTTACTATTTTCTTGATGACTAAAAAATCCGCTTCCAACTAAATGTTTAATGAAAATGTTTCACTAAAAGGTAAGTGGGCTTAGAAACAAATACAAACCATATAAAATATTTATTATAAACAATAAATTATTAACGGAAATTAAAGAAATTCAATCTTCTATATAAAACGCGGGCTTACTTTTTGGTAGTAAGTCCACAAGTGCTTTTCTCCTTTCCAATGCAGTGGGTCGCTGGGAAATTGGGTCATTCCGCAGGGGAAAACTGCAAAGATTCGTTTTAAAATTAGGACAAATATTTGGCAACTTCAAATGAATTTTATAAATCAATTTAAAATCTTTCTTCTTTCTATTGCAGATATCGCTGCCACCATATTCAAAATGTTTTTGGAAAACTGGAAAATTAAAATTTATATTAAACACTATGCTACAATAACTAATCTACCTTATTCATAAGAAACTATATGGCTGCTATTATATGTGTCTAAGAAATAAATAAACTTATATATGTCCTCTTATAGATTTGTTTCCTTTAGGCCAGATTCATTAGGCAGCTTCTTATTATTTAAATCTCTGCTTTATCTCCAGATTCTTAACACATTTTATTCTTAGCTTTATCTAACCTCTTCGAATGGAATCCAACATAGATTTTTACATAATCCAATTTATTCCGAAACCAAATACATTTTCGAAAGGTGTTTAGTATATAAATATATAATGAAATGTTAAGATTTAAGTTAAGATTAGTGTTTTATATAGTCAAAAAAAAAAAACAAGAAGGTATGTCTGTATATAGAGGCATATTATTTTTGCTCTCACTGCTGAAGACCCTCCTTTTCGGCCCACTCCAGCCACGAACCGCTGTAGACACGTACACTGCAAAAAAAGGGAAATGTTTTTAAATTCTGCTAGACATTTGGAAGGGTAAAGGAAAGGCTAAGATTTACTTGGTAAAACCAGCATCTTTGGCTATTTGTTCAGCCTCCAGAACACGCCTGCCCGAGCGACAGGTGAATATTATTTCAGCATCCTCAGCTGGCTTGGAGCGTCCATAAGTCTTCTCGAAATCCTCTGCCTCTGACTTCAAAGCGTTATCCAAATCGGGCACTGCAAAAGCAATTGAATTATATAATTAATAAACAATAATAGCAAAAACTTTGCTTTTGTTTTTTACAGGGTATATTGAGGCTGGCTGGAATGGAGCCAGTTGCAGCAATCTCATCCTGATTGCGCACGTCTATCAAGTAAATCTCGGCATGATTGGGCACATCTTTAACCTGCTCATAGGTAGCCATAATGCTGGATAATAATAATTTAAATATCGGATTAATTTTGTTATATTTCGACTGTACTTTCACTTGGCTTGTTGCTCGTCGCCAGATCACTGAGTTTTCTATTGGCAAAAGCAGCGACATTTATTGTATATGAGTTGCGTCAACGTCAACGTCGACGACGACGACGACGACGTCAGCGTCAAAGTCAACGTCGCTGCCAGTTTATCAGCCGTTTGCTTAGAGTAAAACATGTACAAATACATATATAAATAAAGCAACCGCAGCTGGGGATTGAGATTGGGATTCGCAATTCAACCTGCTTCAGCCATTCAGTTTGCTATTGTTGTCGCTTTGTGGTAAAACGCTGGCGGCGCTAATTGGCGACGACGGCGCCCGCCACTCATCAGATTTCAACTAAAAATCTACAAAGAAATACTAATTCAGCGCCACGCTGATACCTTAAATACCCTACACACTTGTCATACCCCTGCAGAGAGTATTATTTCTTTAAAATGCATTGAAGGCAGCCTCTCCAATTCTATAAGGGCGAGTCGATAGAGGCAAGTCCGTCTGTCTGTCTGTTTATTGGCCAACTATTGTAGTATAGAATATCATATATATATATATATATATATATATATATTATAGCTGCTGTAGGAACAATCGGTCAAAGAGAATAAACTTAAATACAAATGGTTATTCCACAGTCTGCAGGAGTAAATAATATATTGGATGAAAACATCTAGAAGAAACCATAATTTTAGATTCGCTTTTCTACGTCTTCGATGTGTTACATATTTGATAAGAAAATCGTAATGCTCTTAGCCTACGTTTAGCAGCTATTTTCAATGTTAGCCTCTTCCAGACACCAGACGCAGTGTTTACCTTATTTTGAAAACGTAAAAAGTATCGAATTCGATTTCGAACGTACTACAAATGTCTGCGGTTATTTGGGGCTGGCTCCAAAAGCTCTAAGCTCGACCTTAAACTTCGAAAGTAGACAAAATTTGCAACTGTTGCTCCAGAATATTCCCATTTGTCGCTCCGGAAAAAGCTCAGCATGGAAGAGCTTTTGATACTGGCCTCGTATAAAAGGCGCCCGCGAACTGGATAACTTCACATTTACGTCGCGAAATTCGAGTTAAATTGAGTGAAGCAACTGGAGGAATAATACTCTACCCCGCTGGCAAATCAACCCTCAGCTACGAAAACCAGGTCGCCCCGTCTTCAGTCAGTTCAGTGAACTTGCGACAGATACAGAAACAACTATTTTGCATTTTTTTTGTGCATCTAATTGAAGAAAAATATTGAAAAAATGCCAGATATACCATTTGTGCTAAACCTGGACTCTCCCGACTCCATGTACTATGGCCACGATATGTTTCCCAATCGTCTCTATCGCCGGATGCACTCTCGGCATCATGATGCCCTGGATTTGCATACCTTGGGTCTGATTGCTCGTATGGGTGCACATGCTCATCAGTTGGTGGCCAAAAAGCATCGAGGTGAGCTGGGCAGCAGTGGCTTTGCTGGCAAGGATAAGCTGGGCAATTTCGAGGTGAATCTGGATGTGGGCCTTTTTCAGCCTGAGGAGATAAGTGTTAAGCTGGTGAATAATTGCATCATCGTTGAGGGCAAGCATGAGGAGCGTGAAGATGATCATGGTCACGTATCACGTCACTTTATTCGTCGCTATCCTGTGCCCAAGGAATATAATGTGGATGCAATTGCCTCCACTTTGACCGATGAAGGCGTACTTACTATAACAGTGCCTCCATTGGTCGCCCAGGAGGAGGTCAAGGAGCGCATTATACCCATTAAACATGTGGGTCCTTCCGACTTGTTCGTGCAGCACAACAAAAACAATGGACACAAGGAGCAGGCCGATGCAGAAACCAAGTAAAGAGGCAAAGAAAAAACAAAAAAAAAGCAAAAGTTAAAGCATCGCCCTAGCAACCAAGTGATTTACCAAGACTCTCATTTTCATGGCACCGCGCACCGAAAAGCAAATAAAATTATTGCACGTCCCATTTTAATAATGCATTTTAGCAATTAATATTAATTAATCCATTTAAAGCTAATTATTCAATTTACTCGTAATCAAATTAGACTAAATATTTAATCAATGCTAATCAAATCAGTATTATTAATAAATGTATTTTAAAGTCCTCAAAAGAAGAATTTTTCTTGCTCTGGAATTGCTAGCAAAGTATCAATTTTTAAAAAAGTGCGCACAATTGTTCTTATCGAAAGCTCGATAAGTTTCTAGCCGCAGCCAAGTCTAAGCAACTCGACATTTCGTGCGCAGGTAACTTTACGATGTAAACTTTGCTAGAGATGGGACAAGCGGCAACTGTTATCAAGCTTACGCAGCTTAATATGAATAATAAATAAATATTTATTTCATTTAAAAAACTGAAATTATTTAATTTTATGTACACATATACGTTAGTTTTTATTTTACGTGACCCTTTCGATACATGCTCATGTGTCGTGACTGGCTGCTGCGTGAAAAGTATCAGTTACTCAGCTCACCTCTCACCTCTAATTCGTAACCTTAAAAAATGTTTTGTTTACTTTTGCGCCAATCGCGTAATTCCTGTCGATTAATTTCTAAACAACTTATTAAATCACCAGTTAACACAGTGAGCAAAGGGCTGCATACCACGAATTGTAAGTATAATGTTTTACAGCTGAGCATTTACATATATTTGGTAATGTTTGACTAAGATTATGAAATTGTTATCTGTTTTTCCCCCACACACAGTGCTGCAGCATGGAGAGTTCGAATGGAAAGAGGCCACATCTCCCGATCAAATGTAAGTGAATGATAACAGCTGCAAGGCTTACACTAACAACTGTTAAACTTTCAGCGTTAACATCACGTACATTGACAAGGACGGTAAACGCATCAAGGTGCAAGGAAAGATAGGGGATAATGTGCTATATCTGGCCCATAGGCACGGCATCGAAATGGAGGGTGCCTGTGAGGCGTCATTGGCCTGCACCACGTGTCACGTGTATGTAATGCATAAATATCTCGAAAAGCTAAGCGAGGCGGATGAAAAGGAGGACGACCTGCTGGACATGGCGCCGTTCCTGCGTGAAAATTCCCGCCTCGGCTGTCAAATAGTGCTCGATAAAAGTATGGAAGGCATGGAATTGGAGCTGCCCAAGGCAACGCGTAATTTCTATGTGGACGGGCATAAGCCAAAGCCCCATTAATTATTATTATTATAAATAATTGTTAAATAAAAAGAATGCTATTTTAATATTTGTTTCTTTTTTTATGTTCCCAACTTTATATATATAAATATATATATTTTTCTTAAGTTTATAAACAATGCTTTCGTTCCATCTGGCGAAAAATTAAACTAAAGAAAATTTGTTAAGTTGAGCCTATATAATTATTACATTTTCTAATCGATGATTATTACATGCAATGAAAGAGCAGCACGGAAACAGATTGAGAACATTCTTTTGTCGATTTTTTTGTTTTTTGTTTGGTTTTAAGTGGGGTGACATTAAAAAATGGTATGAAATAATATTGTTTAAATATTATTATGTTACAGTTAAAGAAAATATATATATGCGTAAGTATAAAAAAATTAAGCGACAAACTAAAAAAAAAGTATTCATTACAACAAATACACAGCGTATGAGTGTGAATGATGCTCGTTGGGTTGAATGTATGCGCGCTTCCTCAGTTCGATGAGGGACTGCTCGAGCCAGAACGCGAATGGACACTGGCACGATCCTGTTCGCTGCGCTCCTCATCACGATCCCGACTTTTCTCATCCTTGTCCAGGTCACGCTCTGGCTCACGTTCGCGCTCACGCTCTCGCTTGATTTGCTTCTCAGGCGCCGCTGCAATGAGCTCATCTTTGGGTGAAAGATTTTCACGTTTAATTGCGTCCTTTTCAGATTTTGTGCCGCCACTCCCTACACTACTAGTGCCGACTTTTTTGTTGTTCGTCTTCTTCATGACAGCCAAGTCTTTCAGCAAGCTTGCAACCTTGCGATTTAAGTTATCAACTTTCATATCATGCAGTCGCTCCACCTCCTTCAGTCTGTTTCGCATATCATTTTCCTTTTCGAAGTTTTTGCCCTTCAACTCCGTTAACTGTAAAGATATGTATAAATGTTAATTTGAATTCTTAATCCTTGATGTAAATGGATGCCGACTCACTTGTTTGTCCTTTTCGAGCAGTTCCTTGTCTTTTTGATTCAAGCGTTTCTCCAGACTGGCAATACGCTCCTTCAGATATGTAATCGCCACGACATGATCTGACGAATTTGTGTCCACGGTAATAGCTGCTGGCGCTGCAATGGTCCCATTACCACCATTACCACGTGATATCTTATCGGGTAAGTCTAGGCCGGCAGCACTAACAGCCGAATTATTATTGCCAGCACTTTTGCCAATATCTCCGCCACGTGTTGGCTTCTTTGCGGATGCAGAGCTATCTCTGTGCGCTGACGATGAGGATGACTTGTCATGAGGTCGCTTCTTAGACATAGATATTCGCCCCTCTTGTTGGGCCTTCAGCAAGGCACGCTTATAGGCACAGGTACACAGCCAGCAAAGGACTTTTCCATTGACCTGTAACAAGACAGAGAATTTATAATAAATAACAAGATTTACAGGATTGTTTACGTCTTAAAGATACCGTCAAATTTCTCTATAACGAATAATGGTACTTTTTTTGTGTTTAAAAAAATAATGTGCATAATTAGTGAAACCATAATTTCTTTATAGAAAAACTGCTATAAAGAAACGTAATAAGGTTCGAATTTGACAGAAAATATACAAAAAATAGGTTAGTTATAGAGAAATTCCAATATTAAGAACATTGAGTTAGCTTAAATAACATATATGCCCTACACTCTCTCTCCAAAGACTCTTATGAACGCAATACATAATATACTCTTCGAGACTCTTCCAGTGACACAGTACACAGTACAGTACACATGTCTACATAAAACATATTCATCTTAACTATTTATATATATATGGGTTTTTGTTTTCTTTTGTTCTTTATATTGTATTATTATTAATTGACGTTTTTGGCAGCATCCTTCTTCTAGAGCTTTTCGTTTTTTCGCTGACCTTTTTGTTCTCGTCGCGCCTGTCAAAGGCTGATCGCAGCTTGCATTCATCGCATTGTGTGGGAGGTCCGAATTTAGCCTCGTAGCTGGAGCATCTATTTGCAGTTAGTGTGATTTATTGTGGTTTGGTTAAAATGTATTATAACATTTCACACGTGGAGCAGAAAAGAGAAAAGAGAGAAAAATGTTTTGCGTTCATAAGAGACGTTGTTTTTTTTTTTTTTTTTGTTTTGTTTTGTTTTGTTACTTGAAGAAATCAAGAAGTAGAAGAAGAAGCTACTACTGTAAGAGAGGGCAAACGCGTTGTGTGTTTATGTATTTTGAAGGCACAATTAGTTAGGGTATTTTTTATGGGGAGTATATATTTTTACAACTGATTTTGTTGTTGTAAACATAAAAAATATATAATAGTTATTCAATCATATTTAAGAGATTTATAAATTATTTGTATTTACTATAGACAGATTAACAATTTTTGTATGTTTACCACAAATAAAAAAGGGACAAAATTGTTGTATGTTTAACACAAATAAAAAAGGGACAACACTATATATCTCATATCTCTTTTAGCTTTTTTTTTTTAGACTTATTTTCAGCTAAAACATCATAAAAGACAACCCCACAAGTACCTGAGCATTCTATATATTGTGCATTCAAATTACGGCGACTAACACGTTGCTTGTGCAATATTATTTTTTTCAGTGTACTACTACTGTACTACTACAAACAAACTGAGAATTTTCTTTTGGAATTCAGTTGAAGTTGAAGCGCTGAAAACATACCTCATACATTTGGAGCTACCAAAGGCGGCAACTATTTTGCAGCACTCGCAGGCACTGGGCTTCCCGTATTTGCCCAGATAGTGTTCGCATTTTTTACAGGCACTCTGTGATTTGCTGTGAATGAAAATGGGTAAAAACAAACACATGTCAAAACACATGCAATTCATAATAATATTTATTTATTTTTATTACTTACGAGCTGGATGGAAATTCCGAGCGGCAGTAAGTACATTTAACAACTGAGGTAGAACCACGGCACACCTGATGGAAGAGTGAAAACAAAAAAAAAGAGAAAATATGAAATCTATGAAACTAATTTTGTAGCCTAGTTTAAATTGTAAAATTTAAACTGGTCACACTTAAATTACGGCAGGCTTCAAATTTCACATTAGTCACAAGCCGCGGCCGCCGCTGGTGCAGACTCTCTGCCGCCGCCACCGCCTCTTCTTCGTCCCGTCCATTTTCACTTTAATGCGCAGCAAAATTTTCGCAACAAAGCGACGCGTCATTTTTTATTTTGTTATTTTGCCAAAAATACAATTTGCCCACGTACACACACACACACAGATACAATCCTTTGCTTTCGCCACAATGCACACAGGCACACACACACACACACACAGTCAACACACACACCGGCGCAAAGCATTTACACACACCATTGAGAAATGTTTTTGTTTGTTGCATTTTCAGTTCTTGTCTCTAAATTCGTTTACTCGTTTTTTTAATGCTGTTCACCTTGCAAAGCTGCTGTCCCGAGGAAAGTTCTTCGTATGGGTGCCGAGAAAAACATTTGGAGCATGCGAATAATACTTTTGCACTCATTTTAATCAAATTGTGTGTTTTTATTATTTATTCTTTGTGCTATTTATTTATTATAAGTTTAGTTTTAATATGCGATGTAGAAGGCGATGCAAAAAGTGTTGCCACAAAAACGGAATACAAGCTTGGTCTCAGTGAGACCAGATATTGTGTTGGAAAACTATCGAAGAGTTCAAAAATTAATCGAGTTACCAGTGTCACCACACCCATAATCAATCAATGAAGATAGCGATCTACCTATGTAGAGTTGCAAGGCGGCATTATTAAAGTAAAGTGAAAAGTGTGTCAAATAATCATAATTTAACCATCCAGCGGGCGCAAGGACCTATTGAAAACAGTGTCACCACACTAAAAATATTTAGACCTGATCTTGGCTTCAATGAGACCATTCATGGCGAAGAAGAGACAAAACTATCGATGAGCGTACGCAAAGCAACCCTCTAAATACAGTTCAATTCGATTTAAGAATGACGCCGCAAAGCAGAAAGCAAAAAAGTGATATATTCAAACAATTCAAACAACAACGATCAATTCAGGCTGTACTAATTTTTGTATTAAAATTAGAAAGAAAGAAAAAAAACAAACAAAAAAAAAACAATAAGCGAAAAGCTTTACAAACATGTCTGAACATACAAATATTAAAGTGGTAGTGCGCGTGCGCCCCTACAATAGGCGGGAACAGGAGCAGAATCAAAGATGCATTATAAAAGTGATGGATAGATCCTCATTGTTGTTTGATCCCGACGAAGAGGATGACGAATTCTTTTTTCAAGGCACCAAACAAAATTACAGAGACATCACGAAGCGTACAAACAAAAAATTATCTATGGAATATGACAGGGTATTCGATACGGACAGCACAAATGACAATTTATTTTTAGAGTGTACTTCGCCGCTGGTCGACTCGGTGCTCGATGGGTAAGTGTGACCAGTCTGCACTGCAGTGCACCTGTACCATTTGTTTTGTTTACCAGTGTATATCTTCTGTGCATCGTAACAGGTACAATTGTTCGGTGTTTGTTTACGGAGCAACGGGAGCTGGGAAAACATTCACAATGCTGGGCAGCGAACACTCACCCGGTTTGACTTTTCTGACCATGCGTGACCTCTTCGAGAAAATACAAAGTCAACAGGAAACACGTAAATTCGATGTGGGCGTCAGCTATTTGGAGGTTTACAATGAGCAGGTTATGAATCTGCTCACACGCTCAGGACCCTTGAAATTGCGAGAGGATTCCAATGGTGTGGTGGTCAGCGGTTTGGTTCTGACACCCATTAATAACGCCAAGGAACTGCTGCGCTTGCTTGAACTGGGCAATTCACATCGCACCCAGCATCCAACAGATGCAAATGCTGAGAGTTCGCGCTCCCATGCCATATTCCAAGTGCATATACGCATGACGGATCGCAAGACAGGCACCAAGCGTAGCGTGAAGCTTTCTATGATCGATTTGGCGGGCAGTGAACGTGCCGCAAGTACCAAGGGGCTTGGCATGCGCTTCAAAGAAGGCGCCAGCATTAACAAGAGCCTTTTGGCGTTGGGTAATTGCATTAATAAGCTCGCCGATGGCTTGAAGCACATACCCTATCGCGACTCGAATCTAACACGCATCCTTAAGGACTCGCTGGGCGGCAATTGTCGTACCCTAATGGTGGCCAATATATCCATGAGTTCGATCACGTACGAGGATACCTATAATACGCTTAAATATGCCAGTCGGGCCAAGAAAATTCGCAGTGTACTACGGCAGAATGTGCTTAAATCGAATTTACCCAAGGAATTCTATGTGAAAAAGGTTAATGAGTTGATGGCCGATCAGGACCGTTTGTTGGAACATAACAAGGCCCTGGAGGCCAAACTGGCACAATTGGAACGCTCATCCAACGATAATTGCTACGATCTACAGGAGCTTAAGCCCTGGTATATCAAGATCGATGCTGTATACGATTCGGTCATTAAGATGCAGCAATGTGTCATTGGTATACGCAGCAAGATTCAGACTTTGAGCCATCGCTTAACCCTGAAAAAGGACTTCGAGGAGCTGCGAAAGATGATGACCTCGAATCAACGTCTGGTTCAGGAGGTATGTATTTTAGTTTGCTTAATTTGTCTGTTATGCTATGGAATGTGGTGAGCTCCGAGAGTCTACAAATCAAAAAACCCAGCTCTATAGTCTAAACAAGATTGGAGGAAACTGTCACAAGAAGCCAAAGTAGTAATTATTTAAATTGAAGTAAAATTGACGGGATCAACAAATATAAACACATTTAATCATCTGTAGTATATCAGTCTTTAGGCATCTCCTAGCAGCTCCTTCTGTTTGCTGGCCAATAGATTATCCGCTTCTGCGATATATTTATCTGCAATGGCTGTGACCTGGGTCTGGGCAGAGAAGGCATCATCCTTGCCAATATCTGTCTGTTTCTTGAGTTTGCGAATCTGGGTATTCTGTATATCGCGTATGGCATCGCGATATTTAATAAACAGTGCCTTGGCATTCTTGGAGAGATTTTCGCGATGCTCCTTGGTCACCTTAGGGATGGGTATAAAGAGTGTTGTGCCATCTTGTTGGGGATTCAGATTCATTCCGCTCTTCTCTATAGCACGCAAAACGTCAGGAATTGTTTGAGGGAATCCAATCATATTTATAATAATTGTTTTGGGATTTTTACGGGATATTTGAGCCAACTCTTGGAGTTCATGCTCCGCGCCATCCACTTTAATGCGCAGTGTGTCGATGGCGCCGCTTGTGGAGCGCAGCGATAGATTCTTGATGAAATCGTCCTTCATTTGTAGTACAGACTTTTGCATTTGGGCATTTAAGCTATCCAAATTGATTATTTCGCGCAGCTGTTGTTCGTTTATTTCCACTTTCACCGGCTTTCCACCTTTCTCTTTGCCGCCCTTTTCCTTCTTTCTGTCCTTGCCTTTTGCATAACTACGCGCCTGTTGTAGCCACACGGTTGTTCCACCTGCTCCAATCTCTTCCGGTTGCCAGCTGATTTTGCCGAGCGCCGGTCGAGTTGCCGTCAGCCGTGTGCTCAACGCTAATAAATGCAGTCCCCTTTTCACAAGCATCTCCAAAATTCAAAAACAAAATAATTGTAGATTTTGAGCAAAGTAAACGCGTAGCTGCCAACTCGCTTTAAATGAAATGAAGCTGCTGCTGCCGAACAGCGCTGCCAACTTAGTTTCAAAAGTTAGTACGCTGTTAAAGCAAAAAGCTTGCTTTGTTTTCTTTTGAATTGCATTTAAAGTCAAAACGACGTTAATATTTGAAATTTTGCTCATCCATCCTGTATGAAAATCTGATATATTTCCATATTTTGCACACTTTCGTTACAGGACTTTAATCAGTTCACCAACTTTGTGAGCGACTTGAACAGCCGAATTCAGAAATATAGCGAGGAGCTGCCGAAGTGGCGTGGTAAACTGATAACTGCTTGCAACGATCTTAAGAAATTGAAGCTGGAGGTGAAGGAGTCAAAATACCAGCAGATACTTAACTTATACTTGACTAACAAGGACCTGGAAGTGCAGATATCAAAGCAGCATATTAATTCCAATCATCTGACTGGCATTAACAATCAAGTCGTGGAGTATTCGGGTATTCTTATGAGATTCCTGAATCAGGCCTGCGGTTTACTGCATCAGTTGTATGAGCGCTTGGAGCATGTACAGAAACTGACGCCAGACATACAAAGTCTCTATGATCGCCTGGAGCGAAAAATGCGCTTTACAGAATCGGAAGCATCTGCCACTACAGCAGAGGACACAGTATTAGACACACTGCTCGTCGAGCAGGAGCAGCAGCAGATGGAGCAGATACCATCATCATTGACTAGCACCGCCAAGAAACGTCCACATGACAGTAGTTGTAAGTACACATTAAGCAATAGCGATTTTGTGCTACATCTAGGCGTGGACAGCGGTGGCGAGGACACCGATTCAGACACGGATACTCCTAACGATAACGAGCAAGTGTTCAAGAAACCGCGCAATCTCAACGTGACTCAAGTGTTTAGCAGCAGCAGCAGTAGCAGCAGCAGCAGCAGTAGCAACCAGATGAATTCCTATAACCCCCTGACCGCAACGGTGACTAAATCGCGTCCCGCCAACCAACTTATGGTATCCGATATGCTCGCCGACCAGACCGTTTGCGGCTCCGCAAATAAAGAGAAAATAAAACATGGTGAGTAAAGGTTTGAGCCAGCCCCAGGAAATTTCTTAGTACTCTTTATTAATTTGTTAATATCTCTTGCATTTGCCACAGCACTGCTCAAGTCGAAAACCTTTACGACCCAAGGACTAAAGCGCACCTGCGCCGCGGCGTTGCAAAAAGAGAATCTAAAGCTCACAACGAACTGTGTGCGAAAAAGTCCTCACGCCCTTATTGCAAAAAGTAAGTATACGCATCAAGGTATACCCTGTAGAAGCTGTTTCAGACCTGTGTCAGGGTTTTTCCTAGTGTACGAGTCTGCTGTGCTCTACATATGAGCTTATCTTTTTATTGATTTGATTTTAATCTAATCACAACTTAATGTTTATTTTTAACAAATTCAATTATTTGCTTTTATTTTTAGCCCGCGCCGGCACCACGACGACGTTGCGCAAACCAGTATCCCGTCTGGCAGGAACACTTGGCACCAAGGAGGGGCCGGTGGTAAAGACAAATCGAGCCGCTTCGTTTCGCTTAAAAAAATAAGAACACTCAATTTTAATTTATTTGCATTATTTTCCAATCGTTTATTTTGTATTTCGTTTTTTTTTTTTCGATTTGAATAATCGCTTTAGTTGTGTAAAAACAAAAAAAAATACAATTAAAATATATATATATATTCTGTAAGGTTCGATATAAACCAATGCGTAACGCCTTAGATCTAGAAATACATATCCATTTCCTTGCCAGCACCCAAACCTTGTCTATCATTTCGATAAATATCTCCGGCATGCCACGCTGTCCCAAAGCGCTGAGGAGGCGCCAGTCCAAGCAGGGCTAGCAGCATATACAGCAGTGCACCCAGATTAACACCCAGCAGCATCAGACCCGGTGCCATTAGAGCCGAAAGAGATGCACCTGGTGCGGAAGAGGCAGGCCAGCCAGACGCGTGATTATTGTAGCTGGTGTAGGCCAAGCGACGCCAAGGCTGCTGCTGTTCATTGCCACCGGCAGACGCATCTCCTGGCTCTCTTTCCAAATCCTGTTCCTTTTTTTTACTTTCCGCAAGCAGCGTGTAGCGGGGTAAGAATGATGTTTCTGCTGCCTTCTGTGCATCGCCTGCAGTTGCCGCCAACGATGCTGCTGCCCAACAACAGGCAAATATTATGAGTAGCTTCATGATGTCAACGTTGAGTTTCCTTCTTTGTGGAAACATCGCTCTTTTTATAGCCAACTGGGAAGCACTCAGCGTATCTGACGAGAGGCACAGCTCAGTGATTCTTTTGACATGTCAACAGTGCATCAAGTATAAAAGAAACGAGCTGCGATGGGCATGCCGAAACTTTAGACGCTCTTCAGATGGATAGATTCCTATTGAGATAAGGGAAAACTGCATAAAGCTTGAAACAAGATCATTTTCTACTGATCGTTTCCAAGGCAGCTATATATTAGTCCGATTCGTCATTCCGTTTCAGATTGCATATTTATATCTATTATATTATATATGGAGTTACGTGCTCCTTAAGAAAAGAATGCTACCCGATTTTAAAGGGTATTAAAACCCATTGACCCAACTGCCAGACATGTTTGTCTTTTATAAGTGCATATATGTATATATTTGGATAAGATAATGTTAGTTTATTGTATTATTGTCCGTGTCTGATTAACTGTGATATATATATTGTTCTAGTCTAGTTGAGGCGTTGCGCTTTTAGCAACACTTTAGGCTGCTCAATTTCGGATTTGCTCTGCACCAGCTTCAGTTCCCGTTCCCAGGCCTGAACCGGACCATCGCTTGAAGGCAGTGTTTCCACTGTGCGCTTGATGACAGCTTGGAGCGTGGCAATGGTCTTCTCAAAGGCTTCAGTAACATCGCCGCTAGCATTGCTGTGTGCCAGAAAGAGTGAGGCGAACAGATCTCCGGTGCCCGTAAAGAATAGATCCTTGCCGCCTTGCTTGGGTATGTCGATGGCTAGACGAGGGCCATCCAGCTGACTGAGAAAGGCGCGCAGCACACCCGGCTGACCCAAATCGCTGCTGGAGATGACCACCGTTTTAATTTTGCGCTCATGAAACCAATCCATGGCCTCCCACACAGCTGCCTCGCTGCGAACTTCCTTGCCAGTCAACAGTTCCACCTCGTACTGATTGGGCGTTATAATATCGGCCAATGGAATGATTTCATCTCGATAAACGGGCAACAGCTCCTTGGGCACATACATGCTGCCATTGTCGCCCATTACAGGATCACAAACATAAATCAATTTGGGGTTAGCTTCGCGTATTTTCTTCAGTATGACGCCCACTTGACGCAGGAACAGTGGATTCCCTATGTAACCAGTCAGCAGATGGGAGTATTGGCCCAACAGTTCGTTCTCATCCAGACCCTCGAAAATTGTGGCTGCAATTGGAAGAAGGGTATTAATTGATGTATGAGACGATGGCTTTAGAAGAGGGGCAAATATAAGTAAATAAATTTGCCAGGGTATACAAGAGTCTATACAACAAATACACACAGATTTCGAGCACCTGTTGCATGCGCAGGTGCAGGGTATAAAACGGTATATTCACCTAATTCTTTTTCAGTTGATACTGGACCCTTGAAGCATTTGTAGCCTGTGTGATTTGAAAACTGCACCGAATTCAATGGATCCACATCAAAGCCCAATAGCTAAAGAGTTATTAATTAAAATAAAATAAATGTTTCATATTTAATTAAATATAAATAAAAGAGAAACTTACCTGTAGAGGATAGGTGGCCACCTTGTTGCCCACATAGCCGTGCACGACGTGACTTTGGATGGAGAGCACTCGCTTAGCATTGGAAGTAGCCATGTTGATATTATTCTTATGATGATTCTGTGCTCTGATGGCACCAGTTGAACGAGCTAAGGGCAACTAAAATACGAGTTTTTTCTTTAGCTAGAGACAAGCAACGGTCATCTTATCAGTGCACTGCTCAGCTGATAAGACGTCGCCGGAGTAATAAAAAAAATTGAGATCTTAACAAACAACGGTATCTCTGCTTAAACCAAGCAACTTCGGAGCATAGCCATATATTCATATATTACGATGTTTTTTCTTTATTGTTAGACTATGAAACTGTCTTTGACCTTGGACTACAATCAAATTCTAAGCATTACAATCATTTCTAAAGCGCCCACACCCCACACTCGTCCAACAAAGCTATTTGGTATCGATACCACCAAAAACAGCTGTTATGTCGGTCAGTCACTGTGAATGCCAAAAGGAGAGTCGCGACCAAATAGCACAAGCAATTAATATATATATAGGGTGTCTACAGACGTACAGAAATTGACTTAATAATTAATTAATAATTAGTATTTGCCTGCAAGTTTAATTGATTGTCTAGGCTTTCATTACTGCAACTGCTCTCTCGCAATATTTAAATGTTAGCGCGCTCCATTGTGACGTCACCCGCAAACAGCTGTTCAGACAAGTACACTCAATCTGCTGCTGCTTGATTCATGTCTCATGTTAGCGCATCGCGGTGATTGTCAGTTTGCTGGCGCATGGTTTACGTAAACTTGTCTGAAGTTTTCAATAAAAAGTTATAATTAAGCGGAATTTGTTTAGTTTCACATAAAAATGGCAGCTAATTTAACACGTTTGTTGCAGCAAAGCAAAGGCAGCATTAATGCAGCAACAGCAGCTGCGCAGAGCAGCAAGCGGCTTTTTAACAGTCAGCAACAAACACTACAACAACAAAAACAATTAGCAGAAGTGGAAGACGATGAAGGTAAACAAAGTCTAAATAACCAAATATATAAATAAAAAGAAATTCAAATCTTTTGTAGAGTTCCGTGTACTGAATTTGCGCACAGTTAAGCAGCAAGTCCGCAGGCGGGACTACAAAAAGGACCCAGTGCAGCCACCGCGAACAATGCAAATGGCCGTGGATCAGGATTGGACAGCTGTGTGGTCCGGACCGCGATCTTTTCACCCGGCCAGTGTGCCGTTGCCATTGCGCCAGGGCTACACAGAACGTGGTGCGGCTCCGCCCTCAAAATATGCCAATGCAGAGCTAATGAAAATACCAAATTTCTTGCATTTGACGCCACCGGCCATACGACAGCAATGTGAGGCAATTAAAAAGTTTTGTACGCCATGGCCCAAAGGTCTGGAAACGGAGGCCAAGTGGAAGCGGCACTTTCCCATTGAAGTGCTTAGCACAGACTATTGCCATAGTTTGCCCACAATAAGACATCCCGAGGCGAGAAGAGTGACTATAACGTTGAAGCTAACCGATTTACAGTTCGATGCACATGCGCAGGACAAATTCTTGCGTCTGGTGGGCGAGCGTTACGATCAGAAGACGGGCATCTTGACATTCACCGCGGATCGTTGTCCAACCCGCAAACAGAATTATGATTATGCTTTGTATGCACTGACGGCTTGCTATCACGAGTCTTTTGTTACGGAGCCCTGGGAGGCCAGCAAATCCGAGGCTGACATGGAAGTCTACCAGTTTGAGCGCAACCAAGCCAAAAAATCCGCTGAGGCCATACTCAATTGGAATGTGACGTCGGCAGAGCAAGCGAAGATTGCGCCCAGCGCAAACTATGCGGCAAGCGTAGAGCAATTGATTAACGAAGGCGAGAACGAGTATAACATTGCTAAGTATAAGGAAGAAGTACTCAAAATGTTAAATATAGCTGCTGTCTAAGCTGCGTAAGCTGTCATTTGTTATAAACGAGAAAATAAAGAAAATGTATTAAAAAAAAAGAAAAGAAAAGAAAAACAAACCACAAATTCAGCCAGCTGTTTGTTGTGTTGTGCGCGTGGCACGGTGAATGGCAAAAGAACAGCGCGCATTTGGGAAGAATCAGCAAAAAAGAAATAGAAGAAGACTGATTTTTAGTGGACGTGGATAAAATACAAAGTTTAACTTAAACTAATTAATAATAATTTAGGATATCAAAATCCAAAAGTAAATCAACAAATGACGTGCATTTAAAGGCGCGCTACATGTTAGGTAAACAAATCAAGTAAAGTGAAAAGAGGCTATCCTATTCCTATTGTACGGCCATAAAATGTAGTTGAGTTTCTGCGGGTTTCCATTTTTTTTGCGCTTATCTGCGGAAGTTGAGTGACATTTCTTTAGCTAAGTTTCAAATTCGGTTTATCTTCCGAAATAAAAACCGTTCAAGAATTTTTGTCTTCGTTGGCAAAGTCAAGACTGTTGGGCCACTGCCGCCGCCTCTGCCGCCGCTTATCAGCGTTTGTTTGTTTTTGTTTTGCGTGTGTAATTTTGCTAAGTACTCATACCCACACACACACACACACACACACAGATGTACACCTACAAGTACAGTGGACAACCACAGTGGTTCCAAGCCTTAGTTCTATTTTACAGCCCGCTGGAGCAACAAGCTCAAGCGGAAAGTGTCTCAATTCAGCTGTCATATTTGAAAAATCAGTTGGAATAGATAATTTATCTAATTGAATTTATCTAATTGGTTATGGTAGGTGCTGATAAGAATAAAAAACAGCAATTAGTCTTATCTACCCACTATAGTTCGTTCTTTTTTTTTTTTGTTGCAAAAAATTTAAGTGCAATGTTAACGAACTTACAATATGCTAGATTCCTGCACACCCTGTAAATTGAGTTTTTCCAATTTTATTTAAATAACTTAGATAAATTCGAATTAATTGTCTGTTTCTCCCAAAGAGTTGAAGCTAGAATTAAAAAATTTGGTATGTGAGCTCTGAAGTATCGCAGTACTCCAAAAATTAATGTTTAAATAATCGACTAATTAATATAGAGAACTTTTCCAATAAACTGTCGCTCTATAGTACGGAGCAGCGATAGGTACTATCTAATATTGCCTTACAGACTATCTAGAAGCATACTTTATTTTCTAAAAGAAGACAGCTAAACAACTTTAATTTTTAATCAAAAATGTCTTGTGTCTAGCGTAGATAGATATCGGTTATAAACGGGAAAAGATATGTCTTTATTTAGTAGAATTTGTGGGTTGCTCGTTGGGAGGAGGCAACAAATTGATGACATACTTTAAAAATAAAATTCAAATATTTAAACAGCTGTTTAAAACAAGACTTTTGCGCTTGCTCTCACACAGACACTGCACACAGACACGAAAGCTTAGCACAGTGCGAAGATTAGGGTAAGCAGAGCTTTAAAGCGCACACATACATCTACCTAATTCACTAATACACAGATAGAGATAGAGAAAGAGACAGAGAGAGAGAGCGACAAAAGACTGCTGGAAGTTAATGCAATTTTAGAGCTATGCCAAGTAAGCAAAATATTTGTTGTTCAAAATAGGCCAAACCTTTGAGAAACACACAGATACAAATAGTTAAAGTTAATGTTTATATTGTATCAAGTAAATATAGATACTTATACAGAAAGTTACTATAGTTTTCGGGTACATTTTCTCTAATCTCTTTCAGTGGATAATTGGCTGTCGTCCCTGACTATTTTGAGTCCAAGTAGAAGCCGAAACAGAAGCAAGCAGCTGAGCTAACAATACGCAACGTCGTTTGCTCATGTTTAGCTGTATCGATATCAGTTGCGCCAGTGGATTGCCGCAGCACCAGCAGCCAGCGTAGCCAGCCAGTGAGCCACCAACTTGACACGTATCCATTGGACTGAGAGAAAGAGAAGCGAACGAGCGGAAGAAAACGATTGAGAGAGAATATAAATGATTTCACGTAAAATGCGTCGTCCTAACATCAAATGGATGCTCAAGTCAGCATTCCTCATTCTATTTACATTGATGCTCTTCCTGCTGATAACCAGCTGGATTTCTTCGACGCCATACACCAATAAGCCGGTGCATCATGGCGTTGAACCTGAGCCGCTCAAGCGTGCGGCTTACAGAACGGGCGAGAGATTAGACGAGCGGCAAAATGAGGCACAATTGGATCAACCGGTGCACAGAAAAGAAATTGCAGAGGAGCAAAATCGGGTAGTTTACGAATCACCAGATGATCCACCTCAGCCCGAGCATGGAGAGGCTAGCGAAGAGGAGGTGCAGCAAAATGATGAAAATGTTCTTCAGGTGGCACCACCTGTGGACAATACGCTAAAGAAGGACTGGCATGACTACAACGCAATGGAACGCGATGCCAAGCGGGTGGGCATCGGTGAACAGGGCAAAGCGGGCAAACTGGACGATGAGAATGTTCGTGATTCTGAGCGTACACTCTCCCTGGAGAATGGCTTCAATGCGCTGCTCTCAGACTCTATATCGGTGAATCGTTCCCTGCCTGATATACGGCACAAGGAGTGAGTAAAACTCTACTCAATGAGACTGAACTGACTCTTGATATCTGTAATCCTCTAATATCTCTACAGCTGCCGCAAGAAAACCTACCTTAATAAGCTGCCCACTGTTTCTGTGGTCATCATCTTTTACAATGAGTATTTATCCGTCCTAATGCGCTCGGTGCACAGTTTAATAAATCGTTCGCCGCCCGAGCTGCTCAAAGAGATTATTCTAGTGGATGATTATAGTGATCGGGCGTATCTCTATAAGCCTCTGGAGGACTATATTAAGGAGCATTTTAAGATTGTGCACGTAGTGCGTCTTCCCAAGCGCACTGGGTTAATTGGAGCACGCTCTGCGGGCGCCAGAAATGCTACTGCAGATGTACTCATCTTTTTGGACTCGCACGTCGAGGCCAATTACAATTGGTTGCCACCTCTGCTGGAGCCAATTGCACAGAATAAACGCACTGCCGTTTGTCCCTTCATAGATGTCATAGATCATAGTAATTTTAATTATCGTGCCCAGGATGAGGGCGCACGCGGTGCCTTCGATTGGGAATTCTACTATAAACGTTTGCCCCTACTGCCAGAGGATCTCAAGCATCCGGCAGATCCTTTCAAGAGTCCTGTCATGGCTGGCGGCCTCTTTGCTATATCCAGCGAATTCTTTTGGGAACTGGGCGGCTATGATGAGGGCCTCGATATCTGGGGCGGCGAGCAGTATGAGTTGAGCTTCAAGATTTGGATGTGTGGCGGCGAAATGTACGATGCTCCCTGCTCGCGTGTGGGTCACATCTATCGTGGACCACGCAAGCATCAACCGAGCCCACGTACAGGCGACTATTTGCATAAGGTAAGCTAGAGGAAGGATCGTGATTCAGTTGACAACCATCTAACCATCTTTTTCGCAGAACTACAAGCGTGTTGCCGAGGTCTGGATGGATGAGTACAAGAACTATTTGTACAAGAATGGAGAGGGTATTTACGATCGCATAGATGCGGGCGATATAACAGCCCAGAAGGAAATACGCACCAAGCTGAAGTGTAAATCATTCAAGTGGTTTATGGAGAATGTGGCCTTTGATTTAATGAAGACTTATCCACCCGTTGATCCGCCCGATTACGCCAGCGGAGCGATACAGAACGTGGGTGAGCCGACAATGTGCATAGATACGCTGGGACGTAAGCATCATAATAAAATGGGCATGTACCACTGTGCTGGTAATTTGGTAAGGCCACAGCGCACACAGTATTGGTCGCTCAGCTGGAAGCGAGATTTGAGGCTACACAGGAAAAAGGACTGCCTGGATGTACAAATATGGGATGCAAATGCGCCAGTTTGGCTATGGGACTGCCATGGCCAGCAGGGCAATCAATATTGGTACTACGATTATCGCAACAGGCTGATAAAGCATGGAAAGGAGGGCAGACGCTGCATGGAACTGCTGCCATTCTCCGAGGAACTGGTGGTCAATGCCTGCGATGAGAACAATAAATATATGAAATGGACTTTTGGCTTTGTTAATAAAACAGCACTGGACAATTACAGCCAGGATCTGGTGCTGGAGCTTTAATAAAATATGAAAATATTGAAAAATTTGAAGAAAACAAAAACTGAAATTATAATTCACAACTCGCCAACTTGCCATGTACTTAAAAACGCAATTGTGAAGTCTAATTTTCTTGTATTTTATGTAGTTTTATATGTACATAAGAGTATTCGGAGAGTATCATAAAAAAAATTTAAATATATATATATATATATAGATAGAGAGAGAGAGAGAGAGAGTATATAACTAGTTCCTAAGCTAAAGAGACGCACATTCCGATTGTCAGATGTTAAGAAAATGTATCTAAAATGTATCTAAAAGAAAGAAAATATATATAGTATATATATACATATATATATATATATGTATTAAATCCGACCACAAATGAGTTTTCGACACGCTGGGTTATTTTTTTTTAACTTTGTTTGTCGTTTTATTTAATATTAATATTTGTTTGCTTTCAATACGCGTACTTTAAATAAATATAATTTATGTTTTATTTCATTATATACGTTTTATTTTTTTTTTTCTGTCTGTTTTACAATATGTTTTATCAACTTCTTCTTTAGCTCCGATTTTTAGCTGTTTTTCTTCTTTTTCTTTTTGTTTGTCGTTCTTTTTTACGTGCAGTGGTTGGTTTTCTAGTGTTTCTTTCTCTCGCTTCTTTGCTTCACATTATACATAATTAATATATATGCCAATATTTATAGTATTCTCAATATATATCGGTGTATATATATATATAGATGTGTGTGAGTGTGTGTTTTTTTTTTCATTTTCATGCTCTTTTGCGCCCCGCAAAAAAAAAAAAAAAAATTTATTTTTTATATATATATATATATGTATATATATATAGAGATTAGAACAAAACTGAAAAGGTCGACGTATAACTTAATAATGGCAAAAAAATTGGTTTCTCTTTTATTTCGAAAATTATATAAAAAGCATTTACAAACTATAATAGTTGTTGGCTTGCGTAATCAGTTAATCAATTATTAATTATCAATTATCAATTATCATAATTTATATTTATATACTTATATAAACATTTAAATATTTATCAAAACATGTTTTTTCTTGTTGCTCAAAAGTCTTCTTCGCTGCCTTACATTTACATACATACGTTTGTTTACATACGTTTTACATTTATGATTCTCCTGCACATTTTCTCCCTTCTCCCTCCTCCGTTCTTCGTTCCCCTTTCTTCTCCTTCCTCTTCGTCTGCTCTTCTTCTACATAATGTCAAATGATAAGCATATATAAGTATACATAATAATATATTTAATAACCATTTTTTTTTTGTGCAAAAAATTGTTTTTTTTTTCGTTTTCGTTTTTGTTTTGTTTTTTTTTAGACTAATTTGATTTGAAATTCAGTTGCGCTGCCATTTTGTTTTTTTTTTTTTTGTTTTTTGGATGGATGCAAATTAATTGAGTTTTTCTTTTGCTTTTCTTTACAACTTGAAATGAATAAGCAAAATATTTTCTTTTTCCTTTTAGTTAATTTATAGTTGTTGTTGTTGTTGTTGTTTTTTGTGTACTTAATACTTGCTTGGTTTCGAGTCTTTTTTTTTTTTTTTTTTCTTTTTTTTTTTTGGGTAATTTTAGTTTTTTTGCTTTTACAATTCATTTTCATTAAAAAAAAAAAAGGCGCATAAATAAATAAATTTTCATTTGTTGTTTTTTATTTTTTGTTTTTTGTTTTTTGTTTTTCTTTTATGTATATGTAAGTATGTGTTTTTCCTTTTGTTTTTGTTTAATTTTTGCTTAAGCTTAGTTTAAATTATGATAATAATGTTTTTAAAAAAAATGTCTTGATGCTTAACGCATTGCTCATGCTCTTCTTTCTCGCTCTAGACTACTAACATTCCATTCATTTTAATGCTTTCTTTTCATATTCTTCTTATTCTTTTTCTTTTTCGTTTTAATGCTTATTTATGTGCTTTTCGCTTTGTTTTTGTTTTTGTTTTTGTTTTACGTATGCTTCTTAGCTTAAAATGCTGCCCTAAACAGCACCACGCCCCCTTCAAATCGTCTGACTACATACAAAAATGTCAGTATGCTAATTCAATTATGATTATTCTTTTTGTATTTTTGTATTTATGTATATATTTATCTTTTCTCTTTCACTTTTGTAGTTTGCCTTTGTTTCTTCGTTCTATTATTTCTTTCTCTCTGTGTTTGTGTTTGTGTGTGTGTGTGTGTTTCTGTGAGTGTGTGTGTATTTGCAGTTAACGGTTAAACAAATGCCAATCTCTCTCTTTTTCACGTGCAAAGCGCAGCGATCGCTGTCGCTCCCTCTCTTTCGCTCGCCTTGCAGGGAAAAGCGAAAGGCATTTGCCGGCTTTCAATTTGAATTCGCTTGGCGCTGTAAAGTATGCTATAAAAAAAGAAACCAGCAACAAGCGAGAGTCAAATTGTGGAAGAGTTGTTCGTTCTATGAAAAGGAAATGAAAATGGAAATACAAAATAGAAAATATAGATAAAAACTAGTTGAAAATATATGTATGTAATTGTAACTGTAACTGTAACTGTTATCGTAATTATTTCTTCTCTTTTCTTTTCTTTTAGTGTAGTTCGTGTGTGCAGTAAAAACTTGTTACCAACTATTTTTTTTATATTTTTTGTTTTGTTTTGTTTTGTTAGCGAAATTCTTTATGTTCGTTTTGTTTCTAGTTTGCTTTTAAAAAAATTGGTTTTATTTGTACTTTTGGCAATGATCTTTTACGAGTATCCCGTCCACTAACAGTTTTTTTTTATTTTGTTTTAAGCTTAAATTGTTTAAAGCAAGAAATTTCTTTAGCATTTTTTGTTTTGTTTATTTAGTTTTTCTAGTATTTGAAATTTTCTTTTTATTCTTTTTGTAGTGTTTGCTCTGTAGTTAGTTGTTGTTGTTGTTTTGCTTTTTGTTTTTCTTTTT